>QEPC01010383.1:1269304-1398598 GCA_003113815.1 Sphenodon punctatus | reverse complement strand
GCCGTTCAGACGTTCAGGGCCCTTTTTGCCCCACGGGGGGGTTCAGCGTGGTTCAGTGTGGTTCAGCGTGATCTCGTAATGTCTGAAATCACCCAGAGTCAAGGAATCCCGAAGACCATGTGATCTCAGGTGAGGTATGCACTCTCAGAGATCTGGGGGTGGTAGTGGTGTCACTTTTTATAGGATCATAAAGAACCCAAACACAGCCAGTTAGCTACACTATGGGTATTTTCAGATGTTACAAGATCACAGTCAACCACAGTGAACCACACTCAATCCTGTGGTGGGGTCAAAGTGCCCTGAATGTATGTTTGGCAGCTGCCAGATGTTCACCACAGTCAATACCTACATGGGGTCAAAATCAACCACGCTTCTGGAGCTCCACCCCAGACCATCTCCAAAAGCCTGGTCAAAGAGATTCCCAATGGGAAACAGCAAAAAGTAATGTTTGGACGGCAACCACCGGCCGGAAACAAAGGAAATGATTCCCAGCCGGGGACAAAGCATGCAGCGTCGCTGCCAGGCAACCAGAAACAAAACAGGCACTGGAGGGAGATTTAAAGGGCAATCCACAGCAGGGAAACGTGGTGGGATGGAGAGAGGAGGGAGGCAGAGGAGAGTGGTGGGAGAGAGAGCCAGGGAGGAGGCGGCGGTGGTGGCGGTGGCGGTGGTGGAGGAAATGCAGGTGGAGGAGGAGGCGGGGGTCATGCTGCACAAGGAGGAGGGTGAGGGACAACATCAGAAGCAGCAGCAGCCGCAGCAGCTGAGACAGCCCCCCCCCCCCCGAGGACATTGACTGGACCGGGGGAGAAGGCCGGGGGGAGAAGGCACCCTGGAAATTGGTAAGGGGAATCATGGGGAGGGGAACAGACATCACAGGGGAACCAAGGGGGGGTGGCAGCCAACAAGCAAGGGGGGAAGGGGGAGGCCTGTGGGACAGGGACAGCATGACACCCAACCATAAACCCACCTCACCCCTGTGTCCCGCAGACATGGAAACGGGCCTGGGAGGCTGAACCCCCGGAGGAGACCAGCCCAGCCCAGGTGGAGGTGGAGGTGGAGATGGAGGAATAGGAGGTGGAGGAGGAGGAGGACCCACAGGGGAGATGGGGGAGAAGACCCTACCACTGAGGGGGCCAGTGGGGTTTGCAGGAGACCTGGGCCTTCATCTGGATCTGGGGGACCCTGGAGTACCAGCTGGAGCTAGCACTCAATCAGCACAATGAGCATGTCTTCGCGGACATAGTGCGGGAAATGGAGGCAGTGGGTCACCACTGGACCATCTCCCAGTGCCGCTCAAAGGCCAAGGAGCTGAAGAGGGGGTACAAGACCATATGGCACAACAATTGGCAGTCTGGACACAGAACCTGGACCGCCCCCTTCTATGATGCCCTGGACAGCATACTCCACATGAAGGGCTTGATTGTTGCCCCTGCCTCGTGGGGAGCACTGTGGTCCAGGGCCTGGAATAGGCCGAGGTACTCCCTCCACTCACTGCCCCCCAGGAAGGCACATGCTCCAGGGCCCCAGACCCACAGGAGGAATGCCCCGGGACCTCCGACACCTGCAGCCCCCCCGGACATCAGCCCAGGGAGCCCCTACCCTCAGGCCGGGCAGGGGGAGTCTGAGGCCAGCACCCTCATCACCCTCAACCAGTGGTCCCAGGGGGAGCACACCAACACAGAGGGGTCGGTCTTGGCAGGATCGGAGACAGACATAGAGGGTAAGTGAGCGTCAGGGAGGGGAGAGGGACCAGGGGCACGGGGGGACAGGGAGCAGAGGGGATGCATGGGCCGGGGGAGGCCCCAACCCCCCCAGACAAGGCAGAAAGGGGGCCCGGGGACCTACCCACCCACCTGGACACCCCTACACCAACCACCACCCCCATTCACCCACAGGGCACAGGACAGCCAGGCACCAGAGTCAGGTGGGTGAGGAGGCCAGGCAGTGGGCAAACAAACCAGGTGAGGCACATGGGCCGGGTGGGGTGGCCCCTGGGAGGGCTGGGAGGGGGACCTGGGACACGCGGAGCCGGTGAGAGGGGCCTGAGCACCAGGGAGGGGGGGAGGAAAGGGGATGGGTGACACCCCCGGTGGGCCACGGAGCCCCAGGCCCAACTCAGGACCGGGGGCAGGTGCCCAGGGTGGCAGGTGACTCATCTTTGTTTACCCCGCAGGGCAAACCGAACAGCCACAGCCACCCGGGCCCATGCCCCCAGCACAGTGCATGAGGGAGTACCAGGCATGGGTCTGCTGCTGGAGGGAGGACCAGGTGGAGGACATTGTCTGCACCTCGGCAGAACAGGGGGAAGTGGATGATAGCGGCCGTGGACTGAATGGAGGCAGTCATAGAATGATCCCTGGAGTGGGCGGAGGCGTGGGACAAAGGTGCACCTGGAACATAGGTGAGAGTGCTGGGAGCACAGCAGGCAGGTGGAAGCACTCGGGTGGCAGGAGCAGGCCATCACAGGGATGGTGCGGGAGCACTCAGCCAAAATGGATAGGTCCCACGACATCGGGACCGCCCTGCTCCTGCATGCGGGCACCATGTGTGCCTATGTGATGGCAGCCACCTCACCGGGCACCCTGTCTGCCCTGGGCCCCATGCCAGGCCCCTTGGTGACCCCACAGCCTCCCCAACCGCCCCAGCCACCTCCACCATGCAGGGGCTGCGCATCTGGCTCCCGGTCTCCCCAGCCCTCCGGAGGATGATACCACTCATGGGTGCCCCTTGGGTCCTGGGCCCTCGGGTCCCAGGCCCTCCCTCCCCCCAACCGCTGGCTGCCCCGCCGGCCCACGAGGCATGCCAGGAAACTGATGGGGACATGGACAGTGGGGGGTAAAGTGAGCTCCCAGAGCTCCTTGGCGACCACTGCGCACTCGAGGGGGCATCCCCAGAAATGGGGGGGCAGGGGGAATGGGGGGGTTGGGTTAGGGCATTGTGAGGGGGGCACTATGGGGGTGGAGGGGGTGGGGTCGGGCGCACCTGTACAAAGGGGGTAAAATAAATGCTTAGGCAACTGTATTGCTTCCTGTGACCTTTTCTGGCTGACAGGGGTGGGGGTGGGATTGGGGTCACTGCCCATGTAGGGACTGGCCCTGGGATCCCCCGGGGATACCATGGGGGTGGGCTGGGTGGTGATCACCCTCATGCCTCTGCCTCCCGGCTGTCCCGATGGACCATTATCTCCTTCAGGCTAGTCTCTCAGCGCACCCCCTCCAGAAGGGGAAAGGACCAGTTAGGATGGTCTACCCTTGGAGGCTGATGGAACCCCAGTGGTTCCAAGAAGTCCTGAGGGAGTTAAACTTGGACCTGGATGGTCACTCTGTCGATGAACTGGTCCAGCTTTGGAACAGCTTGCTGGAGGAGGCCATTGACAGGGTGGCTCCGAGATGCCTTCTGCCTTGGTCTCGTCACCGCAGGGCCCCTTGGTTTACTGAGTGGCTACGGTGTATGAAACGAGTAGGTAGGAGGCTGGAGTGACATTTGCGTAGGACTTGATCTGACTCTGACTGACTTCTCCATAGGGTCCATTTGTGGTCCTATGTTGAGGCTGTGAGGACAGCAAGGAAGGAGTTCCTTGCTGTCCTCATAGCATCTGAGAAGTCACGCCTGGCGGAGCTGTTTCGGGTGGTGCGGGGGCTGGTAAGTCCGGTCTCCCTCCGCCTGGATGGGGACTTGTCCCAGACCTGGTCTGAGGAATTTGTCAACTACTTCGCAGACAGGATCGCTCGGATTCAGAGCAACTTTGACGCTGGATTAGGGGCAGTAGGGGGAGAGCGCGAGGTGATGGAGTCCAGTCCAGTCCAGCTTTGTGGGGGGAGTTTCAGGAAGTGATGCCGGCCAATGCGGTGGATGTCTTGGGGTCTGTGAGGGCCACCTGTTGCGAACTCGATCCATGCCCATCCTGGTTGGTGAAAGCCTCCAGGGAGATGTTGGGTACAGTGCTGGCAAGGGTGGTGAATGCGTCCTTGCAGCAGGGGAGGTTGTTGCCCAGCTTCAAGGAGGCTGTGATTCACCCCCTGCTGAAGAAACCATCTTTGGACATGGATGCGCTCGCCAGTTACTAACCTGTCTCTAACCTTCCCTTTTTAGGGAAGGTTATTGAATGGGCGGTGGCACTCCAGCTCCAGGTGCATCTAGATAGCATCAGTTTCCTGGATCTGTTTCAATCTGGGTTCTGCCCCGGCTATGGCACTGACACAGCTTTGGTGACCTTGGTCAACGACCTCCGCCAGGAGATGGATGCAGGATGTGCAACATTTCTCATCCTGCTAGATCTCTTGACCGCTTTTGATACCGTGGACCATTGGCTGCTGTTGAGACGGCTGCGTGACCTGGGGGGTCTGAATGGGACTGTTCTTGAATGGTTCCGTTCATTCCTCTCGGGGAGAAGCCAGCGGGTGGTGCTGGAGATGAGACATTTTGCCCCCGCGCTTTATCATGCAGCATTTCGCAGGGTTCCATTATGTCTCCATTATTATTTAATGTATATATGCAGCCCTTGGGGGAGGTTGTGAGAGGGTTCAGGGTGCGATGTTACCAATATGCTGATGATACTCAGTTGTACCTCTCTTTTTCAGCTGATCCAGACCCTGCCATCTCGTTGCTATCTCATTGTTTGGAGGCTGTGGCGGAATGGATGCGGCAGAGCAGACTGAAGCTCAATCCCAATAAGACAGAGGTGATGTTGGTGGGGAGAGCGAGGGAGGTAGTGGCCCCACTGATTGGGGGGGTTTGACCTGCTATAACTCAGCAGGTCCGGAGTCTGGGGGTGATATTGGACGCGGATCTCCGCCTGGAGCGTCAGGTGGAGGAAGTCACGAAGACTGATTTCTGCCATTTTCATCTGGTGCGGAGGCTGCGTCCGTTCATCTCCGGTCCAGACCTGGCCTCCCTCATCCATGCCTTCGTCACCTCAAGGCTGGACTACTGCAATGCGCTCTACGTGGATCTTCCCTTGTTCCTGGTTCGGAGGCTGCAGCTAGTGCAGAATGTGGCGGCCCATCTCCTTTCAGGGACAGGTCGTTGGGAACACATTACACCTGTGCTCCAGACTCTGCACTGGTTGCCAATAGCGTACCGAGCTAGGTTCAAGGTTTTGGTGTTGATCTACAAGGCCCTTCACGGTCTGGGCCCCTCGTTCCTCAGGGACTGCCTCACCCTCCATGCCCCTGAGCGGTTCCTTCAGTCTGCTGGGGGTGCCTTCCTGGAGGTCCCCCACGTTAAGTGGGGGGCCACAATGGAGAGGACATTCTTGGTGGCCGTGCCTCAGGAACTCCCTTCCAAAGGAAGCTCGCCTGGCCCAAAGCTTATTGACATTCTGGCAAAGTTGTAAAACCTGACTGTTCGCCCAGGCCTTCAGGAAGGGGGGAAGGGGGGGTAAAGGGTTTTATCTCCCCATCCCTATTTATTGTTTTAATGTTTCCCAGGCCCTGTTTTAAGATTTTGAATTGCTTTGATGTGTTTTAAATTGTTTTATATGTATTTTATATATGTTTTTTTATTGCTCGAAGCCACCCCGAGCTGTTGTCAGGAGGGGCGGGGTAAAAATCTAGAAAATAAATAAATAAAAAAATATGCCTTGCCAGGGTGACATGGATGCGCTTGGCGTAACGTTACTCCCTCGGGTTGTCCGTGTTCACGTACAGTGGCACAGGGCCAGGGGGTGGATGGGTTTGGGGTATTCCAGGACTGCCCCATCGGTCTCACACATGTTGTGCAGCACACAGCAGGCCCTGATCACCAGGGCCGAGGGCTCCACAGTGTAGTCCAGCTGGCCAGTGAGGCTCCTCCAGCGCTGGTTGAGGGCCCCAAACGCCAACTCCACCACAGAGTTGCGGGCGACCAGGTACACCTTAATTAGCCACCGGGTGAGGGTATAGGCCGGGTCTCCCAGGATACAGGGGGGACATCGGTACCCCCTCAATCCGGGTCATCCCCATGTCAGCAAAGTCCCCCCAGAACATCCGGGCATAGAAGGGGGAGGTGGTCATGATCCAGGCATCGTGACTGTGGCTGGAGTTGCCCGTGATGTTGATGAACCACTTCCGGTGGTCCACAACCGCCTGCAGATGCAGTGAGTGATACCCATGCCTGTTGACATACTCCATGGCCTCCCCTACGGAGGGGCAGAGGATCTCAATGTGGGTGCCGTCCATGGTGCCCATGCAGTTAGGGAAGCCTTTGGCTGCGAATCCAGTCATCACAGCCCCCTGGTCCACCAGTTGGATCACTCTGTCAAGAAGCATGCCCTTCACAGCCTCACAGACATCTCAGAGGATAGAGGCAATGGTGCTCAGACTGACCCCAAAGTGCTGGTAAATGGACTGACAGGAGTTGGGCATTACTAGGGCCCAGACCCCAATGGCCACCTGCTGGACCATGGGGATCGGGGTCCACATGGGGGTGTGCTGCCACTCCAGCCAGGGCGTGAGGAGCTCAGCAAGCCACAGCAAGGTGAGCTTGTCCATCCTAAAGTGGGACCTCCAGGCTGCCTCATCCAATTGAGCCAGCGCTCTGGCCCACCAGCCCTGTGCCTGCTTTGTGATCCACAGCCACTGGTCCATGGGCATAGCGAGCAGGGTGGCCTGGCGTGAGGTCTCCCTCCCACATTGGAGGCGCATGGCCGCCTTGCAGATCACCACTGCCCTGTTCCAGCCCCATCTCATGGCCTGCTGGTCAGCCCCGGATACCCACTGAGCTCTGAGCCGGACCAGGGCATGCCTGTGGCTGTGGTGGGCCCTGTGGGACTGTGCAGTGCTCCAGGCCACGGAAACCTGCAGGTGGGCGCCCAGGTGCACCTCTGTGGTAAGGATGCCCAGCTGATCAGTGTGAGTGCAATACTATTTGGCTGAGAGCGTGAGGTGCATGTAGTAGGCGGCCGCCCTGTCCCACTCCATGGTGTTGGCAGCCCCAGAGGTTGGGGGTGGGATATGCCGGACCGGTCATGACCTGGGTCAGCCGGTGCCCCGTCCCCAGCTTGGCAGGCCTCCCACTGCAGGGCGGGTGGCCCTGGGCACGGTGTTGGGTGCACCTGCTGTCATTGCATGGGGCCTGGAACACAGAAGGGCGTGTGCGGTTGAGCATTCCTGTTGAAGCTGCATGTCTTCTGCCATCACCCCCCACCTCTCCCTGTTTGCACACCGTGTCCTTGCCAGCCTGATTAGTGTGTTGGCGGTCCAGTCTGGGCGTTTGTTTCCTGCAACTGTGCGGGGTTCGCACCGCACGCCTCGCTATGTTGCTATACATTATTGCGGCCTGTAGCCACCTAGCTTGTCCTTGGGACCCCTCAGAGCCCCCCCATCCCTGCGGGGAATGTGTGCCCCCCTGTCTGTGGTGTTATTCTCCCTGTCTGGCTGGACCATGGCTGGTTGTGCTTCCACCAGGGTCCCGCTTCCTGGCCCCCATGGGGCGCCCCATAGCTGGACCTTCCTCGAGACCATGGCCCTGTGTAACCTGTGGCATACCCCAGCCATTCAGCTGCTCCTGGGCTTCCATGACAGCCAGTCAGGTGCTTATGCAAGCCTGAACTCCGGGTTTCGCTACTTCAGCTATGAGGCGGGCACCTAGGATTGCCGGCTGCACGTGGAGATGCTGGGGCTGGTTCCCTTCCCTGATGGGCGCATCCCAGAGATGAGGTGTTCTCATGTGGCCTGGTCTGCGGCTAGGACCGTGTCTGCCTTGTCTGTGTGCAGCTTGGCCACCTACACGATCTGCCTTGCTGAGGGGGTCCCTGCCTTGGCCGTGTCCTACTTTGGCTGTATTCACAGGGCCTGTGGGTACCAGCGCTCTTGTGGGCCAGTGTATCACCAGCTATTGGAGCTGGGAAAGCTACCGTGGTCCCTTGCTACTGACTGCTGTGTGTCTGAGCCTACCGCAGCAGAGCTGTCAGCACTGTAGGCCGTGTGGTCTCGTTTGGATGTGCAGTTGGGACTGTCCATGCAGGATCCTTTCAAGGCCTACTAACCGATCGCCCACCACATGTCCTTGTTGGGGTACTGCTAGGGCATGATCCATTGGCCCCACCTGGTTCACCGGGCAGGGCACCCAGCCCCTGGGCCCGTTGTGACCCCCAACAGCTTTCTGTAAGTCCTGGTGTGCCTCCCGGCCCCTGGTTGCCTGACCCCGTGTCGGCTCCCGCCCCCGCCCGGGGGCCATGTTCCAATGCCAGCTCCCTCCCTGTTGTACCTGCCATGCTGCTGTGCTGCCTACTACTCAGGGTGCTTCTGCCCCTGCCTGTGGCCCTGGTCCCGCTCCAGCCCCTCATCTGCCTCTGCACCCGGTGGTCCCCTTCATGGTTGCCTTTCCCGGTGCCTGGGTCCGGCTCTCTGCACAGCCTCCCCGACTCTCCTGGGTCCAGCTGACTGTCCTCACCTGCCAGCGTGCCCTCCTGCAGTCCCTGCCCCCCCCTTGTGTGCCTGTGTGACCTCAGGGTTCTGAAGCCCCTGGACTGTTCCTCCAGGCTTCCTCTGGAGGGGGGGGGGGTCTGTGTTTTTGGACCTGCTGCCCTGAACCGACTCTCCTACCTGCCCTCCATTGACCCCTCTCCAGTGTGTGGGGTCCGAGTGTGCTTCCTGGACCATTCTTGGGCCGCTCCCTGTGCCGTGTGGGCTCCCGCTGTGCCTTGGGCCTGAGCTCCTGGGGGCCCCCATTCCGGGACTACCTATGTTGCTGTGGGGGTAGCCCTGTGGACAGTTCTGCTGTGGGGGTTGCGGTTGCCTTTGTCTGTGTCCTGCCCTAGTACCGTTTCCCCCCCTCTTCCCTGTTCCACGCCCCCTCTCTGCTCGGTGTGCCTCCGGCTGCCTGTGTACCCCCTTCCCTTCCTTCCCCTTCTGGTGGTGGTGTGTGCCCGGGCGTGTGTTTGTACTGTGTGTTCCACTGTGCCCCCGTTGTCTGTGTGCCTGTTGTGTGTGGTACCTGAACGGCTCTTCTCCCTCTCCCCCCTCCCTTCCCATTTCCCATGTGTGGGCATTCCCTTTTGTGCCTTCTGGCTTCGTTTGCCCTCAGGCGGCCATGTCTGTGTCTCGCCCCTGCCCGGTGCCTTGTGGGTGTTTTGACCACGGCTGGGAATTGGCAGGACATCTGTTGCATAGTCCCAGTCTCTGATCTGTCGGCCTGATTCCCTGCTGTGGTCCCGGTCCCGTAACATCTGTTCGGGGCTTCTTTTGACCACAGGTGGTGGTTGTTCGGTTCGCCTATGCTGGGAATCCACTGTGGTGAATCGGGACCGCGTAACATCTGAAATCACCCTATGTATGATTTTAACATATTTCCACCCATCCTCAGAACCATCCATGATTTATTTACAATCCATAACTTTACATCAACTTTTAGGCTCCAGAGAGACTGGAGAAAAGTGGTTTATCAGTCTTTTCTCAGGGAAAGGCAAGGTTACAAACAACTTGTTTTTCTTACAAACTGTCAGCTCTTTTCTCTCTCCAGCCTCTACAGTCTGAACCAAAGTTATGCATCGATGATTTACTCATGGCTCAGTTCTTACATTGATGGTTCTTATGCTCAGTGCTATATATGTTGTTGTTGTTGTTGTTGTTTTAGATGGCCCTTAGTCTAAATGGGGTGCAATATTTTGAAATTATAAACAAAGCTCATTTTTGGAGTGATCACTTTAACCCAGAAGTTGCAAATGGTGGAACTTACACAATTGTTGCAGCAAGACTGAACATAAGCATTTCTGGTCTTTCTAAGATGGTGGAAAAAAATGTTCAGTCCAAAGCAATCCACCAACTTATAACTGATTCATATTTCAAGGTGCTAGTGTTGATCTATAAATCCCTACATGGTCTGGACCCCTCATACCTTGGGGCCTGCCTTGCCCTCCACCCCTCAGAGCAATCCCTGCGGTCCACCGGGGGCGCCTTTTTTTGGGTCCCCCATGTAAAGCGGGGGGGGCACAATGGAGCGGGCATTCTCGGTGGCTTGGCTTAGGCTCTGGAATTCCCTCCTGGAGGAAGGCCATCTGGCCCAGGTCTGTTGGCATTTCGGCAAGCCTGCAAGATCTGGCTGTTCACTCGGGCCTTCAGAGAGGAGGGTGGGGTAGGTGGGGGATTGTATTTTTAAAACATTGTTTTAATTAATTTTATTGTGTGTTTTTATGCTGTAAGCCGCCCTGAGATTCCGTAGGCATGAGGGGGCGGCTAACAAATATTTATAAACAAATATAATAAATATAAATATTTATAAATAAATAAATAAATAAATTTAACATTTATTCATAATGTACATAATTTTATTAATTTTTGAATTAAAATACCTTTCCTGTTTACATCATACATTGTATTAATATAGTATAATTAAGCGTAAGGTCACCTCTCCTTTCGTTGGGACAGCTGCTGATTTGGGATACTTTCATTTCCTTGTGGTTTCCCAGTATAGAGGGATAAAATCAGTAATGCAGATCTGGTGGGGTGGGTAAGATACGATTTTCCCTACACATACAGAATTCCTGGAAAACCTCTGGATCAGTCATTAAGGAAAAACCTTCAAAATAAGTCCTTTGCTCCAAAGAAATGAGTTGGGATAAAGCACAAAAAGGACACGCACCAGTGCATGCCAAATTTAAAAACAGCCACTGCGGTCAGCCAGGGGCGACCTTTTGGAACTTCCACATTCTCGGTCACCATAGGGTGTTTTCAGATGTGACGGGGTGACTTCGCCCCTTCCCGAAAACAACCCAGAGATTCCCCACCAGGATCACCCAGGCATGGCAAACAGATGTGCCGGGGATCCCGGCGGGGAATCAGGGAGGGGGCGGGGTCGTGCAGCGCAACGTGCAGCCACATGGCCCCACACCCTCCTCGCTGCCTCGCTGCCCACCCTCTGGGGAGACGGGCGGGCGGCGAGGCCAATGCCGTCGCAGCGTCTGGCTGAGTTCACCACGGACCGGAATCCCGCAAGGGATTCCGGGCCATGATAGCCGACCAGACGTTACTTTTTATTGATGCCCGCCTGGAATCCCTTTCACCACACTTCTGTGGATTTTCCCACCGGGAGCCCAGGAAGCGTGGTTGAAATTGACCCCATGTGGGTATTCAGTGTGGCAAACATCTGGCGGCCGCCGAATAGACGTGCAGGGCACAGTGACCACAGGTGGGTATTCACTGTGGTTCACTGTGATCTCGTCACATCTGAAAATACCCCATGTCTTAGTTTTGGAACTCCCTTCCGGTGAAGGCTTGTTTGGCCCAAGACTTTCCCTCCTTCAGGAATCAGTGTAAAACCGGATTGTTTCACCAGGTGTTCAGTGAGGGAGATGGATAGTGGGAAGTGTGGTGTTGGGTTGGGGGGAAATGACTGCTTTTATTGAATTTTTAAGTCTTACGTTGTATATTTTATTTTGTACTTTTATACTGTATGCCACCCTGAACTGCCTTGGCAAGAGGGGGTGGAATAGCAATTTTAAAAATAAACTAAAATAAACTAAAATACATACATACCAGACTAAATGAAGGAAAACCATTATTTGTTCTCACACTGAAAATTCACTCGTGCATAAAAAAACCTAAGAAATATGTTCATATGTTATTATATTTGTTTACTTCCATTTCTTCCAACTCTCTTCTTTGAGAGGTGAAATCTCCATCATAGGGATGTGCAAACAGAACCAAATTTGGAAATTCGGTTCGGTTCAAAAATCAAGTTCGGTTCGGAAGTTCGTTTTGGTCAACCAAACTAGTCGAGTTCGGTCAAATTCTGAACTTCCGAACCAAGTTCGTACATTCAAAACCAGTGTTTTAAGCTGTTTTGGCCTTCTGAACTGGTTCTGATTTGACCGAACAGTTCAATCGAATTCAAGTTCAGTTCGGAAGTTCGGTTCAGTCGACTGAACTAGTCAAGTTCGGTCCAAACTCCGAACTTCCAAACTGCATTCACAAATCCCTATTCATTCTTGATCAACTTTATCACTATTGGGACTATCTCCAACTTACAGTTCCTCATCCTAACCAGAGTTGAAACTAATATCCATGTTTAAATTTTACAAATTTTAGCTGTTCCATTTGGAACAAAGTGGATGCATACTACTAATCATTTCCTGCTTTATTTCCTGGAATGAATATTTGGTTCATTTATTTTGTTTTGGATACTTCTTAGTACCTCAATAACTTGTTATTTGTCGAAAGCCAACCTGGGCTTGCCTGACCACTTTGATGCTTCTTTTGTTTCATAACACGGTCAAAATAATTGAAATATATAAAATGAAATTCTGAATAACCTGAAATAACAAAAACAAAATACACCAACTTATAGCTATACAGATTTTGTTTTAGTGCACAAATAAAATTTGGATATTTGAAGGGCTATCTAAAAATCAGTTATACTTGAGAAAACAGAAACCACAATTTGCTCTAATTCTAACTTCCTTGGCAAGAGTCAACAATTTCTCAAGCATGTTTCTATACATACACTAAAAAGCATCATCCATAGATAGCAAAAATGGTAGCCAATCATTCATTGATCAAGACTCTAGGAAATCATGAAGCATTAAATTTATAAATATTGAATTATTAGACTCACTGTTCTCACGCGCTCTACCTCCCACCCCCACCTTACCAATGGGGGCACCTGTGGGGGAGTGGGGTTTACACCGCCCCCAAAATGGATGGAGACAAGCCAGGGATGACAGGTGCCTCTGCCGCTGGCTTGAGTAGTTGTTGCATTTTTATTGTAATCTCACCTGGCCATGTAAACCTGTTTTTATCTTAGTAACTGTGTACACTGACTTGTGCTGCATTCTGAGTGTATTCTCCCCATATCACATGATTGTAAACCTGCATTTAGATGACTTTAGTAACTATATAACACCTGTTTGTAGCATTAGTAGATTAAATATAAATAGTATTGAATATATGTTAGCCCAAGTGGGAAAAACACTGGTTCATATTATAGAGCATGATGGGTACAAGCTAAAGAACCTACTAGCCAGCTAAACCTCAAACCAAAATCCTCAGGTCACAGTGATACGAAGTTGAGAGCCATGCACAAAGGAGAGGAGAAAGGAATGTTGCTATAAACAAAGCTATAAGTACTGCAAAACAGGAGATAGGCGGCAACACCTAACCAGACAAAGGGGCCTTTTTAGTACTTTGATGCAGAGTGACTGGGTGTCAACGAGAAAAGTAGCCTTGGAGATGCCAGGAGGGGCATGAGTAATACCCCAATCTAAATTACAGAAGGTTTGGCCCGGACTGGAGGGTTGGGGTCTGAATGCTCTGGAAATAGATTGGGGGAAAATAAATAAGCATATCAACTGGGTAAGCCCCAAACCATCAAAAGATTACAAAAGGCTTTGTTCCCAAATATGCTGATACACCTCCTGCCTGAAAGGTCAGTCGAACCCTGCACTCAGTATTTTGACAACATGTCCCCACCCAGAACAGTATAAAAAGCCAAGCAATACTCCAGGTCCTTGTCTCAGCGCTTGGCATCTAACATGGTGTCCGTGGGCTGATGACCCTTTCTGGAGCTCCTCCATAGGGAGTTCTGCAACACAACAAGGGGCACCTTTCCCGGGTACGGACCCCCGGGCCCCCACCTGTATCAACCTCTCCAAACCAACGCTCGCCACTGTGATCTGCAGGACACGTAAGAAACATATTTTATATGCTAGGCAGGCCAGGCTAGGATCTATCTAAGAACTGTTGCATTGGGTTCATGCTGTACCTGATTGTGTGAGCAGGATAATAAAACAGTGTTGTACCCAATTAAAAACATCTAATTTGTGGTGTGGGGGTGACAAAGATCCCTTCTATGTGAATCTCTCATATGTGCAGACCAGGGTGTGTGGGTCCCCCGATCCAAAGAGAGCTAATTCCCTAAATCTTAACATAGTGTGTGGGCCAAGGTTTGCGAGGCAAGATCTCGAAGGCCCCATTTTGAGAATGCAACTGAGAAGCCCAGTCATGCAAAGAGGAGAACCGGACGAGAAGCAAGGAGTGACGCTCCTGCTTCTCCCAATCTCCCGCGCAGTGAGGCTGTGGGAGCGAGCAGTGCACCGGAACAGGCTCAGTGCAGCAGGTACAAGACAGGGGGAGCGAGGCTCAGTGGCACTGCCCCCCCTCATGGCATGCTTACTGTGCAGGAGGTGGGGAATGTGAGTTAATAACGCCCCCCCCCGGTCAGCAGTGGGAAGGACAGTTCACAGTGCGGCCAGCCTGGTCCCCACCCCCTCCTCTGTGATGGGAAGATGCAAAGGGAAGACCAAGGGCCCAAGGCAGAAACCCCCTGCTGGAGGTAGGGAGGAGAGGCAGCTGCAGGCTGAGGCGATCATGGCCTCCCTGAAGGAACGGATTGGGGGATGTGAGGAGGTTCTGTGAGACCTGGAACAGCACTGGCCCTCATGTAAAAGCACCCATTTGGCCCCTCGGGGCATAAGAGATAGGGAGACATCGCCAGCAGCCATGGCCACGCCCCCCGAGGAGAGGGGGATCACCTGAGCCCCTAGCCAGGAGGGGCATTGAGTCCCCCTGAAACAAGTTAGTCCCCCAGGCACCCCCCTCAGCATGCCAATCAGCAAATTGGACCCCCCGCACACTATAGAGATGACCCCCTAAGAGTGTCGCAAATGGAAGGGCAGGATGTAGCCCCCCCTCCCAGTGCACGGTCATCGGGGGGCAGAACTCCCCCTAGGAGGGCAGCCCCACCTGGCACCCCTCCACCGCTGTGGCAGGGGGGTGGCGTACATTGTATCCAGACAACCCCAGCACTGAGGCCCCACACAGCCCCCCACACAAGGAACGTCGTGGGCCATATTGGAGCAGCTGCAGGATTTTGTGGAGAGAATGGAGTCAATAGACGTTGAAGTGCACGCTATCGTGGAAAGGCACCTCAGAATCACATGGTGAGGTGGCAGCACACGACACAGAACCCGGACCATCTACCTGCCCGCCCAGCCCCTGCTGACATCACAATGTTCCTGCACCAAACCCCAGTAGGTGCTGTTGAGAAACCCACCCATGAGAGTGGAAACCTTGTTGCAGCAGATGCTGCATGGGGTACATCCAGGGTAGCACAAGCGATATCACCCACCAACAAGGATTGGGTTGGGTTTGTACATCGGTCCCATGGTCCGCCCAGTCATGCCCCACACCCCCTGAACGGGGACACACATAGCCACCTCCATCAGGACTCCCCCAGGGGTGCTAGGTTTAACCAACAGATAGCCCAGGTATGGCTGCACCCTGGACACTATGCCACCCCATGTCAGGTGGTGCACACCCCGACTTGGGAAGTGGTGCCCTTGGCAGGAGGATACATGGAAGTGAATGCTCCCATAGGGGCTCGCTTGATGCAGGCCACAAGAGACAAGATTTGGAAAGGTGAATACATAGATGTGTTCACTCTCCTTTTCAGAGACCCCTATCCCTGATCCCAACTCAAAGGAGGAAGGTAAGGATAAAGAGAAGTTTAAGAGACCCAAGGTGAACTGAAATTGGTTCAGCTGGTCGGCCGCCTTCTCGGTCCTTATGGGGGTTATGCTGCAAATGGCCCCGGAGTGCGCCACCGAGCTATTAAAGTACCAGGATATAGTTCGGCGGGCTTACAACATAGGCAACCAGGGGCTTTGGCTTTGCTATGACGAGGCCTTCAGGAAACGAGTCTCCATCACCCCCGGACCACGATGGGATAGATATGCTCAGGAATTATGGCTTGAGTGTATGAGTAATGTCAGCAATGTTCCTCGCATGGATAGCAGACATGCTTTGGTTATATATATATATATATATAAAGTTTATTGGGGTTTAGCCGTCAATATAGCCCAAACAAAAAACAAGCAAACAGACAAACAATAAACATAAATAACATGTATAGATAGATAGATAGATAAATAGATAGATAGATATCATCATCATCATCATCATTTATTATTTCACGCGTAGCCAAAGGTCATAGCGTTTGTCAAAGAAAAACATTTGCAATACAGCAATTATGACCAATTGATGCTACAGTATGCCATCTCCACAAAGGATTTACATATCAACATGTATCAACAAGTCTCTAGATATCAAAACAAGACGTTAAAACCCAGAAGTACTGGCTTGAATTAAGCTGTTTTGAATGCCAAAAAGTTCTCCCTAGCTACAATCATCTGAGTCAAAAAGCTAGCCATGGATTTAATTATGCATTTTCCAGGGCTATTTAACAAAAAAGATAAGATCTCACTGTCAGACAGGCCCGGGAGTCTATCTAAGTATACCTTTAGATGTTGGTATCTCAATTCATCATAAAGGTGGCAGTGGAGAAGCATATGGCCAACTGTCTCCACTGCCTGCCTGTCAAAGGGACAAAGTCTTGAGGAGTAAGGAGTGCTCATCAACCGCCCCTCCAAAACCTGGGAAGGTAGGGCATTACAATGAGAGGTCAAAATAAGGTGTTTACCCCAGGCTGAAATCTGGGCCTGCAGATAATTGGCCATCTGCCCAAGGTCTGGGATAAAATGAAAATATAAGATCATGTGAGGGGAGTCTGCGATTGATCCCATTTCTGATTGTCTATAAATGTATATATATATATATATATATATATATATATATATATATATATCGAGGTGAGATACGTAACAAAATACCTTAACCACCTATCCTCCCAAATCTACAAAAAATAAGATAAGCTAAAAGAACTCTACTACAGCTTTAACTCATCCATAGTATAATAAATCCAAAGAGGTCGGAAAAGTCAACCAGTAGAGAAAAAACAAGTTAAAACCAATAAAAAATTCCCCATGCACCTGGGGCTAAACATACATTCTCCAACACCGTGTAACAATCCATTTACAGAATACTAATAAACTTATGATAATAACAAGTAATTAGTATTAAAACACAAACCTACTTATTCCCAAGATGAATAGCGGCAAGGGGGTGGTCCCTCTAGACTGGCTGGCCCAGCAATGGTGGTTTTACCTTTATACTGGCCCTCCTCCTGGATGCCAGCCAAACAAAGGATGTAATTTTTACCAAATCCTCCCTACTAGAGAGCGGAAGGAGGAATGGATAACATCCCACTGACTCAAAGGTCATGTTTTCTTTAAGGAGTGGAGACAACCAGATTACCCTCAGGGCTGAATAATAAGAGCATCTCAAGAGGAAATGATCCGCAGTTTCCACCTCCTTAATTCTAAAAGTACAGCATCGCTGGTCATATTTCACCTTATGGTATCTGCCCTCCAAGACTGTGGTCTGCACAAGCTGAAAACAAAGCTGAGTATAACTCCTCCGCAGTCTTGGGTTTACCAAATGGTCTAAATAGGATTCGAATGCTACATCATACTTCAATTGGGTAAAAAGAGGGGCCACCCTCCAGCCGGAGATTTCCCCAAGATCTTCCTGCTGTGAGATGTCCCCCATCCTCTGGTTTACCTCCCTTTTTATCGCAGCTAATTGCTTGCCAACAAAGTATCGAAAGGAGAAACCCATTCCACCGCAGAGAGCCCCCAAATAGTTTAGCCATGGGTAAGGTCTTGGCCCTGAATTGGCCAATTCTTCTTTCAGACATTGGATCAGTAGGTGGGATTCCTGAAGTGATAGAATTCTCAGGCAGAACCTAATGCCAGACTTTTGGGCATAAGTTTCAATTGAAATAATACCCGTTTTGGCCCTCAGGATGGCCCCTGGGACACCAGGCCCAGTTCTGAGTATATTCCTAAGAAAAATATTTTGGACCCTTTCCAAGATATCAATATTGGGACATGGAATCAATTCTATCCCAATTGCAGCTGCAGGGAGAACCTTGACCTGGTAAACTCTCAGAATAGCAGAAACAGAGATTCCCTTAGAAATACTTGCGGCCCTTCCTAGGGCTCAGACTGCCTTCGAGACCTCTTTGACTCTATTCTGGAGGTGTGCATTCCAGGTGCCTCTAGTGGTGAATGTAACTCCAAGATATTTAAATACATTGATCACTTCCATGTCCCCAATGCCAGTTTTCCACCTAGAGACTTTGGGTTTCTTACCTAAAATCATGATCTTGGATTTTAAGGCATTGACCTTTAGCCCATTTATCTGACAATAAAGTTGCAACTTCCCTAATGACCTTTTTAAACCTATCTCTGTCTGTGAGAGCAATACGATGTCATCTGCAAATTGTAGTGGGCTTAATTGGGTTTCTCCCACCCTAGGTGCATGGATGTCTCTGGATCCCAAAAATTTGATTAGGTCGGATACATATAGGTTAAAGAGGAGTGGGGCCAGGACACAGCCCTGGCGAACCCCCCTCTTGATACTGAAGTTGCTAGCTTGCCAAGACAAATTGCCGCATTTAATAGCGGCCTCATTATTTGAATACAATTGGACTATAGGCAAAAGCAACTTATCACAAATTCCCAGAGTTCTGAGTTTTGCCCATAGCCTTGCTCGGGGGACTGTGTCAAATGCCTTAGTTAGATCAATGAATGCCAAGAACAATTTACCCTTTTTGATCTTATGGTACTTATAGATGATATGTTGAAGAATGTAACAACAGTCAATGGTTGAGTGGCCTGTCTTAAATCCAAACTCTTCCTGCGGAATCACTGCATTCTCATTAGTCCATGACTCCAGATGCTTATAAAAGAAATTTAGCATAAAGCTTGCCAATCACTGATAGTAAACTGATTGGTCTATAAGAGCCAGAGTCCTGTACCTTGCCTTTCTTAAAAATGGGTACTATCCAGCTTCTAACGCAAGATTGAGGGACCTTCAGACTGTTACTGACCTTAATGAATCGTTTAGATAGGACCGAGGCCCACCATACTGGCGCTGCCTGAAACATTTCAGTCGTGATTTTATCAGGGCCCGGTGCCCTCTGCTGCTTTAATGACATAATGGCCTTGATGATTTTATCCTCCAAAAAATCTTCCAGTTGCCACTTGGTTGGATCATATGCCCATAAAGGGATTACCAAATCTTCCAAGGCACCTGGCAATTCGAGTATAATCCCTTGAAGAAGTCCACCCAAACCTCTATTGAGATGGCCCAGAAATTAGATACCCCCCTAGGACAGAACAGTATTATATTACTAAGATGTTTTATTTATTTATTATACAGTTTTATACCTCATCTCTTCTGCAAAACAGGGCGACTTACAATTTAAAACAAAAATATAAAACATAGAAAATACAAATATAAAACCACTTTACGGGGAAGCAATAAAAATCTAAACATGGGTTCTGGGTTTTTTGCCTTCTCTTTTAATGTACCATTTTGATTTTATGTGTTGTATATGTTTTTATGTTGTAAGCCACCCTGGGCTTCCTGGAGCAGGAGGGGCAAGGTAGAAAACTGTTTAATAAATAAATAAATAAATAAATAAATCTGCACTTTTCCCATCCATCCCATATGGTTTAAAGGACGATCAGTTGTTTGCATAAAATATATTGTGCTATTTGTGGTTTGAACGTTTTCATTAAGTGGATGACAAACAGTGAAAACCAATGGATCAAATTATTATTATTTTTCTTCCATTATTTGAAAAGCTGGTGATGAATCTGTTTTGTTAAACTTTAACACTAAATAATGTTTTGTTTTGTTTTTAAAAACAAAACAAAACCCTCCTAAATGGCTCAGTTCTAATTCTAGCCTTCTGGAATATTATCGGATTTTTCTTAGTGTGTTTTCTAATACAGTTTTAGTATTACACATTCAATCAATCAAATGTTGTAGCAGATGTCTAATGTATTCCCTTCACATGAGCCAAATAGTAGGGAGTAGCATCTGTGTCAGATGCAAACGTGACTGCTCGCCAGCTCCATTGGCCACGGAAAAATGCTGAATGCATGATTTACTATAGCTATCAGAGGTTGAATCAAAGTTGGAGAGAAATCTGAAGGGGGTGATATTAAGAATGAGAAACATATGCCTCTCTGGAGTTTTCTTTCCTTTCTCTTCCGATTACAATAAAGACTATTGTTCTGCTGTAAAACTATCTGGCTCCAAAACCTAAATAACAAAATCAGGCTTTGTTTAATAGAAGGATTTGATGGATTGGCCATTTTAAAAACTGCTAAATTAAAATTGTATTAGTAAGATATAAGTCTAGTTTGGGGAGTTCATTAAAAAGTGATATTAAGGCTCTTGTTAACAATGAGAATATCCACCTAATATTAAAGGTTCTTACAAGAGACTAAAGAACAAAATCACATTTCTAAAACAAACAAACAAAAAATAATATGGAATTAAATGAGGCTGTCTACTAGGGCATTTAGACTATGGTTTCATTTCAGGAATCGGGACTGATGCATGTGACGTGGAAAAAAGAACTGTGCCAGGTTTCATCATATTCTGCAAGACCTATAGAATCGGCCCTTCTAGAATTCCAAGATCTCCAGCATCTCCACACTCTTTACAAGGCAAAGGAATGTCTTAACATTTTAAATGTTCATAACAAGAGAGAATGAAAGAGGCATTTCAGAATTTCCTGTTAAACATTTTTATGATCTTGAATAGTATATTTATAAGAAATTCTTCTTAAGAAGCATACACAGCTGCTAATATTATCCTTGTTTGATTCTTAATGTGGTCAGTGCACTACTGTTTTGAATTTGAGTGTTAACAGATGAGATGTTGCCCCACAACTTCCACCCATTGGCCCTGAATTTTTCTGTCTGTCTGCCTGTCTGTCAGGCAGCCTTCAGATATTTGCCCTTGGCTGCCCCCGAGCCCCTACTCATGATGTTATCCCAGGGAAGGCCAATGACGTTGCGTGGGAGAAGCCAGGCTAACATGAGGTAACGGGCACTCATGGGGAAGTTGCCCATAGATTGGGACATGCTATGGTGTGCCCCGGTGGTCAACCCCATGTGTAAAGGTGTGCACTGCCTCTGCCATGTTTTGCACCATGGAGTTGGAGGCAACAGCCTAGAGCATCACCTAGAGCAAACACAATTTGGGGGTGGAGAGTGTGTGTGCGTGTGTGTGTGCGTGTGTGTGTGTGCAGCGGAATGCAGCAGAGGACAGAATGCTGGCCCTTCTGTGCAGTTCATTGCATGGTATTTGCAAGTGGTAGCTTTGTGGGGACGCCACGGAGTGACCTTGTGTTCCAGCCAGTTTCCATCTCATGTGTTAACACCTTTAGTCTGCAGCAGGGGTGGGGAACCTGAGACCTCAGGGACCAAATAAGGCCCATGGTACATTTTTATGTACCATAAAACTGCCTGGATCCATACCCTGGATCCAAGCAATGAAAAACTGAACTCAGGACAAGGAAGTAATGATGACAGCATGCACAGAAGGGGGGTGGGGGGGAGAGAGAGATCCATGACATAGATCTATAATCTGGATCCTCCTTTCCTTGATTGCATCCCTGCCTCCAACTTCTATGTGGCCTTTGGAGCATGTACTATTATTTTTAAGTGGCCCCTTGAGAGGGAAAAATTCTCAAACCTTGGTCTAAAGTCTTTCCTTGTTCTGCCATATCAAGCTGTGGTCACTGTTTTTAGGGGGGTGACCAAATGCTGTTCCTTCTCATCAGTTTTCTCTTTTCTCTTTTGCACTGATCCTTCATTTTGTCTGCCAGCACTGCTAGCCCTGGTCAACCATTTCTCCATGGCCTCTGTCTGTGCTCACTCTCATATTATTGTTTTCAAAGTAGAGCTGGATGCAAACCCTGTTGAAACCATTAGATCTTGTCAGATCATCCTCTTCTTGTGTAAATCTCTCCTGAAGAGAGTTGGAACCAGTACCCGTCAAAATGGTGTACTCATCAAATATCTGGTACCCGAATTGGTCCCAAATGTTGGGTACTAATAGGTACCAGATTAATGCACAATTCAGTTACCTGATGTCCTGTAATACTGATTTATGGTCCTGGAATATCAACTTCCTGCCCTGATGTTTTGAGTTTCCATCCCATGGGGGGGGGGGAGGGGTTTCTGTCCCAATTTAACAATCAGTAACCAGAAAATTAATAAACCAGTAATGGACATTAACACATTTTCAGGTATATGGGTACCCAATGTGTGATTCAGGAGACCATTGATACCCGACACTACTTGAAAATGTGGATATTATCCATGGGTACTATATTAGGTGCCTGTTTCAGCTCTACTTGGTAATACCTTCTTCTGTCTTGGTAATTACAACAAAATGTTGACCAATAATGGTAAAGTTAAAGGTGAATTGGAAATAATAGGGGGTGGGGAGTTGCCACTTTGTGACTTCCTTCAGGACTCCACTGGACCACTGTCTCAAGAGGTGACCTTGTTGTCATTACTCCTTGTGCACCACATGCTGTACTCAGACTCCTAATTGCCTGAGGAAGGACCCTGTGAGGTCCAAAAGCTTGTACATTTCCACCAACAATAGTTAGTCCAATAAAAGAAATCATTCAAACTGTTTTGTCTCCACCTCTGGAAACCCCTGGGAAGAGGCTTGGTGGTTGATCCAAAGTGTGCGCACACACAAGGTGAAGACCATGTGTATGCCATGGACACAAAAATGCATGCATAATATACATGGTGTCCATGCAGCGCATGCATATCCTGTAGGGATGGGCGAACATGGTTCGGATGTTCGGAGTACGGACCGAACTTGGTCTGTTCAGATGTCCAGACTGAACGTCCGAACTGAACTCTTGAATGACCGAATAGTTCGGTCACGTTCGGACAAGTTCGGATGAGTTCGGAGGCAGGAAATATGTCTTTCCAGGACAGAAAAGCAGGTTTAGGTTTCGATTTCGTTTTGGTTTCGATTTCGGTTTCGATTTTGCTATTTTTGAACATTTGGCCAAACCGAACTTGACTGAACTGAACCATTGAACCCAAACTTGGGTTTTGAACCAAACGACCGAACATCCGAACATCCGAACCGCGTTCTGGTCGCCCATCCCTAATATCCTGCACTTGTGAACACATGTTCTGTGCTTGGCGCACACATGTAACCTGTACATGCGTGCACCTCGGATTGGGTCCCATGCGCACTGAAATGCCGCAAAGGTAATGGCAGATCCAGTATTAGAAGTCAGACATGTGACTGGTAGCTCTAAGATTAGTCTTCCATGCCATACGGAGTTCTACATCTGAGATTTACATTTTTCAATGCACTCATGTATTACTGATAATTGGAACCCCGAGAAGTCAGCAGGACAAATCTTTCTGAAAAATATAACTGCATTTAGAGCAAACAAGCATAAAAAAGATGTTCAGGTACTCAGGGGTGGGGGGGATGCATTAATCTCACCATGCTTTTATAGCTGAATGTTGCTTTGTCACTTTGGAGTAATTTAACCCTCATTTAACTTCATTCTGCTTTCAGTAATATGATTTGGTACAGTACAGTACACAGAAAATGTCTAAATTTCACAGAAGCAATTTCAGAAGAGGGGAAAGAACAGAGGGAAATGGCTGGCAATGGAGAATGGTCTGAGAGAATTATCCCTCCAAGGGGTCAATTTTCTTCTGCCTTTTGCTTTTAAATAAGGTAGGTTTCTGGTGTTCAAATGTGTTAGTTGTGTAGTTCTTACCAGATGGTATAGTGGCATTCATGCTTTCTTCCATGTCATTTAGTTAATGGTTGTGCAGCTCAATGCAGGGTTACACAGGAGGTTATATATCATCTTTCATCCTATGCAAGAAGATTTTGCCCCTGTGCTTTGTATTTTTGCTAGTATACACAGCGTACATTCCAGGCTAGCTCCTGTACTCTGACTTAATTTTTCAGTGCATCTATTTTTGGACACTCCTCTCGAGACATGTTGAAGGTTCTGATTTTCTGGATGTGTCAAGAATTCATCCTTGCTTTCTGGAAATCAAGTCACTTCAAAGTATCTAACAACTGACCTCCAGGAACTGAGGTAGCCAAATCACTTAAGAAGGCAGCTATCAAATGAATAGCCAGTTTTGCATTTGTGGATATTGTTTGAATATTTGGATAGGCATCTGACTATCTCGCAGTGCCACTATCTCCCCGTGCATGCAGAGGAACTGATCCAGCTCCTCCATGAACTCCTCTGTATGCCTTGCTGAACCAGACATGCGGTTGTTGTCACGGATGTACTTATATCCGTTCTACAGGTCCTTTCCTGCTGCCGGCACTGGGACATGTTCCTGTTTTACCCCAGCCACTGGAACTCCTGGGAGAGTTGCTCGTAGATGTGATCACTACAGAACGATGTTACCAGGTCTAGCTGCACTCTGCTCTCCCCCCAGAGCATTATGAATGCGCTGGTCCCATCCCAAGTCCAGGGTATGTCCTTGGTGGTGGGGGCTGTGGGGCGTGCAGTTGATGTTGCAGTTGAGGCCTGCCTGGGGGATGTGGTAGTGGCTTCGGATCTGATGCTTGCTGGGGGGCGGGGGGAGGAAGGGGGAAATGTCTCATCATGAGCATGTGGGACTGGCCTTGATTAGCTGTCATCTGCCTCACCATTTGCAGCTGCAGTCCGGTGCACCACTGCATGTTCCTCCCCGGGATCACGCTGACCTACCTGACTGCCGCCGGGTGATTGCCAGTGGCCGGCCTTGGTCATTTCCTGGAGGGCATTTTACTGGTGGTGCTGGGAGCTGCCATGCTGGTACTCGCCTGTGATGGATTGTGATGTCTGTCCACTGTGCTGTTTCCTTCCCCCATGCCTCTGTCTGCCACCTAGCCCCTTCTATCTTGGGCATATGGAGGGGGGGCTATAGAACGGACCGCCCCACCCCTCATTGGATTCTGATGTCTCCCCTGTGAGACCCCAGACTCCTCTCCTTGCTGCCCCCCCATCCTGTACCCTCCCTCTATTGCCTGTTCTGGGCACCTCTGCCTCCCCTGGCTGGTTGCTGTGCTCTTACCTGGCTGCCTGCATCTCTGTGCCTGCTGTCGCCTCTGGTTTTCTGTGTTGCCTTTTTCGAGACCATGGTGGGATCTGGTGTGCTTGTTTCCTCCCGCATGTGTCCTTTAAGGGATTCTGTGTGGGCTGTGGCCGTAGCAGCTGTGGGAGAGTTTGGTTTGTGGGCTGCTGCTGTGCTACTCTCTCCCTGATCTGTCCTTTTCTCCATGATGTTGGCAACCTTCTCCCATGTGTTGGTGTGCTGGCCCATGCACATGGGCAGGTAGGTGATGAACACACATTTTCACCCACCTCCACCCATAAACACGCATGGAGCAACTGGCATTTTTTCCATTTGCTCCATGCATGTTGATGGGTGTGGGGGTGAGCGGGTCCAGGGAGCGTGCATCCACCCACTCACCAGCTCATTCATACAGGCATCTGCCCATGTGTTCGACCGGTGTTCATATGTGGGTGCATCTTGTGTAGAAAGGGCTGTGTTACATAAATAGGCAGGGATTTGCCCCTGAGTTGGACCCCAGCATCAGCCTTTTGGCACTGCTGCTTTACAGCTGTGAGCCAGGTAGTGGGAGTGAGATGCTCAGTCAACAGGGTGTCATGTCATTGTTTATGGCACCAAAAAAGTGGTAGAAGATTGAAAAGTTTGGGAATCAGTAGTAGAATCCATCTGGAGAAAGAGAGATATTATCTCTCTGTGACCATTAAAGACTGGTGATGTGGAGACATGTGATTTTATTTTAAAGCCAGATGGAAGTGTGTAAGTGTTACTATTCTTCCCGTTATCAAGGGCTTAATTGCGGGGGGATGGGGACTTTTGAGGGCTCAGTCCTGCAATTGAATTCAAGGGGGAACTGAGCTCTGAAAAATATTCCCAGTCGGATTGTGCACCCTAATGTGTGAAAGATCAGAAAACGGCCAATATTAACCATTTTAGGGTTAAAAACGAAATCCAGAAAAAAACTGGATGGTTTATTTGGCTTCCATTCATTGCTTTTTGCCCCATCCCCTTGTGCTGGCCATTTTATAGATTAAATCACACAAATTCTGGTTCATATTCGGCTGTAGAGGGGTCGGTTATTCCAGTGGTTGGGTTGCCAGCAAGAGAATAGGCCTTAGCCAGAAGCTCACCAAGTAACCTTGGGCCAGTCACATTATTGTCTCAGCCTAAACTACCTCACAGGATTGTTGTGAGAATTAAAAAGTTGTGGTAGTTATATATAAAGTGTTCCAAGTGCCATGGCGGTGGGGTGGTGGAATGCTAGAAAGAAAGAAAGAAAGAAAGAAAGATCCTACTCTGACAAGCTCTGGAGCAGAGGGTGGGGCATGTGAGGCAGAGGGCATGGCATCTGGAGCAGGTTTTGGCCTCAAAAATACATTGTTTTATAAATTTAGCACTGCCTTCCTAGTGGAGCATCACCTCCAGAATGGATGGTGTAATTTTAGGCCTCCAAGGCAATGAAAACACCAGTGCAAACAGCTTTGAAGTTTTATTTCTCCCCAAGCTCTTGTATTGGGGCAAGAGAGAGGCTATGAGTATTTTCAAACAAAACACTCTCCACTAACTACCCACCCACCCAACCACTATACATGTTGCAGGGCTGCAGTGTTGCCCTATGGGTGCCCAGTAACATGTTTAGTGGGTAGGTGGGTAGTGGTTGGAGAGTGTCTTGTGTGAATTGCCCTCCCCAATTAAAGGGGGTGAGGAGTTTGTGGGGGTGGTGAGGGTGAAGGGCACCCTCCTCCTGCCTCCTACACTTCCTGCCATTTGGGTGTGGGGTGAGGGAGTGCAGGAGGCCAGCTATTTAGGCTGCCTGAGCAAGAGGGAGACTTTCCCTGAGCTGGGGGGGGGGGAGTAAAGTGGTACTCAGAGACAATCAGGAGGTTCCTTCCCCTCCTGGTTAGTCTGAGACAGTCCATCGTTGGTGGCTAGAACATAGCACAGCAGCAGCCTGAGATGCTCCTTTCCCATTGGTGTTTCAAGCTGTCCTTCAGCAGCAGCAGCAGCAGCAGCAGCAGCAGCAGCAGGGTTCACTGACAGAATCAGAGGACTTTGGAGGCCTAGTTTCCTCCACAGCTTTTCAGAGCAGTATTGGTTGGGTAGATGGGTTGGGTATTTTCCCCCTCAGTGTGTGAGAGGGGGGAAGCTTTGGGGTTTCCCTCAGTGTGTGAGAGGGGAGGGTTTGGGGTTTTCCTCGGTGTGTGTGTGGGGGGGGGAAGGGGTTGGGGTTTACCCTCAGTGTGTGAGGGGGCGAGGGTTTGGGGTATTCCTCTGTGTGTGAAGGGTTTTCTTGTTCTTTTCCCTCAACATGGTTGGCAGAGGGGGGAAGGAGTGTAAGAAGGCTCCCAAAGGGGCCCCACAGGGTCCATAAAGTGGTAGGAACCTTAACAGTGGCAGATCCTCTGCTAGGGGGCCTCATGGTAGGGGAAGTGGTCCCCTGGTAGGGGAGCCTGTTGAGGAGCTAATGGCGCTTACGCGTGCAGTGGCTGTTGGATTGGGTGACATGTCATGGCATTTTGGGATATTGGGGCAGGTTTCCTTGGACCCTTTGGGTTCTGGGGTTGCCTTCTCAGCCCCCACTGTTCAGTTGACCCAGCTGTGCTCTTATGCATTCTTTATCTTGTAAAGAGCATTCTTTGAGATGGATCTGAACATTCTTACAACTGGGTTGTGCATGGCATGTTCACGATATTCAAATAATAGACCATATGATGGTCTTGAGCTCCTCTAGTATAAAAATCACTCTCTGCCTCATAATGGCAGTTCCTTCCAAACCTTTTTAGGAATATAAGAAAATTCCATGCAGGGCTGGAAGCATGGATGTTGTGAAAAGCATCTCAAAGAACCTTGTTTAGAAGGCAGCAACCTCCTGTTAGTCTTCAAGGGGCTCCTCACAGGCCATTTTTGCATGGCTCCACCGGGCAGGGGTTCCTTGAGCATGCCGATGCATGGGCGGGGTGTGCACATGGCTACACATGCATCCCTACTCACCCCCCACTCATCCTCAGCCCCAGAGCAACCGCCATTTCCCCCAGTTGTGTCGTGCATGGGGATGAGATGGGAGGGTGAATGGGGATGCATATTAGGCAGGCACGCACAGGTCACTGCAGGTGCGGGTGCCATGTCGTTCACACGGGGCTACCCCACCCATGATCATGAAGAAAATCTGCATGTTCATGAGTGGGAAGAGGCCCATGTAAAAAGGGTCACATTCTCACAACTGTCTTACTTATACTATCTTGGGTAGGAATTTAGAATGTAAAGCAATATGTATTCTATCTTGGAAAATCTGCAAATAAGGTTATGAGATTATTATGGCTGCTATTTCACTAACTCTTCTTAACAAAGTTATTGCTAAGAGAAATACTATTTTTAAACTCCCACCCCATAACCAGTTCATTTGTGCCCCCTCCCCATATAATGAATTCACACTGCCCCGGGGGCGCAAATGAAATGGTTATGGGTAGAGAGCAGCATGACTTGATTATATGGGGGGCAGGGGCACAAATGAACTGGTTATTAGGGGTGGGACATCAGGCAAAAAAAGTTACCAGTTTTACCGGTTACCGGCTTACAAAAAAATGGATTACCGGATTAAAACCGGTTTACCGGTACTGGATTTATTGCACTGATTTCAATGGGGAACTGTCCCCATTGAAATCAATGGGGAAAAAAAACAATATCTCCCTCCTCCCCCTCCCAGGCTGTGCGGGTGGAAGGGTGGCACCCCCCACCCACCCTGCCCAGCCTGGATTTTTTTTAATTTTTTTTTTACCCTAAGTCCCTACTAGTGCGGGCTCCGGGCTGCCACGGGCACCCCGGATCCCGCACCAGCAGGTACTAGGGTGATCCCTGGGGAGGGGGGTGGTTTAACACACACTGCACCCCAGGGATCAACCTACCTCCCCACACAGGGATCGCTTACCTTTGGCACTCTGGGCGGCGGCAGCAGCGGCAGAGGCAGTGGCAGCGGCAGCACGACGGTCCGGCGGCTTCAGCGCTGGCTGGTGGCTTCAGCGCTTTGTAGACCTTCCGGGGAAACCCGGAAGTTCCCTGGAAAGCCTAGTAAGTGCTGAAGCCACCACCCAGCGCTGAAGCCGCCAGACCGCCATGCTGCTGCCACCGCCTCTGCCGCTGCCGCCACCGCCCAGAACACCAAAGGTAGGCGATCCCTGGATGGGGAAGTAGGTTGATCCCTGGGGTGGGGGGTGTGTTAAACCACCCCCCACCCCAGGGATCACCCTAGTACCACAGTACCTACCTGCTGGTGCGGGCTCTGGGTCGCCAGTGGCGGCCCGGAGCCCGCACTAGCAGGGACTTCAGGGAAAACATTTTTTTTTTTTAAATCCAGGCTTGGCAGGGTGGGTGGGGGGGTGTCCCACCTTCCACCCACACAGTCTGGACTGGGGAGGGAAAGTGTTTGGGGTTTTTTTGTTTCTTTTTTTACATTGCGGCCATTCATTTGAATGGCCGCATTGTAAAAAAATCTGGCATGGGGATCCGGTACCGGTACCCCCAAATACCAGAGTAATCTGATACTGCCGGTACAGCAAAATACCAGCAGTATCGGATACCGGATGTACCGAACTTCCCGCCCCTACTGGTTATGGGGTGCGGGCAGTGTGAATTGATTATAGGGGCAGAACTGAACTGGTTCTATATATTTGTCTCGTTTCATGGCATAATGCACTTAGTAAGCTGACTGCATTTTGGGTGTCATGTGTTTGATAGCAGTGCCCCTAGGCCTGCCGGAGAGAGGGGCCCATCTTGACTTCTTGGCCAGGGGTCCATTGCACCCTAGATACACCCCTGCTAATGGCTAGTCTTTGGTTGAATGTTCTCTTTCTGGTTGCAGCAGATACCTTTTACGTTGCAAGTTTAGTTTCCAACAGAACTGTGTAGCATGTTCTGGGGGACAAGTGGAACTTCATGCTGCTGCTTTTGTGGTGTGCTAAAGACTTAACATAATATTGCTGACTTGAGATGGTTTGCTTTGCTTGCTCTGTGTTTGCATGTGAACTTCTGGGGATCCCCCTCTTCTCCCAAACCCCAAGCATGTGCAAAGGAGGTGACCATTTTGTGTAGGCCTTCACTGGCCATGGCTACTCTTAGTTAAAATGCCCCCTTTGCACTGTCAGTTTCAAGGCTTTTCTGCTGCAAGAAGGCCACCATGCCACATATTGGTTCACTAATGACTAGTCTTTGCATGAATGTTCCCTCTATGGTTGCAGCAGATGCCTTTTACATTGCTACACAGTCCTGTTGCATGTTTTGGGGAGAAGTGGAACTCCACGCTGATGCTTTTATGGTGTGCTAAAGACTTCACATAATATTGTTGGCTTAAGATGGCTTGCTTTGCTCATTCTGTGTTTGCATCTGTACTGCTGGCTCCACCTACCATGGGCTAGGCTCTGCCTATAATTGGCCTGGCCCCTTTTTGTTAGGGATACAATGATGGCAGATGTTTTCATACCAACTGCCAGTTTAAGCATGTGTGTAAGCATTGTAGAGGAAAGCATGGGGGATTTAGCTGTAAAATCCAGAAGGGTAAGCGAGGTGGAGACTGTTCCCAGGGTAAGCAGGGACAAGGAGGGGGTGCTCCCAACACATTGGTTTAAAGCCCCCTTGCCAATTAACTTAGATGTTCTTAAGGACCTGTTGGTTGATTTGTTCAAAGGTTTAAAGTTTGGTTTAAAATTCTGTTCAAGGGTAATAGGTGTCACATTGTGACAAAAAAAAAAAGGTCAGTTGCTGGGATGGAGTTGGTGGTGAGTCATAAAATTTGCAAAGAGGTGGAATTGGGTTGGGTAGCTGGCCCATTTTGGGATCTCCCTGTGCCAAACCTGCAGTTGTCCCCACTGGGTATTCCTAAAAAGGCAGCAGGTAAGTTTAGGTTGATTCACCACTTTTCATATCCACAGGAGAACTCAGTTAATGACGGAATTGATCCTGCTTTAACCTCTGTGAAGTATGCCAGCTTTGATTCAGCAGTTGATTTAGTTAAGGCTACTGGGCGTGAAACCTTATTGGCAAAAAGCGATATCAAGTCCGCCTGTGCACCCCTTGGACTTTGACTTGTTGGGTTTCCAGTTTGAGGGAGCCTTTTATTTTGAGAAGGTGATGCCCATGGGGTGCTCAATTTTGTGTTCAGAATTTGAACAATTCAGTTCTTTACTTGAGCGGGCAGTTAAAAGGCAGGCAGGACTGTCATCAGTAATCAAATAACTTGATGACTTCCTGCTGATCAGCAGGGCAGGAACTGATGACTGTGAAATGCTGTTCGGAGTGTTTAGACAAGTGGCAGGTAGACTGGGGGTCCCGCTGGCTGAAGAGAAAACTGAGGCCCCCTGCCACAAAGATGACTTACTTGAGGACTGAGGTTGACGTGGAGGCAGGGGTTTGTAGACTACCATAGGATAAGTTACGTAGGTTTAATTAACTAATCAGGAAGTTAGCTTTAGGAAGAAGATAACTCTTCAGGAACTGCAGTCGGTCATAGGTTACTTGAACTTTGCATATAGAGTGGTGTCCCCTGGGGGCATTTTGTGCCAGACTTACTAGTGCCGTGGTGGGATTAACAAAACCTCATCAACACTTGCGGGTTTCTCAGGGAATGAGATCTGATCTTGAGGTGTGGAGAGGGTTTTTGCAATGTTACAATGGGGTTACCGTTTGGCAGTCCAAGCTCTTGCTGGAAGTGGATTTCCAGGGGCATAGGTTTTGGAGTGTACTTCAGAGGTTGATGGTGCACCGAGCATCGGCTGGATGAGGAACAGCCATTTGAAGGATATTATCTTTTGGGATTTTTTTCCAATTCTAGTGGCAGTCCATATTTGGTTAGATGAATTTAAGGACGGGAAGATCCGCTTCTAGTGCCATAACTTGGCTGTTGTGCATGTTTTGAATATGCAGTCAGCAAAATCACAAACAGTGATGGTTTTGATGCAGGCCTTTGTAATGCATTGCTTAGTTCATAATATAGCTTTCCAGGCTAGACGTGCCCAGAATCGAGAATGGAATTGCAGATGCTATTTCTCATTTTCAGGTCAAGAAGTTTTGCACATTGGCCCCTGGAGCCAAAAAGAAGCCACAATGGATGCTTGCGGAGCTTTGGAACCTTGGGGTGATTTCAGACGTGACGGGGTGCCTTTCGCCCCATCACGGAATCACCACGGGGATTCCCCACCGGGATCACTCCAGCACGTCCAACAGACATGCCGGCTAATCCCGGCGGGGAATCGGGGAGGGGGCAAGGCTGCACAGTACAACATGTGGCCACACGCCCCCCCATGCTCCCCCGCCGTCTGCCCCCTGGGGAGATGGGCGGGCGCCACGGCCAATGTGACCGCAGTGCCCACCCGAATTGACCACGGCCTGGAATTCCGCTAGGGATTCCGGGCCATGGTTGCCATCCAGACGGGATGATCCCCTTCATCGCAGCGGGAAATCACATTCACGAAGCGATCGGTGCCGGCCCCGCAGGTACCGCCGATCGCGTGGTGACTGTGATTCCCTTCCGCGATTGACTGTGGTAAATATCTGGGGGGGGACTTCTGGTTCCCCAACAGACATTACAAGGCCATTCCCCACCACAGGGTATTGACTGTGGTTGAGCATGGTCTCATAATGTCTGAAAATACCCTTGGTTGCTGAGTATATTGGCTGGGGTTTGAGGGTCTGTGGCTCCCTCTACATTTAGAGCTTATACTAGAGCATTCAAGGAGTTTAGAGGTTTTGTATTTGAGAACATGGGTGGCCTATCCCTGAGAATTCAGTTCTCAAATACATGGTCGCCATACAGGAGACTGGAGTGTCACCCTCCACAATAGCTGGCAGATTGGTGGGTATCACCTTTTTTAATAAGGTGACGGGGTTTCCTAATTGTTGTGCTTGTTTCCTTCCTAGGAAAGTCTTGGAGGAGTGGTCAAGGCAGCTTGGGATGATTCAGGATTCTAGAAAGTCCATCACCATGTCAATTCTAAGGGGGATATTTTTTGTTTTGCGGTCTGTCTGTAGGGGAGGAGCAGAGGAGTTATTATTCAGGGAAGCATTCTTGTGGGCATTTTGGGGGCACTAAGGGTCAGTGCCAAAGTCATGCACAGATTCATCTAGGTGAGTGCTAGATTTCAGCAAAGTTGTTGCAGGGAGTTCCACAGTCACGTTGACAATACATTGGTCTAAGACTGACCAGTATGGCCGGGGCGAGAATGTCTGGCTATGGTTGTCTGGAAATCCTGAAGTGTGCCCGGTTCTAGCTGTGAACAGATATTTATAGTTTCAAAAGCCTATGGATGGTCCTTTCTTTATTCATGTGGATGGTTTGTGGCTTACACAATTCCAGCTTGTGACAGTCATGTGTAGGTGCTTGTCAGCATTGGGGCTGAATAGTTACGAATTCAGCTCACATTAATTCAGGATAGGTGCAGAAACATCGGTGGCAGAGACTGGGTTCAGCCAAGAGGCAATCCAAGCAATCGGAGATGGAGATTGGGTGCGTATCTGAGTTATGTGAGAAGTGGGATTACTGCTCGATCCTGATTTTGTCCTTTTTAGGGATGGGTGAACAGATCACGGTTCAGGTTTGGCCGTTAGGTTTGGCCATTCGGTTTGGCCCTTCGGTTCGTTCGCCGGGTTCGGCCATTCGGTTCGGGTTCAGCCATTTGGAAAAAAGTATTGCAAGAGCACGTGAAGCCATAATTTCACCGGAAATCAGAAATTCGAGTGCGTGCAGAGCTGTGTGATGAGTGATTGTGTGTTTGACTGGGTGGCTGTTCGTTTTGTGTGTTTTGGCTGTGTTTGGGTTGGGTTTGGCTGCGCTGTTGTTGTTGTGGTTGGTGAGTGTTGGTGTGTGTTGTGGGTGACTGTGTTTTGACTGTGTGTGATTTAAAAATTTTTTTTTAAAAGGCTGCAGTGTTACTTCCCCGGCTGGGGGCCAACTTTGTGGTCGAGGAGGAGGAGGAAGAGGTTGCTTTCCCTACTACACCTCCGGTGGTGCTGCCCGGCTCCTTGGATGAGGAGCAAGCAGCGGGCTCAGGAGGTGCTGGCAGGTTTGTAAAATTTTTTTTTACTTTGAGGACAAGAAAGCCTCTATATGTCAGAGCGAGCTCAATGGCGGGTGTGTGTGTGGTGGGCATCAGTCAGGAACAAGCAGTGGGCATCAGCGGGTGGTAGCAGATGTCTGCCACAGAGAGAGAGGTTACTGTAGTGTGGGGGGCTCTGGCACGAACAGCACCCCCACCCAAACATTTGCCAGGCTAGCATGGGTCTCAACTCTCCAGTTGCCAACCCATTCCCTACGCACCCCCAAATAAGGGCAGGGCCTTTCCAGCCAGGGTCACATCTCCCATCACCATCCCTAGCACCCCAAGGAGGGCAGGGTTTGCACGTGCCAGCCAGGGCCTTTCTAGTTGCAATCCCTAGCATCCCCTAGCACCCCAAGGAGGGCAGGGTTTGCACGTGCCAGCCAGGGCCTTTCTAGTTGCAATCCCTAGCATCCCCTAGCACCCCAGGGAGGGCAGGATTTGCACATACCAGCCAAGGTCTCTCCATTGCCATCTCAAGCACCCCAAGAAGGGTGGGATTTGCACGTGCCAGCCAGGGCCTTCCTAGTTGCAATCCCTAGCATCCCCTAGCACCCCAGAGAGGACAGGATTTGCACGTTCCAGCCAGGGTTTCCCAAGCACCCCAGGGAGCGCAGGATTTGCGTGTGCCAGCCAGGGGCTTTCTAGTTGCAATCCCTAGCATCCCCTAGCACCCCCAGGAGGGCAGAATTTGGACGTGCTTTCTAGTTGCAATTCCTAGCACCCCAAGTAGGGAGGACTAGAGGCATCATCATCATCATAAATGCATGATATTCATTTGGTGTTCTTAATGTGTTCCCATTTCAGAGAGGAATTGGATGCCAGCCCCAGTGCTGCTGCCAGGACCAGGCCAAGGAGGACCCCTAGGCGGAGGTCGCCACTGCCAGTGACATCCCCAGACATTTGGTGCCGGAAGTCTGAAGTCTGGAGGTTTTATCACAAGGGCAATGGAATCATCATATGCAAGGTATGGCACAGGGGCTGGAACAACAGGGAATTAATTTCCCTATGACCTGACCTCTTAGGAATGGAAGTCCCCTGCAGAGAGAGATTGGACACCCAGTCCACCCACTTGTGGAGTCAAAATGCACTCAGGGCTTGACAGACCATTGGTCTGACAGAGTATGCCACTTCTTAGGTTCTTATCTTTTTCTGCTCTTTTTAGATCTGCCAGAAAATATTCCACCAGCAGAGGGAGGGGACCACAACAGGGCTCATCGCCCACATCGAGCGCACCCATGGCCTGAGAGTGAGGCAGCAGGCAGGGGAGTCTGTTGTGGCCGTGGAGCCTCAGCACCAGAAGAAGGGGGGGAAGTCAACCCAAAAACAACGGCATGTATGCCCTTCCCCCACTCCAGTCCCAATGTGGAGACCCACAGGCCCTGGGAGAATGCAGAGGCCAAGGCCTTTCGGGCCCAGTTGGAGCAGCCCACCCAGGACTTCGTGGCCGTGGTCCATCTATCTGCATCCACCATGGAGAACCGCCTGGTGGAGCAGTTGCAGGCGGTCTAGGTGGAGAGGGAGAAGGTGGAGGTGTATGACCAGTATGTCTCCGCTGAGATGGACCTCCTGCAAATGTACCACCAGGCGCTCTCCAGGTGACATCGGGACATGGAAGGGGCCCTGAACTTTGCCATGTCCCATGGCTACAAGCTGCCAGAATCCCGGGTGGCCGGCCCTCAGCCCTGTGATGCACCCCAATGGTTAGTTTAATTTATAAGTTTCCTTTGAATGTTTGCTTTTGGTTTTTTGAATGTTGCTGTTATTTTTGTTGTTATGTAAATAGTTTTAATAAAAGTTGTTGTATTTCTTTTTATGAGCTTTGTTTTAACTGGCCAATCTTTTATTCCTATGTGCTGAAGTTGGTGGTAGCAGCAGGTACAGGAATGCACACAGGCAGGCAGGCAGGCACATATAAAACGTTGTGTGTTATATTCCATCTTATTATGGTAGGTTTGCTGCGTGCTGGATGTGGGCAATGGGCATTGGGCGCATGAGCACAGATGGGAGTTCTCCCTGGTTCTGGCAAGTGGCAGTCAGGGTAGCTGGATACACCTACCTCTCCCGCTCTAACTCCCATCTCCCTCGTTCTAGCTGGGAACCTCTCTCTCTCTCTCTCTCTCTCTCTGTGGCCATAGTGCAGGTGACAGCATGGGTGGGATCGGGTCTGTCTCTCCTTCAAGCAGTGGGCGGACTTTCTCTCTCTCTCTCTCTCTCTCTCTCTCTCTCTCTCTTATTTCTCTCTCTTGGAAGCAACCTGGGTAGGCAGACAGGTACCTTGGGATGAGAGGCATGAAGGCGAGCTCAGGCAGGCTTTGAGCTTGGCGGCAACCACAGAACCCTTGGCACAGACAGTATATAGGCCTGGCAGCAGCAGCTGTTTCTTGATGTGATGGCATCATGGCACAGACAGCATATAGGCCTGGCCTGGGGGCCATTGGCACTGGAATAAGCAGACATTGGTGGCCATGGTACAGAACCCTCGGCACAGATAGCATATAGGCCTGGGGGCCATCTCCATGAGCAGAATGACGGCAAATGGCGGGAGGTCTAGAGATTGAGGTGAGACAGGAAAGCAAGTAAAACTCCTCACACACACCTAGTCACCTACCTAAATACCCACATACTAAATAATTGTGACAGAGACACAAACATATGGGTATAATGTCACGTAACCAATCCCCTCACCTCTGATTGTCACCCATTGGCACGACTTTGCTAATCTGCATGCCTTGCATGACATACTTTATTGACAGCCCCATGCATGGGAGCCATCAGCACCTTAAATTCCAAGAGCATTAAGGTCCAGGCTAATAATGATGAGGGGACAGGGGTAAGGGGTGGGTGGCCAGGGACAGGTGCCCGCTGGCTGGAGAGGGTGGAAGTTCCCTGGCACTTTTTTGGTAACCATGGCAAAGCCACAGAACAAAGATCCTGGACTGTAGAAGAAGTTTAATATTCTTTTAGGATTGAGATCATCCTGGGCAAGTTCCAAATCGTCGGAAGGCAAGCAAACTGAGTACATCATCCCTGCAGAAATCCTCAAGGAACTCAGTGTTTAATGCAGGTTGCACAACCGGATATGTGCCATCGGTCAAATCTGCGAAGTGGAGAGGATTCGGAATATGATCTGTAGAGATGTGTGAACATGAACAGTCGATCCTAAGAGATAGGCAAGAGTTGTTGCGAGGGGACAGGCGATCGCTGACAGCCTCCCTTTCCCATAGCCAATCGAAAGGGAGTCGGGTACAGGATCTCCCATTCCACCCCATTGTAATCTTCACCCAGTCCCTGCCTGCTGGCGCACTCATCCAAACTATTGCAGTTTACAAGATTAAGGAGCAAATGACTGACGTGCAATACCAGCAGCAGCTGAAGACATTGGGTTGCTGGGGCAGAACCCATGGCACAGACAGCATAGGCAGAATTGGTAGCAGTGGCAGACATTAGATTGCCAGGCCACAGTACCCGTGGCAAAGCAGACAGCACTACACCAGCAGGATTGACAGCACCCTGTGAGCGAAATGATGGCCCCAGACCCATCACAGTGGGCCCTAGGGCTAGAAGAGTGGAAGTGTGTAGATACTGGCCACAGCCCTCCCTGCCAGTAATGTAGGCCCAGAGCCCTGATGGTGGGTCCTGGGGCTGGAGTGGCTGCTTCTTGATGTAGTTGAAAATTGGTTCTCTGTGCGAGGAATGATGGCCCCGGACCCATTATGGTGGGTCCTGGGGCTAGAGTGGCAGCTTGTAGATATTGGCCACAGCCCTCCCTGCCAGTAACGTAGGTCCCAGAGCCCTGACAGTGGGTTCTGGGGCTGGAGTGACTGCTTCTTGATGCGGTGGAATGGCAGCGCAATATGTGAGGAATGATGGCCCCAGACCCATGACGGTGGATCCTGGGGATAGAGTGGCAGCATGTAGCTTTGCCCACAGCCCTCCCTGCCAGTAATGTAGGCCCCAGAGCCCTGAAGGTGGGTCCTGGGGCTGGAGTGGCTGCTTTTTGATGTGGTGGAATGACAGCGCAATGCGTGAGGAATGATGGCCCCAGACCCATGATGGTGGGTCCTGGGGCTAGAGTGGCATCTTCTGGATCTTGGCCACAGCCCTCCTAGCCTGGAACTTGGCCACAGAACCCTGACAGTGAGTCCTGGGGCTGGAGTGGCTGTTTCTTGGTGCAGTGGAACGACATCACCTGTGTGCGAGGAATGATGGTCCCAAACCCATGATGGTGGGTCCTGGGGCTAGAGTGGCAGCATGTAGATATTGGCCACAGTCCTCCCTGCCTGAAACTAGGCCCCAGAACCCTGATGGTGTGTCCTGGTGCTGGATGCGGTGGAACGACAGCGCCTCCGTGCGAGGAATGATGGCCCCAGACCAATGATGGTGGGTTCTGGGCCTAGAGTGGCAGTGTGTAGATATTGGCCACAGTGCTCCCTGCCAGTAACGTAGGCCCCAGAGCCCTGTCGGTGGGTCCTGGGGCTGGAGTGGCTGTTTCTTGATGTATTTGAAAATTGGTTCTCTGTGCGAGGAATGACGGCCCCGGACCTATTATGGTGGAAGCTTGTAGATATTGGCCACAGTCCTCCCTGCCAGTAACATAGGCCCCAGAGCCCTGACAGTGGGTCCTGGGGCTGGAGTGACGTGACTGCTTCTTGATGTAGTTGAAAATTGGTTCTCTGTGTGAGGAATTATGACCCCGGACCCATCACTATGGGTGCTGGGGCTAGAAGAGTGGCAGCTTGCAGATATTGGCCACAGCCCTCCCTGCCAGTAACGTAGGCCCCAGAGCCCTGATGGTGGGTCCTGGGGCTGGAGTGGCTGCTTTTTGATGTGGTGGAATGACAGCACAAAGTGCGAGGTGTGATGGCCCCAGACCCATTATGGTGGCCCCTGGGGCTAGAGTGGCAGCTTCTGGATCTTGGCCACAGCCCTCCCAGCCTGTAACTTGGACACAGAACCCTGACAGCTGGTCCTGGGGCTGGAGTGGCTGTTTCTTGGTGCAGTGGAACGACATCACCTCTGTGCAAGGAATGATGACCCCAGACCCATGACAGTGGGTCCTGGGGATAGAGTGGCAGTATGTAGATATTGGCCACAGTCCTCCCTGTCTGTAACTTGTCCCCAGAACCCTAATGGTGCGTCCTGGTGCTGGAGTTGCTGCTTCTTGATGTGGTGGAATGACACCGCAATGTGCGAGGAATGATGGCCCCAGACCCATGATGGTGGGTCCTGGGGCTAGAAGAGTGGCAGCTTGTAGATATTGGCCACAGCCCTCCCTGCCTGTAACTTGGCCCCAGAACCATAACAGTGGGTCCTGGGGCTTGAGTGGCTGTTCCTTGATGCAGATGAATGATGGCTCTCTGTGAGTGGAATGACGGTCCCCAGAACCCGTGGCACAGAAAGCATGGGCGGCATTGGCAGCAGCAGACATTGGATTGCCGGGGTGCAGAACCCATTGGCCTGGGGGCAATTTGGCACTACCACCAGCAGACATTGGTTCAGGTTGCCAGGGTACAGAACCCTTGGCACAGACAGCATATAGGCCTGGTCTTGGGGCCATTGGCACTAGCATCAGCAGACATTGGTTACCAGGGTACAGAACCCTTTGCACAGACAGCATATAGGCGTGGCCTGGGGGCCATTGGCACTAGCACCAGCAGACATTGGTTTCCAGGGCAGTCAGTCAGGTGGAGTGGAATGAGCTGCAGTCAGGCAGACTGAGGCAGGGTTCAAGCTTTGAAACCTGGGCAGGCGGGAAGACAGACAGCGTGTCATGGGAGGCAGTAGGTTAGGCAGGTTTGGCAGGCTTTGAGCTAGGCAACCTGGGTGGGCAGACAGGCACCTTGGCATGGGAGGCAGGAAGGTGGACTGAGGCATGCTTTGAGCTTGGCGGCAAGCTGGGCGGGCAGACGGGCAGCGTGGCATGGGAGGCAGTAGGGTAGGCAAGCTGGGACATTGGCAGCAGGGCACTAAGATAGTCTATCAAAGACTGTGCAGCGCAAGAGAGCGAGAACCAATCAGTGTCACATAGGTGGGTTGAGATTGTGTAGCAATAGGCCAGCTCGCAGGCTTATAGTTTGTTTCCTGATTGCACCCTGCATCATGAGGGCAGTCAGATAAGGCGGCAGAGGGCATCTAGTATGAGAGAGAGAGAGAGAGAGAGGCAGGGTGGGTGCCAGGAGGGAGGGACAACACCTCAGCAGCACAGGACAGGAGCAGTAGCCCTAGCCCAGATTGAGGAGGAGGAGCTCCGTCCCAAGACTTCCACTGGCATGGGATGGCGTATGCCACTGCACCATCACTCCATGTCCAGGGGCAGCTCAGGGAATTTCAACAGTTGAAGGTTCACCTTTAGGAACAGCAACTGCTCCACCAACTTGGCCCCCAATCTCAGGCGGTGCGGGGCACAAATGTCCCCCATGATGGAGAACACCCTCTTGCTGGGGACTCTGGTTGGTGGGCAGGATAGGATACCCTGGCCACTTTGGCCTTGCTGACCCAGTAGGCCAAGGGATTGCTGACCAAGGGATTGCCGGTGCTGCTTCTACCACTAGGGCTGGGGGCAGGGATAGACCCAGATGGCTGGAAGGGGTCGCTGCTCCCACTCCCACCATCCCCAGGGGAGTCCTGCTGTATGGCCCACTCTTCCTGTCAGACCACCAGCGCAAACCTCCGGAGGCCATAGACCACTGTCTCTCATGCCTTGCTGCCCTTGATCCTGGGGTCCAGCATGGTTGCCAGGACATATTTCTCCCAGAGCAGGAGCTCGTCAAAGTGCGCACTCAGCCCCGCCTTCAGCTTCCGTGCCAGGTCAAGTGCCTCTTCTGACATCTTCCTGGCCAGTAGGCCACAATCCCATCCCCCAAGAATCTTGTCCAGGCTCCGGTGGAAACTATGGACCAGTGGGGTCACCTGGCTGAGGGTGGCGGTGGAGCTGCTCATGGTCTCCGTCACAGCCAGGAATGGTCTCAGGCTGAAGACCATGTGAGCTAGAATCTCCCATTCCTCCCTGTTGTACCCTGGATTTGCCTCAATATCTGTCTTCAGTTCCACCTGATGCAGGGTGGCTTTCTGTTCAAGAAGCCACTCGAGCATCAATAAGGTGGAATTCCACCTGGTGGAGAAATCCTCGACCAGTGTGTGCACTGGGGACCCTTGCTCAGCCTGCTTCTCCTGGAAGAGCTCGCTGCCCTTCACGCTTTGTTGAAGTAGCCCACCAGCTTCCTCCCCCACTCGACCAGCGACCTAAGGGTGCCTGGCCCAATCCCCTTCTCCCCCAAGCCCAGAGCGTCCTCTACCATAAGATGGAGGGTGTGTGCGGCTCAAGGGATGCTTGTGAAGCCCCCGTCACAAACTGCCTTTAGTATATTGGCTGCATTGTCTTTGACCACACACTCCTAGGTGAAGGCCGCACCTGGCATGACCCACTCCCTCACCATGGTGTCAGGACTGCCTTGAGGTTCCTCAAGGTATGGGAGCTGTCCATGACTTGAGCTTGAAGCAGGGCCCACCTGCTTCAGGTCCTCTCCTGCCACTGCCAAGTGCTGCCTCTGGGTCCTGCCACCGGTGTGCACTCACTGCCAGGTAGGCATGCTGGGCATTTCTGGTGGACCACAGGTCAGTGGTGAAGTGTACAGTGGCCCCCCCAGCCCCTGCGAGCAGCTCCCTCACCCGCTTCTTCAAAGACCTGTAGAGCTGTGGCACCACGGTCCGACTCAGGGTGGAGCAGGAAAGCATCTTAAAGTTGGGGACTAGGAACCCAATCAGTGGCTGGAAGCCCTTGTCGTCCTCAATTGACAAGGGCTGGCCATCCAGGGCAATCATTTCGGCCATTAGGCACTTGGGTTTCCCTTGAAAGTCAGTGCCACGGCACCCTCATGATGCACTTGACAGATCCCCCCCCCCCATCTCCTCCATGGTGGACTGATGGCGCTGCTGGGGAGGCTCCTGCTGCTGTTATGCCCCCATACTGCTCCTGCTGCTAGAGGCAGCAGCAGTTGGTGCAGGACACTGGCCCACTGAAGGAGCCAGGTGACTGACCGCTGCAGTCGGGAACCCGCTGGCATCCACTTCCCCTGCCTTCCTGCTGAGCAACAGAGCACTGTGGCATGCCTTGAGGTGCCTCACCATTGCAGTTGTGCCAAGGTTGGCGAGCACCTACCCACGCTTCACCAGCTTATTGCACAAAGTGCACTGCACCTCTCTGGGATCATCTGCTTGCACCTGCTTAAAATGATCCCAGGCTGAGGATTTCCCCCCTCTTCTGCCTTCTTGCCCGCCCCGGTAGACGAACTGCTGCCCGTGCTGTTGGGAGGGGGAGAACTTGGTGGCACTGGTGACAAAGCTCTGGGAGGAGGGTCAGACATTGCCTCAGCTACAGACATCTCCTCTGCAGCACTAGTGTCTGCCTCTTCCTCACTGTCCGCGATCACTGTGATGTCCCGTGAAGGGGAGTACTGGGACCCTGAGGCTAGACTGCCCATGCCTGCCATGCTGCTGGCAATCTCCCTGTACCCCCTTCTATAGCTGCTAGTGCTGCTGCTGCTGCTGCTACTCCTTTCCCTACTGACATTACCCGGGGATCAGTTTTTCCTCAGCAGCCGGGGTGGGATCCACCCACTCTGGACTTCTGGGGATCGCCTCAACAATGGGGGATATTGTTGGCCCTGGAGGAAGATCGGAAGCAGCACCAGCACCTGCTCCAGCACCACCACCAGCAGAGACAGATGCAGCCTCAAGTCCTGCAGGCCTTCCAGTGGAGGAGGGCACTGCCAGGAGGTGATGCTGAGCCGCTGAAACCTGTTGCCCTAAAGCAGGCCTGCTGAGCTTGGGGCATGGTGACGTGCTCGGGCTACTGTTTCTGCTTCCTGCCACTCCCCTGGCACAGCTCCTTCCCCCTCTGGCACATGCCCCATTGCCTCCTCTATGGTCAGAAGACCGGCCTCTCCTTCCCTTCTCCATTTCTCCCTCCAAAATAATGTTTTTATATGGTTTTTTTTTATTATTTTTTTAAATTATTTAAATTTTTTATCTGATATTATATCTCTCTATCTACACTAAATATAACTGCTATTAATTATTCTAAATGCTATGAACTAAATGGATTATCTAATAAGTAAACAGATCTACTCCTACAAACAATAAAACTAAATCACTAAACATTATCTCTGTCACTAAGCTAACTCCTACATCTATCTATCTATCTATCTATCTATCTATCTATCTGTGGGAAGGGGGGAATCACAAACAACACAAGGAGGTGTTCAAAATTGAAATGAAATCTAAATCAATCTAATAATCCTACTCTAAATGAAAAAACAGGGGAAGGGAATCAGGGATGGAATATATGGGAGAGGGAAAGGATTCAATGGAGGGGGGAGGGAGGAAGGAAGGTTGAACACAGGGAACACAGGGAGGAGTAAAAACAAAAAATAACCACTAAATCTATCTAAGCTAAGCTAAATAAACAAGAATATGGGGGTCGATAGATGGGTTGGATGCATGAAATGGGAGGAGGATGGCAATGAATTGGGGAGCTGGGAACTGCTGGGGCAGGGAGCCTTCTGAAACACCTGCTGTTCAGGAACAGTGACTAGCTCAGAAGGTTTTGGGAAGGGGGGAGGAAAACAGTTTTGTTTCTTGCTGCACCCACCTCACCGCAAGCCCCACTGGCTCCATGCAGCCTAGCCCGTGGCCAATCATAGACTGCGAAGTCAGTGGTCTGAGGCAAAAAGGGATGGCGATTGGGCAGACTGGCTGCTATTCCAAGCCAGTCTCCACCCTCCACCCCTGGTGCCTGGAAGTCTGCTCCTCAGCTGACACTCCCCCTCCCTGCCTTCATTTGGCCTTCCAGTGGTGCCACATTTTAGCCACCCGAACGCGATCCGAACTGACCAAACTGTTTGTCCATTTCGATGTTCGAAATTGAGTTCGGTTTGGTCAATTCGGGTTCGGGTTCGGGTTCGGGCCTAACTCCAAACTTCCGAACCGCGTTTGCCCATCCCTAGTCCTTTTCCTTATACAGGAGAAAGAGCTGAAGGGCGTATGCTGAGTGTGTGCATCATTGGACACAGCTTGATCTGCTGGGAACACAAGAGAGAAGCCACAACACCTTTAAGATCTCCGCTGGGGGTTGGCCATATTGCTAAAGTAGATTTGCTGTGTAAATCAAGAATGAGATGGTCTCAGCTCATGCCAGTTTTTATAAGGACTTTGTGGCAGGGTGATCCAGTAGAAATATTGATCGTCCATTTGGGGAATAATGTCTTAGTTTACTAGACAAGAATTGGTCTAGTGATCGATATTAAGAGGGATGTTGAGGCAATTTGGAAAAGTATTGTTATTTGTGTGTTCTGAACTAATCAAGAGGAGAGTCTGGAGGGATGCCAGGCATCCACCCAGAACTGAGAGGGTGCGAAGGAGGGTGAGTAAGGAGGTGAGACACTGGATAAAGGAAATTGGGGGAGCTGCTGTTGGATATGCTGGGATTACCAGCAGGTGTCATGAGCTCTATTAGGACGATGGGGTCCATTTGTCAGATGCCGGAAATGATTTATTTCTGGAAGACATTAGGTCGGGGTTGTGTGAGCTGCTGGGCATTCAATAGGTAGTGGGATGGAATTAGAGTTGGTTGCTCCTATGGCAATATGTGGCTCAGCTATCGAGTAAGATGGCTTCAGTAAGACATGGGGGATGGGAAGGCATCCGTAGGATGACAGTGAAGGGGTGGGCAATGACCTTTTGCTGCCCTGACACGGGGCAGGTGGGGGGGTGACCTGTTGGACTGCCCAGCTCATGTGTGAGGACCCCTACCTTATTTTCATGCCCCCTTTCCAACCACCCGACCCTTTGCGGCAGGAGGTAAGGTCCCCACTACTGAGTGAGGCTAGCTGGAAGCCCTTGCAGCACAACGGCCTGAGCGATGTGGGAGCTGATTGACCAGGGCAGGCATGCTGCGGCAGGCACTGTTCCTGGGGTCAGACTCAGTTAACACATCAGACCCCTGAAAGGGGTGGATTGTCTTCTAATACTAGGATAGTTGAGTGGATAGAATATATTGCCCATGCAGAGAAATGTTGACTGTTGTAATAGTTATTTGTTTAATTAACTGCAGCCCCGATTTTCACCAAGAACTTGAGTTTGTGCCCTCATTTCACCCGCCCTCTGCAAAATGCCCTTTGTGGCATAGTCGCTGCATGATTGCAGAAGACGCAGCTCCTTGATTTCCACTTTCATGTTGTTTAAGTAAAAAAATATTCTTCTTTGTTTCCCCAATGAACAAAGGCAAGCAAACAATAGCATTTGATTTTGTGTGGAGAGAGAGAGAGAGAGAGAGAGAACACCAACAAAACTTCTAAATATAAAAAAATATTTTAACATGAAAACCAAAATGCAGGACACAAAATAACATTAGGCAATTAGCCATTGCTTACTTTGCAATTCTTTTGAGTATTCAAAGAATAAAACTTCTCCACAGCGGCTTTCAAGAACTCCAACTCGCTGTGAGTTTTTGCCAGTCAAAGAGCAATGCAAAAAAAAAAAAAAAATAGCTGACAGAGGAAGCCATTGACATAATTCATTTAATCTTTGGGGAATCTGATACATCTTACGCTAGGGAAGCTAGCAGGGTATGGGTGCTGTCGAGATACTTGAGTGGCTAATGGACTGGCTTGATTATTAAAGCAAGTACTTGTAAGTGAAATCAGTTCCGTAAAGAAGGAAGAGACTAGTGGATTAGATTGCCATGAAGATCAATATTAAGACAATTTTGTCTTGCTTTATTTAATCAATGACCTGAAAGAAAGAAACTGCAAGGAGAGGCAAAATTTGCCGACTTTTGAAAACAGGGGGCTGGGGTTGTAGGGGAAGAGCTCAGGAAAGGGCGGAGGGGGAAGCACACAACATAAGAAATAAAGAAATTTGATGTGGAACAAAAAGCAGCATGCCAAGAGTAGCAGCCCCTGTTTTTCAATGTAAAGAAATGGAAGGTAATGACCCAGGAGAATAAGAACAAGAAATGAAAGTCTACCATGTGTAGTCATATTCTATAAAACACTGATTAGGAACTTGTTATTGAGACATCAGTGGAGAAACAGTTACGGCCTTCAGCTGAGAGGTTCAAGGCAGGTAAAAGGATGAAAGTCTTTATTACTTACTTACACCATAAGAGAAATACCACATACAAAATCAGGGGAAATTACTCTTGCACTCTTGGAGATTTATATTCTCACGTTTGCCAAGTTTGCTTCACATTATTATGGAAAGCATATTAAAATATGTGGAAAGAGCAGAGCGAGGTCAGCCAGGAGTTGCAAAGGGTTAGCTACAGTGGGATTGCTTTATTTAGAAAACAGTGGATTGAAAGAAGTGGCATGTAAAATTTTGTATTGAGAAGTGATGTGGTTACATAGGCTGCAGGGTTTTTTATGCTAGAATCAAATCACTGGAGGGCTTGGGCTCATATCCAAAATTTGAGCATCTGCTAAGGGCAAGGAGGTGGGGCCTGAAAGGTGGGGGACAAGGCTTACCAATGAAGACAGTGCTGCCTGAGTTCCCAGAAGGTCCCCAGAGAAGCAGTAACCCTCCACCAGGAAGGAAGTTTTCAGAGTGGGCAGGAGTAGGACCAGTCCTTCAACCCTGTCTAAACCACTGCCCTTCAATCCTGAAAGGGTTGAAGGGACAACTGTCTTTGACCATGAACATTTCCTTGAGGGCCATTTTCAAACAGCCTGACCATCCCTAGGCAGTTTTCAGAGTGGGTGGGGATAGTGTGTTGGCCTCCAGATCTAACTTTAAGCACAGGCAATAACATAGGCACCCCAATGGCATGGGGTGGTGGTGTAGGCCCAGCAGTGTCTTCAGACACAAAGAAGCCCTCACAGGATACGGGCTCTTTTCACCCTAGTCCAACTCCTCTGAGAAAGTCAAGGTGGCACCACAACTATTGAAGCAAGAAATCATACAGCCACTGGGGCTGGCACTGTGGGCTTGTTCTACTTGCCATTTCTACTTCCGCACAGTGTCTCTGTGTGCTTATTGAGGAAATGGGGGTCATGTGTGTGTGTGTGTTGGGGGGATTAACCCCTTGTTGGTGGGTTGGGGGGCGTTGTCACAACTCTTAAAATTTTCAATGAAAGCTAAATCAAGATCAATTTTTCAGTTGGAATTCTGGTTGAATTATTTGCATACGCACAAAATGTCCTTGAGAAAACTTATAAGGGAAACACTGCTGAACTCTTAAAACAAAGAGCAATGAAAATTTAGCTTACAGATTATGTTTATTGCATAACACAGATGTCCTTAAGGCTTCTAAACGATTTCCAAAAACTGCCTTCATTCTTGATGACTTACTGAAGACAATCATTTAAAATTTATATTTGTCTCATACAAACCTGTTGTCAGGGTCCAACGAAGTTGGGGCCGTAGGCGGCAAAGGATAGAGATGCAGGGACGCAGGAGAGGCCAGGCAGCTAGGCCGCGGCATTCCCCGCTACCGCAGGAGGCCACGCCCCCACGCAGCGACAGAAAGGAGTTGGGGGAAACGTCACCACGCCCTGACCACGTGGGGGAGAGGCCGCCGCAAGACACAGAGGCGGCGAGGAAGGAGGACGCCCTTCCGGGGCCGAGCACGTTGCAGGCAGAGATCACAGCGGGGGGAAGGAAGGCGGGGCTAGACATAATGCCAAGACGCTCAGAGCGGCTGCGTCACAAGGCGGGGCCGGCATAGGGGCATTTAAGGAGGGCCAGTCGCAGCACAGCGATGCCGGTGAACAGCATAGCTGCGAGACTGGCCCCAGCGTTGGACTGTGCAAAGTATTATAGAGACGGAGACGGAGTGTGAGTGTTGGTGTGTGCGTGAGGAGTGCGTGTGCGAACGAGTGCGGGGAAGGAGGTAAGAAAGAAAGAGGGCGAAGGTGTGTGGGTGGTGTGTGTGTAGTACTGGGAGCACGATCCCCCTCTGGGCCACTGTGATTACCTCCCTATCAGTGTGTGTGAGAAACTCGGTGGTTCCCCCCCCCCTTTCATCCTGTGTGTTCTTCCCCTGTTTCCCCCACATTCTTGGTCACTGGGTTGGCGTTGTTGTTCCCCCAATTGTTGTACGGCTCACGGCGAGGGTGATAGTGGGGATAGGTGTTGTATTGGCAACCCCGCGGATGGTGGGGGCAACCCTCAGGGCCTTGCTGTTCTCCCCCCTATGATGACATAGGCCACGTCTCTCTTTGCAGAGGTTTTGGGCCCTATATAAACCTGAGGGGTGTCGTTCCATACACAGTGAGGGTTGCCTACAGCGTCCAAGGTCTTGTAGGGTGGCGAGCTAGCTGGGATTGCAAGGTGCCATCTCCCTCTCTTCCTAAACCCCCCTACCCTAACACCTGTAAATATAAGTAATTATTTTGGCGAGAAATATTAGGGATAGAAATAAAATGGAAAGCTGGTTTGCTACCCATGGACAATATCCACATTTTCAAGTGCTGTGTCAGGTACTCAACAGACTACTCAGTTACCTATGGGTACCCGGACCCAGATCACAAAAAATGGGTAATTTCCAGTACCAATTTTTTTCCCAATTACAGATCAGTATATTGGGACATAAGTACAAAAAATCAGTATGGAAAACAAACAAATAAATGGGACCAGTAGTTTTAACGTTGGGAGCAGAAGTTGGCTACAAGGGCAGAAAACCACAAAAATGGTATCAGGTTTAAAAAAAACAACAACAAAAAAACAGGAAAAAACCAGGTACCAGAAGTCAACATTAGTGTACATTGGGTACACTAATTGGGTCGAAATCAGGTACCAATTCATACCCGATATTGTCAGGTGAATTCAGGAACTGGAAATTTGACAGCTATACCCGTTTTTGTGGGTACTCATTTCAGCCCTAATTAGGGAGCATTCATCAATATCTGTCTCATCTTTGACATTTATTATATTTTTTGAAGAGTAACCTATGGATCAGGGGATCTCAATTTTTTACCGGTCATGAACACTGGAGTGACATAAGTGACTACTTGGGAGCACTGCATAATTTGCAAGAATTATTTGCATAAATATACATAGATTAGTCTCCCCTTGCAATTCAATCTAATTCAGTTCAGTGGAAACTGAGATAATAAATCAATTCCTCACCCCAATTTGACTCTGCTTCAGTTCAGTTCAATTCACCTTCTCATCTTCCACCAGTGGCTTATGACTGGAGGCCTCACAATGTGGAAGGAGGCCCCTGCCCTGATATGGTCACAGTGATATCAGTGGTGGCATCCCCAGGTGGGCTTCAGCTAGAGCACGCAAGCTCATGTCAGATTTTGCTCCTCCAGCAGGGGAAGTAATGATGATAGGGAAGAAAGAGCTCCGCGTGGGCATGAAGCCCAGTACGAGGACAGTCATGGCGGTGAGTGGGCTGCAGCTGGAGTAGGGAGGCTGAAGAGCAGCAATGTCAGCAGAGCAAAAGGAACACAAAACAGGCTCCAGCTGGGGAAGCAGTGGCAGCTGCTGGGTTCTGAGGCTGGTGAGTGGGCGGAGTCAGACCAGAGGTGGGTGGGCCCAACAGTAGGCAGAGCCAACCCTAAAATTGCACACTTACATGATCATGATCAAATACAATATGCAAACAAGGATAGCATTTTTAGCAAACAAAAACAGCCATGTGAGTCCAGTGTGCAACCAGGGTTCATTTGTCTTAGTTTGCAAGCCCATGGGGCAGGGACCTGTTTCCAATAATCTGAATGTGTTCAATGGCAGGACTACAACAGCAGAGAAAACCGAAGTACCATAACAGCTAGCCCATATTACAGAAGTTTCCAAAACCTTACTTAAGGTGTAATTCAAGCAACATTACAATATCTGAAGTGAGCACAGTATACAACTAAAATGCACAGAAAATGCTGCAAAACCCAACAGGATTATGTGAAATCCTAAATGGTACACCAGAAATGCTGAATAGGATTTTACAGACGGCAAGGAGGTATGCACAGTTCATGAGAGGGCATGCAACATCTACCATGTGGCATTCAAAGAAAGACACACCAAAAGAAAGACACTACCATGTGCACAGAGTCCCTTCTCACTGCCCCCTACCTTAGCCTGTTTCCATGTGCCCGAACCCAAAGCATATTAGGTGTAAACAAATGCACTCAAACAATTAGCAAAAACAAACCCCTAAAATCAAAAGATCTTCATTTATTAATAAGATCTGCAATACTGCACCCAAAGAGCAATCACATTTTGTACCCCACACCTCAATCAGACACTTCCACCATTCCCTTCCCCCAATCACACTCCCTACTCTACTCCCCCATAAAAGGAGGAAAGCAGTTAAGCTGCATACAGGAATAGGGATGGGAAAACAGAATGCCGTTCGGATGTTTGCACGTTCAGACATTCGGTTCGAAACCCGAGTTTGGGTTCGGCTGTTCAGTTTGGCAGAGTTCAGTTAGGACAAACATTAAAAAAAAGTGCTATCGGTGCCGAAACCTAATTTTTTTCAGTATCGGTAATTTTGGCCCTGAAACCACCCCTGGTGCCAGGAAGTCTACTCCTCAGCTGCCTCCCCTTTCCAGTCACGTTTTCCCCACCCAAAGTCACGTTTTTCCCAACCCCAAACTCATCCAAATTACTCTGAACTGTTCGGAAGTTTGAGCGTTGGGTTCGGACGTTCGGTTCGGTCATCCAAACAGGCCGAGTTCGAGCCAAACTCCGAACTTCCAAACCACATTCATACATCCCTATACAGGAAGATGCAGGGAGGGTGGTGGGCACAAGCACAGCCTCTCCACCAACTCCAGTGCCAGGCATGGTACCCACTGGGAAAGGTTTGGGAAAGGCGTGGGACGAAGGAGATGAAACAGGATGTGGCTGGCTCCATGGGGAACAAGGGGATGCATTCTTCATACAAACACTGCCCTGAGGCAGCCTAAAGTAACTGCAGCTGTAGACGTAACAGGCTGCCATGGAAACCAAGTGATCACAGCTGCCTGGAGCAAAGCAGTTTACCAGGAGAACTTTTTACACAATATAGTTTTGGGAGAAGTTCTACGCAGAAGTTCAAAGAGCGGGATGTTTAATATCTGGATGAGTGATTTAGACACAGAAATTTCTGGATGTTACAGCAAACATGCAGGAGAAATGTGTGTGTAAAAACACCCATTGACTTTAATGGATAAAAGACTGTTTCAAAGTGCTCCCGAGCACTACTGACAGCTAAATTGCAGAGCACTTTCATGCATTGCTGAGAAGTCTGGATGAGAACCAGAGTGTTGGAGGCTGTGAAGATAATTTTTATTTCTCATCACTTTGGGCATGACACCTTTTTCTTGCAATCTCTCTAATGGCTCCCCCTTTTCTACCACAAATGCACCCAAACTCTCTGCCTTCACTCCCCCCCCCCTTTTCTTTTTTGAACAGCACATGCTCCTTAAAAGGAGAATTCCCTTTAACAGTCACTGATATGATGGAGCAGTTCATCTAAGACAGGGCAGTGGTACCAATGAATAGTAGGGATGTGCAGCAGACACACTGTTTTTGTTACCTCTTTCGTTTTCATTTCCAAAATCTTGTTTGCTTTGGGAGTTTTTCTGTAACTCCTCTCTACCGTTTTCATTCATTTTTAATTTCCTTTTATTAAAAAATTCAAAAATCACTATGCATGTGCAAAATGTGACACCAAACCATTCACAGATGTGCAGCCCTTTTCCAAAATGGCAGCAGTGCAAAATGGCACATCACTCATGTGCAGACTGACTGCCCTTTTCCAAAATGGCATTGACACCGATGGCACAATTTGGGGAAAGGAGCCACATGCACTGAATTGCCCGGGCAACTATTTTGCACATGTGCGGTGATTTTTAATTTGTATTGTTTATTTTTTTTATTTTGGTAACAAAAACAAATGCTTTTTACCTTAATTTTTATCCATTTTTATTACGATGGCCTGTCATTTTTTGTATTTTAATTACTAAAACAAATGGACCATTGTTCATTTTAGTTATTAAAAAACCCCAAATGAATCTACACACCCCTAGCCCAGTTCCTCCCATTGGAGGTCCTGCTTATCCTAGTGTGTTCAAACGATAAGCTTCACCATTTTTTCAGTCTTTTAGCTGGTATATTATTAAAGCTTTAACATTTAAGAAATACAGTGTTTCAGAAAACCCATTTCAGTACACAACACATTTCTCTGCATGTTTCATATCAGAAATGCCATAAGGTTTTGCTAGACATGCTTTATTTTTTATGAGAAGAGTATAAATTGTGTGTATATACACACATTCCTCATTTTCCCTTTGTTTTCTCTCTATAAAAATAAAAATATTGTTTAGTAGACCTGGAACGAGTACTCTCTGAAAGGAGCAAACCCATCAAAACCAAAATAAACAAAATGGGTACTGAATGGTACTGATCTTATCTTCATTTGATTATCCATTTGTGTCTTTGCAAATAGCACGCACACATTTCATGTGGAACCCTCACACAGACCACGTGCACACCTGTGCAATGGAGAATGTGGCCCGCTCACAAAATGTGTGTGCATAAGCCTCACACATAGGGGTCTGGGATCAAACCCATTGTTGCAAAGGAGGGGGGAAACAGTGAACATGGGTCCCTGAATATAATACTGTTAATACTATCATTACAACTGTTGAGGATAAGTAGATTTTCAATATCTCCTGGTTCTAGAAAACTATTTGACACTCATCCAGTTTATTTTAATGGAATTTTATTCCATTAAAATTCTTTGATGTGTATTTTCCAGAACCTGGAATTTATCTCTCTTTAATTCTACCAATCAGTCTAAATAATCAGTCAAGTTAACCCGATTGACTTGCACATTCTATTAGTCACAATTCCAAACCACTCTGCAAGGAACCCATGCGGAATCCACTGTTAGCCAGGACCCCTGGTCCCCCCCAGAACGGATGTACCCCCCACCCTTGTGATAACTAACTAACTTGGACCCGGGAGTCGGCAAAGCCCACAGGGGTAACCAAGGGCAAGGAGGATTGGGGAAAATCCCCACACTGGATGCAAGAGGAGGTGGGCATGGAAAATAAGGATCAGGCCCAAGCACCCTAGCTCCTAGCCAAAAGGGACCACTCGTGGGAAAATACCAGCCTAAGGTTGAGAAAAAGACTGGACGGGAGAGCCCTCTGAATAAAGAATGGAGTCATTAAGGAGAGAGGCTCACGCTGTTGTGACAAAAGACTGGTAGCCATGACTCAGAGCAGCAAAATCCTATCTCCGTATTCCCCAAGAGAAACCAGACACACACTTATTGTATTCTGAAGTCTGTCATTAGCCCTTCTTTCCATCCCTTCACTTTTTGTTTACAGTTTCCCTGTGTGTCAAAGAGATCTTTTGCATATCTTGGAGTCACCTTTGTAATGGAAGCAAAAGTTGGAACGTCTCCCCTCGTTAACCCATTGAGTACCCCCAATGACCCTTCATACCCTCCCAAAACCCTTTGTTTAGCACCCAATAACTTCCCCTTGTTTTCCCCTCAACTGCTGAGAAATCTTGGGACCCAGATATATGCAGGTCACTCTGTGCGTGTATGAGTTGAGAGAACTCCCAGACTCTAGTCTGCCCCTTCTTTTTTCCTCCATCCCCCGACCTCTGCTGGATCCACTGGCTGCCTGCCCCGTCTCAACAGGCAAGGAAAGGTAACCATAGGTCCAGACTGTCCAAGCCAACTGGGGAAGCCCCCCCCTCTCTCTCCCCGCCCCCTCATTCACGTTCTCTCACTCCCCATCCCTGAGGCAATGCCAGAACCCCCCCCTCCTCCTACCATACTCCCCGCAAGCCACTTGTGTTTTCCCCTTTTAAATCCCACCAGCCAGACTGTGGCTGTGTTTCTCTGCTTTGTATAGAAATAAACTTGTTGTTATTGAACACCTGTCTCTCTCTCTCTCTCTTTCTATTTGGGGAAGGTACATAAACTGCCTGTAGTTCGTACTGTCCTCAGCTTGATCCTTTTGAAGACGTGGAGACCCTGGTTTAAGTCATTAAGCTAATTCCCCCCCAAAGTTTAAGGAACGGTGGATATTGGGGTACCCACCCCCCAATAGTCATGAGTGGGAGGGGGTCTCCTGTTAATAGATTGGTAGAGATCATGGGCAAGCACATGGTAATCCATGCAGGATTGTCCATGGAGGCATACGTAGCTGCAGCCAGACAAAACCCCCATATTTCTATCTCTTTCCTGTGTCATTTTCTATCCCCTTTTACCTCTCTGGACCTGTGGATTTAAGGATTCGGGGTCCAGGTTGTTGGGGAGAAAGTGTCTGGGGCAGTGGGTTGTGGCTCTCGAGACTGTATAAAGTGGCCCCGGGATTGTAGAGGAATTTGATCTTGAATTGCAGAGGCAGTCCAGGGATCTGTGTTTGGTCCTGAACTTGTGGAAGACAAGTTTGGGGCAACTTGGAAATAGACTTGGGATTTCTAAAGGCAGTCCAGGGTCTGTGAAATTAATAGAGACTTGTGGTCCCACCCGTGTGTAAGTGGGTGGTCTTGAGAGACTTGTGGTCTCACCCGGGAGTGTGCGGGTGGTCTTGAATTGTGATTAAAATGTTGGGACAGTTGTGGTCTCAGGGCGCGCAGATGCAGCTACCGGAGCATCCCTGGGGATTTTGGGGTCTCTTGTCCGTAATATTGGGTGGGGGGACATCTGAACTTTTTGGTTTGGGAGTGGCCTGGACTGCCTTGTGTCTGGGGAACCTAGTGTGGGTCCCCCAACTGATAAAACTATGTTGGGGTGGGACTGTGTCAGTCACCCGGGGATGTATTACTGGAATATAGAGGTGGTACAAGAGGGATACACTACAATAGGGTCTGGGGAAGCAATGAATACCTGGGAGGTAGAGGAAATGTTGCACCAGGAGCCCGGGACAATTAGATTAGAGAAGTGGGCAGCGACAAAGGGGGAATGCCCATGGAAGCTTGGATGCTTTAAAACTGAGGACCCAGTGACACCAGTTAGCAGAGTATATGATGCTTACTGCCAGAAGTTTAAGCCCAAAGGCAGTAAAAGGGATGCCTGCACAGCCCTGGCACTGTGGCGTGCTTGTGGGGACTTGTGGGATCTGCTTAGGGAAACTAGGCAGAAATGTGAGGCAGAGGGGGAAAGAGCTGGGAAAGAAGGAAAGAGGGCAGAGAAATGGGAGGCTCAGTGTAAGGAGCTGGACAGAGACAAGACCGAACTAGTAGCCAGAAAGTGGAACTTAATCTCCTTCCTGAGGAAAGCTCAGGAGGAATGCACTGTGGCACTGGCTATGGCACAGGAGGCAGAGAGGGAGTTAGAGGGATCACAGGAACAGCTAGGGCAAGCCCAGTCAGCAGCTCACTTCCTGGCAGAGCAACCCCAGACTGCTAAAGTCACAGTGAGCCATGATGCCTGTGAAGTACCAATAAAGAAGCTACAGGGAGAACTCGATGTGCCCAAAGGCTTGGTAGACGCCGTGTGAGTTGAAGATCTTCCTGGGGTGGGGTCTATACTGTTCCCTAAGAAAGAGCCAAATCTGCCTACAGACGCCATTCCTGAAGCCCCATATAATCCCACTTGGCAAGCACTGGAGCCAGTGGCCCCAATTGTAAGCTGAGACGTGGATCATATCGGAGCAGGAGGGAGGGCAACCCACGAAGAAATTAGAGAAATGGTTAGGTGGACCCCCCACTCAGGCAAAAGCTATTACTGAGCAGGTGGGCCCACTGAACCAGGAAACCATCATTTCTTGGATGGCAAGAGTGTGGCAGATTTATCCCACTGCAGATGGGGTAGATCTGACACAATTGACCCGGGAGAGAACGTCGCCTGCAGATGCGCATGTCCTGGAAGCGGGGCTCAGTATGGCTGACATCCACGGTGCCAACTGTGGCAAATGGATGAAGGTGGTACTGCAAGCCATGCTCCCAGTACAGAGCCTGCAGAGGCTGTTTTTCCTGGAAACACAGGCTCCTGGGGATCAGCTGGAGGCTTATGTGGCTCGCAAGAAGCTATTGGGGGCCTTAGCGGAGGTGGTGGTTCCAGAGCAAAGGGATGGGAGGCGGGTCATGCAGTACGACTAGGGATTTCATAGAGGCCGCATATAATTAGGAATTTCCACGCCCCCCGAACAAAATGGCAATGGGGAGGATGGATCTGTCACAGGTTATCTGGGATGAGTTATCCACAGGTATCCAGCAGGTGGCAGACATGATGAGGGGGATGAGGGGAACCAAACGGACCGCTCGCAAGCAGAAGCTAGAGCCGGTCCAGGCGGTTACGCTTATGAATAGCGGCCCCCACTCCTCCGCTTCCCTTCTGCCAACCATAAACCCTCCACCCAACCCCTACCCTCAGAAAAGAGTCCAGGGAAATTATGGTAGCAATTTCCGCCCCCAGAACCAACCCCAACAGCGAGCCCGGGAACGCTCTTCGGGCATATGTATGGGGAGAGTTAAAATCATATGAGGAAGTTCCATCTCCAGCCCCTGCAGGTCTTAATAAACGCCACAGCAGAATTAAGGAAATGGCGAGGGCAGGAGTTTAGTCAAGCTCCCTCCCATCCAATAGTGGCCATGGGGTCTGAGGACCCAGACAATAGAAGCACAACCCCAGAGCAGGTGTTGCGGGAGGTCCACAAAATCTGCTAGGGCTGCCCGATTCCCAAGGGTTCCCCCAAGATAGTTGTAAAACCCCGAAAGATGGGGGAGACCCAATGTAAAGGCCAGCATTGGGAATCCGGGAACTCTGGCCCAGCTCTTGGTAGACACGTGGGGGCCTCCATCAACATATTGGACCCAGACTGGGTCAACGCAGGGGAACCCTCTGGTAAAACCATGGTGCTCAGTGGTTATGGTGGGGAAACTCAGGAAGCCGCGGTATGGAAAAAGGTTCCCTTTGAATTAGGCAAACTGAAGGGAACAATTGAAAGTTGTGTCCATAAAGGAAAAGAAAAGGGGATCATTGGGGCTCAATTTTTGAAGGAGTTTCAGCTAACAGTAGACCTAGCTAATGGGGTACTGTGGCAAGTCCCAGAGGGTCCTTCCGCGGTTTCCGCCATACACCGGTGTGCAGCCCTTAAGGCACCTCTTCCCGTTCTCCCCTTGACCAATGATCCATGGACCCAGGAATTTACTAAGGTATGGATTAAGGACAAGTCAGAGTGCAGGAAGGTAGAGGAGGAGGTGCTCATCAAGGGGAAAGGTCCCTCCCCACAAAAACAATACAAGAATCTGGCAGAGGCTGAAGAGGGAATTCAAGCCACAATAGATAGCCTGTTAGGGCAACGAGTCATTTTAAGGATGCAGTCTGTCTGTAACTCCCCCATCTGGCCAATTATTAAAGCAGATGGGGTGACTTAGCAGATGACTGTAGACTTTCGGGCTCTAAATACAGTGACTCCTCCTTTTGCTCCAGTGGTAGCTAAATACAATGAGATAGTAGCAGCGATATCCAAGGAGTCACACTGGTACTCTGTCATTGATTTGGCAAATGCTTTCTTTGCGATCCCTCTCCATCCAGCCTGTTGGTACAAGTTTGCATTTACATACAGGAATCAACAGTACAGTTTTACCAGAACTTCCCAAGGTTTCCATTCATCCCCCAGCATTTGCCACTCCGTGGTGTCAAAAATGTGGGATAAATTGAAGCCGGAATCACGAGGGTGTGTCTTATCATATGTAGATGACATCCTGGTGCATTCCCCAGACAGGAATTGAACCGCAGAAGTGACTAGGGAGGTACTCACCATAATTCAAGAGACCAGGTTCAAGGTTAATAGAGACAAAGCACAGCTTGTGAAAAAGGAGGTGAAATACTTGGGGATCAGTTTGGGAGAAGAGGGAAGGTCCCCAGACACCCAGAGGGTGGAAGTGATTGCTAAATTACATGCACCCACAGACTTGCATTCCCTCAGAGCCATACTGGGCACCCTGAACTTTTCTAGGGACCTTATAGAGTTCTTCGCAAACAAGGCAAGACCTCTGTACAAGCTCCTGAAAAAGGGACGGACATGGGATTGGGGCCCTGATCAACAAGAAGCATTGGCAACTCTAAAAATGGATTTGGCCCAAGCCCCAGAACTGGCTCAACTGGATTCCAAACTTTCCTTCTTCATACAATTGGCAGCAGCAGAGACTTGCATAGGGGTCATTCTCAATCAGCAGCAAATGGAGAGGCAGCGTGTAGTAGCCTGCGCCTCTAGGCTGCTTGATGAGGTGGAACAAATGTTTCTCCCCTGCAAAAAGGCATGCCTGACCTTGGTCTGGGCTCTAAAGCATTGGGAGTACATAATTGGGGGGTCTAAGGTAATAGTTCAACACCCCCCCCATTCACCCCTGAAATAAATCATCTCAGGCAAAATTCAGGATTGGCAGGTTAGCAGTTCCAGAATAGAACAGTGGACCCTGGCATTGGCAGGAAGGGGAGTGGGGTTCAGTAGGGAACAGAAGGAAACCCCTGCTCCCTATGGTTTACTTGTAGAAGGGGAAGAGCACATTTTCCCACTCCCCGAGCCCCAGCACATAGAATGGTCTGTACAGTGGGGTAAAAATCAGGAGGAAGCAATAGAAAAGAGGTTAATGGTGTGGTACACCGATGGGTCATCTTTTTATGACCAGGGGCGACCAAGAACAGGCTGGGCAGCAGTTCGAGTGCTAGATGGATGGGTGTTGAGAGGATCTGCGCTCCCTCACTCCACCCAAGCAGCTGAAGTCCAGGATGTATTGGCTGTCCTTGAGTTCGAGCTCCTAAACATCTCCCTGGCCATCTATACGGATTCAGACTGGACGACGTGGGCCGCCACAGCCTGGCTCCCAATTTGGCTAGGGAGACTGCTTCCCATGGGAGACCAGTAGCCCATGCAGAAAAATGGACTAAAATAGCAGAACTGGTTAAAGACAGAACTGGCGTGACTTGGGTTGCACATGTTGCTGGGCATTCTAGAAAGCCTACGGAGGCGGCTTTTTGGAATAGTCAAGCGAAAATACTAGCAAAAGAAGCCTCCACCCAGAGTGAGCCCCCCGACCTTGCAGAGGACTTACCCTCCCCTGAAACACCCATAGTCCCAGTCACCATGAGAGCCAGCATGTTAGAATCAGGGGTAACCACCCTAGACCTAGGCACTCTACAGGAAGGGGACAAGGAAATAGAGGGCTTGTCACAATGGGAAAAAGACATCACAGGGAGATACACCATCACCAAAGACAACGAGGTATGGTGGGCAATCGATCCTGGGGGTAATAAATATTGGATCATCCCGGGGAATGTACGGGGGGGAGCTAATACAGTTTGTCCATGAGCAAGGGCACAGAGGTATGCAGGATACTTTAAACAGGGTAAAAGACACAAGATGGTGGCCCCAGATAAGAACAGATGTAGACCAATGGTGTGGAAATTGTCTGTCATGCACCATGGTCAATGCAGATCACCAGACTCTTAAAGCTCCAATCCAGCACTAGCATATTGAGGGTCCTTGGGCCAGGATTCAAATAGACTACATAGGCCCACTTCCCACTACAGCCAGAGGCAATAAATACTGTCTTGTTATAGTGGATGCCTTCAGTAAATGACCGGAAGCGCTGCCTTGTAAAAACAACAGCACAACAGCCAAAATGTTGTTTAACATTACCAGATGGGGTATTCCCTGGTGCATAGATTCAGACATGGGACCCCATTTTGTCGGGGATGTGATGCAGGAACTATGCAAAGCCCTGGGAATTAAACAATGCTTTCACATAGCTGGACACCCCGCCTCCTCCGGGCTAGTTGAGAGAACTAACCGCACTTTAAAGGAAGCTTTAAAGAAATAGATTCACCTGGCAGGAAAAGACTGGGATGAAAAACTTCCTCGCATTCTGATGGCCCTGAGAGCCTCTAAGGCAGTGCATGGATACACTCCCTTCCAGGTGATGACAGGGAGGTGTATGCAGATGCCTGAGTCCTGGTGGTTGGGAACAGAGCTACCCAACACTTGGGAAAACTAAACCGTCTCTGAAGATTGGATACAAATGTTGGTGGGTGAACTAGCAACAATCCATAGACAGGCTGCCATATGCCTAGGAGTAGCCCAACAAGATATAGATAAGAGGCTGGGGTGGATCAGAAAGCCCATTGTCTGGGAAGAAGGGAGGCGGTAATGTATAAAAAAATTTCATCTTCAAAGCATTCCCTAACACACAAATGGGAAGGTCCTGCCAGAATAGTCAACAGAGTTAGCCCTGCAGTTTACCAGGTGGAAATCCCAGAAGGTAAAAGAGGTAAGTCATGGAGAAAGTACTTTCACAGCTCCCAGCTTAAAGAAGTGGGCCAGTAAACCTATGGAGCCCACGACAAGACAATCCCTCTATCTGACTAGCTCTTCCACCCCTGCCCAGTAGACGAACTCTCAGTCTCATCACAGGGCAGTCATGAATAGGAGGGCAAGGTCCAGGAGAACAAGAGGACAGATGTACCTCCACTTGACACACCACTAAAACAGGGTCTCAATCAATCCAGCCATGGGATTAGCAGCAAGGGTAAGCAACCTGATCATCAGGCAAACCTTCCGTTTCAGGTTTTGCTATAGCAATAAACTTGTTGTTATTGAACACCTGTGTCTCTCTCTCTCTTTCTATTTGGGGAGGGTACATAAAATGCCTATAGCGTGTACTGTCCTCAGCTTGATCCTTTTTAACACGTGGAGACCCCGGTTTAAGTCATTAAGCTAATTCCCCCCTAAGTTTAAGGAATTGTGGATATTGGGGTACCCACCCCCCAACAGTCACGAGTGGGAGGGGGGTGTCTCCTGTTAACACCACACTGGTCCCGCGTGGATTCTTCGTGGCACAATGCATTCCCAATGGAGTTGCATGTGAGTTCCGTACATGTATGCAAGTAAGGGTTGTGTGCAGGATCCATGAGGCATGGGATTGGCCTCACCATCTGTAATTGTGCAGGTAGATGAGAAGTTGGTTGCGTCAAGGCATTATAATATTATCATTTTGCCTACATTCAGTATGTTTACACAACAACAACAACTGAGATTCCCAGGCCTGAACAGAGTACAAGAACTGGCATTAAGAAATTACTTATTAGGTATGCTAAGTCTTTTCTTACCAAACTGTCTGCATAATATCATAATGAGGCTGAGTTACTGAAACATAGCACTTGGCTAAATTATATTTTCCCTCAAACTCCACACACTGCAGCATACAGACTGTAGACTTGAGCTTATCATGTGCCACTTACATGATACATCATTCATCTCAGTCTCAAGCTGTTAATCATGTGACTATAAGACTGCAGGATTGGGACTTTAGGCAATTGACTAGCTTTTTCCAGTCAAGAACTAAACAAACTTCTTAAAATGCAAGTGCTCAGCAGCATCATACAACATAATTTATTTTAAATTTCTTACCTTTTAGTGAGAATGTTGCAAACATTTCTTCCAGACTTGGACCTAGTAAACACCATCATGCATGCGTTTGTAATGTCGGAGCTAGACACACACATATTTCTCCTGGATGTTTGCTGTTACATCCTGAACTTTCTGTATGTCTAAATCACTCACCCAGATCTTAAATATTCGGATCTTTGAACGTCTGCGTAGAACTTCTCCCAGAACCTTTGTGTGTAAAAAGGTTCTCCTCGTAAACTGCTTTACTCCAGGCAGCTGTGGTCACTTGGTTTCCATGGCAGCCTGTCACATCTAGCTGTGGCTACTTTAGGCTGCCTCAGGGCAGTGTTTGTGTAAAGAATGCACCCAGGAACTGCCTCAGGGCAGTGTGTGTGTGAAAAATGCATCCGGAACTTACATGTGGACTTGTAAAGCCAGAAGATTGAAAAATCCAGAACTTTAACGTGTGTGTAAAAATGCCCAACTGTGTTCTACTCAGTCTTCCCTAGTAGCTTTTGGGGCACAATTCATGGAGCTGATATTGACCCAAAAAGTCCTAAATGTTTTGGGACCTACATGTGAAACACTGCCTCCTCTTGCATGTTAAATTGTGATTCATAAGGCCAGCTGAAAACAGGCTTCTCTAAATTCCATAATTGTGTGTCAAGTTTGTACTGCTAAGGAATGCAAAGAAGAGTTCTTCCTGGTGGCCCAAAAGCTCTGGAATTTACTTCCCCTGGAAGTTTGCCAAAGCCCAAGTGTGAGCAATTTAAGACTAGGGATGGGCAACGCGGTTCGGAAGTTCGGAGTTCGAACCGAACTCGGTCTGTTCGGTCGACCAAACCGAACATTGGAACCGAACTCGAATTTAAAACCGAACCGAACCGAATTTCTGAACTCTGTTCTGTTCGCTCATCCCTAGTGGCAACACACATCAAAAACCCCTGGTTTTGAATGACCGAACTTGGTTTGGAAGTTTGGAATTCAACCGAACTTGGTCTGTTCGGTCTACCGAACCGAACTTCTGAACCAATTCGAATTTTAAACCGAACCGAATAGAGTTTCCGAACTCGAATTTCAAACCAAACCGAACAGAATTTCCGAACTCTGTTCTGTTCACCCATCCCTATTTAAGACCGTCCTATTTTACCCATTATTTGGAAGGGGCAAGAATTAGCGTTTGGGGTTGCGGGAGTGCTTTGGGGGTATATTTAGCAGATGGGGATAGGGCTTGGGAGTGGTACTACTGGAATTTTATATAATTTAATATACTTACTAGTTTAAGGTTTTTTTGTACATTCTCTCTCTATTCACATTGTAAGTCATCCTGAGCTTTTTGGAAGGGTGAAATAAAAGTGCAATAAATAAATGAATTAACAAACAAACTATTTTATTGGGTTTTTTATGTTTTATGTGTTTTCAAGCTATGTCTATGTTACATTTATATCTGCTATAAATACAGATTGGGCAGGTCATAAATTCAATCAATGAACAAATAATATTTTGATATCTTTATTCCCATGTCCTTTCTGTATGTATAGGAGTAACCATGTCACAAATCAGAGAGCAGAATTAGCCCACTGATCAAGATTTGCCATAGTTAGGACTGTATTTTTCCCCCCATCATAGTTTGAAAATACATACTTCATGATAAAATATGCAAATATGATATTTAATTAAAAACTGAGAATCCAGACCCTCCAAGTTGGGACACTTGAAAATTCTGCTCCTCCACTATGTCTCCTTTTGGTCCAATAAAAGAGCTAATCTGAACAACTTTGGGTGTTTTCAAACATGATGGCAGAGGATTGCCATCAGGACCAGATCCCTACCGGGAAACTGCTGTCAACACGGTCCTGACCAGATTGGGACAGTCAACAAATGTACCAGTGACTGGGCTGCTTTGGAGGGTAGGGAGCCGTACGAATGTGTGGCTGTCAGGCATCACCCCTGCACTGCTACAGGGCCCTGTGTCCTACCATGGTGGGGAGCCATGGCAGCCAATAAGGGCTACCATAATGGATGGCCATGGTGGACCCAATACAGACAAAGTCATGGTGAGCTAAAACACACTTGATAGCCTGTTGTGGCCTGCTTTGGCTCGATCAGGTGGATGGCAGCCTGGACTGTGACCCCAGAGGTCTCTGGGATCTTTGCCCCGGGATCGCAGCTGACACACCTGGGAGCAATCCTGGGCCAACATCTGGCAGTGCATGAGCAAACGTGCTAGACACTCATTGGCCAAAGCAGGCCTCAGTAGGCCAAAGTGGGCCAATGTCATGTTTGTTAATGTCCTTTGTCTCCATCTTTTATGTTTTAGGACTAGCACAGCAACCACTTCATCTCACTCTCTAGACCTTGTTGGCATGAAACGGTAGGGGTAGGTTTTCCAAAACACCTAAAATGGAAGGGACTAGCTCAAAGGTGGGGAACCTCAGGTCCATGGGCCAAATAAAAGTCATGTTTTTGTTGTTATATATTCCATTCCAATTCATAAATTTGACCCACAGATCAAGCCTCTACTTTCAAGTACACTCTCTCAGTGACTTCCTTTCCATGAGTCACCATCTCAGACCCCCTTCTCTGTGAACGTTCTCTGTCCCTACTCCTTTCCCGCCAGTCCCTGCTGTTATTTCCCCTTCCCTGTGTGAGCCTTTACTAATTTCAGAAGTGGACAACAAAGGGATAAATGTTCTTTATCTTTGGTCTAGATTCTCCTGATAGTGGCTGCAATCCCAAGTGGGATCTGCTGGGATTCCCGTGATTTCCGCATGACTCAATACAATCCTTATGGAGCTTTGTAAGGGTACACATGTGTTCAGGATGCACACAGTGTACACAGGGCATGGGATCAACCTCACTGTCAGACCCCAGCTGGGGCTGACACTAGTGTGGTGGGTGGGACTGAAGATGCTATGCTCTGCCCATCAACCTACAGCAGTAGGATGTGCAAAGGGTTAAGTTTTGTTTTTCTGTCTTTTGTGTCTCCAATTTTTGTGGGTGTTCTTTTTTTTTTTTTTTTTGTCTTTCATAGAAATTTACTGCAGATAACGTACAGAATGCATTTTACACATTAAATGATAAATAATACGTAAAGAATGCTTTATAACCTGTAAATAAGTGCATTTTTAAAATAAAGCAAATAAACTATAAGGAGACTAGAAAACCAATGCACATACACACCCTAGTCCAATAGGAAACCAACCAAGCATTTTGCCGTATACAACCTCCCTCTTCAAGCCCCAAGCCCTCGGGTCCCCCCTTCTGACACAAGATCCCTCAAATCCGCTACACCTAGACCTTCCCTTTTTATCCCAAGATCCCCCCTTCCTCCCCAAGATTCCCAAAGCCCACTGCCCTTGGGTCTTCCCTTTCTGCCCCAAGCATAACCCACCTTTGGGTCCCTCCTGCTCATGAGTTGCCCCCGCTTAGGCCAAGATTCCTCCTGTACCACTCCTCCAAGATCTCCTCTCCAGCCCCAAGATCCTCACCACCCACTGGTCAAGATCCCTACTCCCCCACTGCTCCGCTTCCCCAAGATCCCTTCTCCTGCCGCCAAATCCTCTCCTGTTCCAAGATCCCTCACCCAGTGTTCCAAGCCACCAAGATCCTCCTTCCTGCCACAAAACTGCCTCTCCTGTCACAAGATCCTTTATGCTGCACCAAGATCCCTCCTTCCACTGCTTCAGTTTCTCAAGATCCCGTCTCCTGCACCAAGATTCATTCCCCTCCCCGCCCCTGACTTCTGCAAGCAGGGCTGGTCTTACCGTGAGGCAGACTTGAGTGGCTGACCTGGGCCCAACCCCCGGGGTGGGGTGGGACACTGCCTGCACCACTGAGTTGCTCAGGGCAGGGATTCACTGTGGCCACCTGCTGGAGCTCCGATCCACACCTGCACACTGGCCTGCCTGATCCCAGCAGCCTGGAGGGAGGGAGGAACTATGGCCCATCCACCCTTCTCTTGCTCACCCAATGCTGCCACAGTGCCACCACTGCTGTGTCAGTTAGTTTCAAAGGCCCCATGCCACCACAAATGTGCACATGCTTGGCCCACCATATTTCCTAGTCTGGCATGCTGGGAAATGGAGTCCCCATATGGCAGACTTAGGAAACATGAGGTGGAGGACCCAATCTGTGCGTGTGCGTGGCAGTGTGGGGCGTTTAAGCAGCATCAGGTGGCAGCAGCAGGTGAGAAGGCAGGAGGGCCAGTGGTGGTAATGATTCCTGGTGTGTGTGGTGTATGTAGGATTGTGTGGTGTCTATGGGCTTGGGTGTGGGGGTTGTGTGTGGTATGATGGATGAATGAATGGATGAACGAGTGTGTGCGGTGTCTGTGTGTGAGAGAGAATGAATGGTTGTGTGAAGGAATTAGTGTGTGTGTGTGTGTGTGAGAGAGAGAGAGAGCGAGAGAGAGAGAGAGAGAGGGAGGGAGGGAGGGAGGGTTGCTACCTCTCCCCCATGCTACCTCTTCCCAAAGCTTTCCTCTCTCTCCTACTCCACCCCCACCTCTCCTCATGGCTGCCTCTTCTCCCCTGCCCCCCTCCCATGGCTCCTGGAGGGGAGGAGGGAGCACTTTCCATCAGATACACACACAACCACATACTTGCACTCTCCTTCAGATACCTACTCCTGCATGCATGCACTCGCCTGTTCCCTAGGGGTGTTCACCAGAGACCCATTTCATTTTTCATTTTCATTTTTCATTATTAAAAACTGTCAATTTTGTTATCAATGAAATTTTGTTTTTCGTTATTGGTGTCGTTATCAGTATCGGTATTGATTTTGAGTGACAACAAGGGTGTTTTTTGGGGTATCGTTTCCATTGTGGGCTGCCACCAGTGGCAGAAGTGCCAGCAGACACCTGCCCCAGACTTCTCAGAAGTTGAACTCCTTTCTCCCTTTCTCAAATCAAATCACATCAAATTTTATTTGGTGTGATCGGAGAATGACTGTGAACAGAGATTTTTTTATTTACTAACTAGACGTTTCAGCTTCCGCCTTCATTAGTAACTCAGATGATGTTTTCAAATCATTTTGAAATGATTTTTACAAAAATCAACGGAGTTACTGATGAAGGCGGAAGCTGAAATGTCTAGCTGGTAAATAAATAAATCTCTGTTCACCGTCATTTTCCTCTCATTATTATATATATTATAGTGACTGTCAGCATCCCTTAGGGATCCAGAGCATCCTTGACTGTGGCACTGTTATGTTGCTTACAACATCAGTGTGTGTGTGTGTGTGTGTGTGTATGTGTGTTTGATGTTGCTTAGCACATCAGTGTGTGTGTGTGTGTGTGTGTGTGTGTGTTAGGGGTGGGACTTCACCCAAAAACCTGGATACCGGTTTTACCAGATACCAGTTTCCAAAAACCCGGTTTACTGGATTAGAACCGGTATACCGGTACTGGTATTTTTCCATTGATTTCAACACTTTCCCTCCCCAGTCCAGGCTGCGCAGGTGGAAGGGGGTCCCCTGCCCAGCCTGGATTTAAAAAAAAAACAATTTTAGCTGAAGTCCCTGCTAGTGCGGGCTCTGGGTCGCAGCCGTGCCGGCAGTGGCGACCCGAAGTCCGCACCAGTAGGTACTAGGGTGATCCCTGGGGTGGGGGGTGTTTAACACCCCCCCATCCCAGGGATCACCCTACCCCCCCACCCAGAGATCACCTACCTTTTGCACTCCAGGCAGCGGCAGCTGCACAGTGGTCAAGCGGCTTCAGTGCTGGCTGGGGTTTTTTCTTTTTTTTGGCCTTCCCGGGTACTTCCCGGTTTCCCTGGGAAGGCCTAGTCAAGCGCTGAAGCCAGCCAGTGCTGAAGCCACTGGACCGCCATGCAGCCGCCGCCGCCTGGAGCGCAAAAGGTAGGTGATCTCTGGGTGGGGGGGTAGGGTGATCCCTGGGATGGGGAGGTGTTAAACCACCCCCCACCCCAGGGATCACCCTAGTACCTACTGGTGCGGACTTCAGGTCACCACCGCAGGCACGGCGGCGGCCCAGAGTCCGCACTAGCAGGGACTTTGGCTAAAAAAAAATTCTTTAAAAATCCAGACTTGGCAGAGTGGGTGGGGGGTGTCCCCCCTTCCACCTGCACAGCCTGAATGGGGGAGGGAATTTTTTTTCTTTCTTTCTTTTACATTGCGGCCATTCATTTCAATGGCCGCAATGAAAGCAAATCTGGCACAGGGGAACCGGCACCGGTACCCCCAAAAAACGGATTCAGGGGGAACCGAACTTCCCACCCCTAGTGTGTATATATATAACAAACTCTTCAGTAAACCCACATGCCTTTAGATCAGGAAAGCAATCTACAGAGCAGAGTCAGGATCCATTGTTCTGCTTATCCATTCGACCACAGAGTAAGACATCTTGCCGAATAGCTTAAGGCGAAACACCCAAGACTGTTACTGAGTCCAAGGAAGTCTCCACAAGGTCTCGTCCAAAAAAAATGATGATTGCAGACTTCTTTTCAAATATAGTTGCCTCAAATCCCTCCAAAGTGTGGGATCCTGAGACCATCAAGGCGCCTGCTTGATCCAAAGTGGGCCCCAAAAATCCATAGTCAGTAAGCTTATTCCGAGCATTGGTTAAATAGACTGTGGGCCAGGGGTCAAGTCCTGATTGATAATACCCAGGGATAACAAAAAATTCCTTCTCACACTGAAGGCCTGTAATAAAAAAATTGCCGCTGAGGCTTCCCCAGATACACACACCTCCCAGACTGGTGCCAAGACTTTGGAAGCTCCAACAGCACCACCAAGACCACTTTGAATCCCACACACTCCTCCAACTCCTCCAACAGAGGACCGACCGGAAGAGTACCACCGACTGCATTCCATCTGGCTGAGTAATTTCTCAGACAGTGTTGCTCCTGCCCTGCTTTTTCTTGCTCTGCTGGTTTTTCTTGAACTGGTTGTGCTGGGAATTCGACAAAGCAGTGGTGAGCAGCCTTTAGGGAACCTGAAATCTAAATTTGTTACAATGAGAGTGCATGGGGAGCATTCTCAGTTGGTGCCCCACAATTATGGAACTCCCTCCCCTTGGAGGTCCATTTAATCCCAAGCCTGTTCATCCTCCAGAGAAGATGTAAGTCCTTTTTGTTTAGTCAGGCATTTGGCAGGCAGGAATAGGGCAAGGTATTGGACAGGGTAAAAATGCAAATAATTAAAGAAAGAAAGAAAGAAATAAAATTTTAAACAATTCTTTCAGGAATGAGGATTTCCGCGACTTAGGTAGAATTGGGTAAACTTCACTAAAATTGTGAAATTCTTCAAATTCATGATACTCCATTTATGACTTGTTTGTGCACTTCACAGAAACAACCAAAGCTTGCCAATATCAGAGACAGAAGATACACAATGGTTAGGTCAATCGTTGGAATTACATTCCACACCACACTTGAATAAATCATGAGTGGCATGGAACAAGTAAATAGGGAACCGTTATTTACCTTCTCAAATAGTACTAGAACTAGTGGGCACTCCATGAAATTAACTGGTAGCAGAACACTAAGGAGTGTTCTTTATTTGGTCCATTCATTTTGGATAGGATTGTCTGGATTTGATGTGTGTGTTCAATTTTGAGGGTACACCTTTCAGCTCTATTGTTTTTTTCCTTCCCTTTTTTCACTTTTTTCTAATTTGTTCTCATTTTTTGGGTGTGTGTGGAATTTGTTGTCAGAAGATGTGGTCAAGGCCAGTAGTATAGATGAGTTTTAAAAAGTATTGGATATGCTGGAGAGTAGGTCCATTTGCGACTATTAGGCAAGTAGATTTAGGGGACGTCACCTCCTACTGTTGGAAGCTGGGAGTGAACAATAGGAAATGGATTGCCCATTGGGACCTGTTGGGTACTTCTCCTGAGTGACTGAGTTTGGCCACTGTCATAGACAGGATGCTGGGCTCAATGGACTATTGGTCTGACCCAGTATGGCACTAGTTATGTTCTTATGTATTTCTAGATTATTTGTAATATAGATTATATAATTTTGCAAACCATACAGTTGTATAGGCTATAACAAAAATTGATTAGCTTTGTACCATATTTTGTTTTCAATAAGTCTGTTGAGATAACAGAGACTCTTTGCATTGGCTTGAATTGGACCCATTACGACCTCCCTAGAAATGGCTTCTTGTTAGTATTCTCTTTTTCTGTTACTAACTTCCCCAGAAAATATCACCAATCGGATGAGGTAGGATATTCATATATTCTGCAAAAGTTAAGATCACTGTTTCTCACTGATATTTTTGGTGTTCTATAATTTAATTTTCATTTGTATTTTTCTTTGTTTACTTGCTCAGTAGACTATGACAGCATGGAGAGTAAAAGTGAAAAGAATGAATATTTGTGTGAATAACTTAGTTCAATGTATTTACATTTCAAACACTGCAATGGAAATGTGAAAACCAAAGCCTTGTTCAAATGACAAAAAAAATAAAATAAATAAAACGGTGATGAAAATTAAACTAATCTTATTACAAATACTGCATGTCATCTAGAAGATTTCTCCAGCTCTGCCCACATGCATTTAAATATCTTAGATCATCTTGCTTTCTCTGGAATAGAATTACAGAGCTGGTTACCTAGCCCAACCCCTTCCCATTAAACAGGTCACACAATACCTACACCATCTACCCAAGAGATGTCTGTGTTGTCCAGCCTATTTTTAAAAGTCTCCAGTTGATGGTGCCTTCACAACCTCCCTTGGCAAATTATACCACTACCTAACTCTCCTGGGGGCAGATCTGCACATGTGCAGCAAGGAGTAGTTGGGACTAGCCCGAGCTCCACACCCCTGCTGCAAAAACAAGCAAAAATAAGAACCTTTCCATAAAGGACACTCCTCTCCCACATCAGAATGACGAGGAAAAATAAAAACAAACAAAAACTTTCACAAACAAATGCCCTGGAATGCTTCTGTCAGAAGGAAAATACAGTGGGACCTAGAGAAGCCTGCAGTCTACAACTGACAGGCAAGGAAATGGCTCCTGAGGCCTCGGATGTGGAGGAAGGGCAGGCCTCTTCAGATTCAGATGAAGAAGAAGCAGCAGAAAGGTCGGTAAAAACCCTGTTGATCCAAATGAAAAGGGAGTTAAAGGGGGAAATGAAAGAGATAAAAAGAGTGGTAGAAGAAGGGAATAGAAAACTGGAGGGTCTGAACAAGAGAATTGAGGGGACAGAGGAAAGGATTTCCCTGCTAGAAGATCAATCACTCTCCACAGCAGAAGCCATTAGCAATTTAAAAGAGGATAATTCCACTCTGCAGACCAAATGTGAAGAGCTAGAAAACCGCTCCAGGAGAGTAAATCTCAGATTTCATTGAATAAAAGAAGCAGAGGGTGCAGAAGAAGTTAATGAAAGCATCTGGGGTGTTATTAAAGAAAACTTCCTTGAGGCAACTAAGGCTGATTTCAGACGTTACGCTGTCCTGATTCACCACAGTGGATTCCCTACAGTGGTGAACCGCTCAAACACCCCTCGTGGTCCAGAAAGGTCCCAAACAGACGTGACCGGAGCGGGACCCTTCCCGGCCCTATGCCCCTGTATGTGAAAGCAGATAACCCGCGGGAGTACCGATACGCCAAGCACATCCGTGCTGCCCTGGCCAGGCAGATCAGCCAGGATGCCAAGGCGTAAGGTGCAAACCCAAGTCTCCACCACCCCGGGACCCCCACTGGCGCTCTGTGCGTGCCCCTGTATGGCCACCCGCCCGGCCACAGCCTCGGGCCCATTAACTGACCCAAGGAAGCAATAGTGGGGCCCAAACCTTTATTTCCACACACAGTTACATGTGTCCCCACCACAACCACCACCACCCACCTCCCAGTGCCGTGCTCCTACCCCTCAGATCACCCTCCCCCTTCCCCTTGTCCCCCACATCCCCCACGTCTCCGGGGCCTCCCCCTCAGCCACCCTGTGGACGCCATGGAGCTCTGGGAGCTCCCCTCCCCCCCCCGCTGTCCGTGTCCCCAACTGTGTCATGGGAGACCTCGGTGTCCTGAGGGGCGGGCGGTGGTGGGAGGATGGGTGGGCGGGTCCTGGGCTGGTGGGCCCCCCCGGGTGGCTGCTTCCTCCACAGGCCTACAGGGACCTGGAGGTGGATGCGCGGCCGAGTGAGCGGGCAGGTGGATGGGCCAGTGGCAGAGGCAGTGGGGGTGCCAAGGGTCCGGCATCGGGGCCTGGGCAGGCAGGATGCCCGGCGGGGCGGCTGCCATCACGTATGCACTCATTTTGCCTGTGTGCAGGAGCAAGGAGGTGCTGATGTCATGCGAGCGGTCCATCTTCACTGAATGCTCCCACACCATTCTGTCTATAGCCTGCTCCAGCCGCCCAAATGCCTCAACCTGCTTGCTATGCTCCCGGTGCTCCTGCCTCTGCTCCAGCTGCAGCACCGCTTGGAGCCACTGGTCCCTTGCTTCTGCTTGTTGCAGGGAGTGTTCCGTGGCAGTCTGCATCCAATCAATGGCCGCTATTATTCGCCCACCCTGCTCGATGGTAGAGTGGACAATGTCCTCCACCTGCTCCTCCCTCTGGCACCATACCTGTGCCTGGTGCTCTCTCATCCGTGGCACTGGGGGCATGGGCCCGGCTTGCTGGGGCCCCCTGAGTTGCCCTGTTGGGTACACAATAGGTGCTGGTTAGGCACCCCAGATGACTGCCCCCTGTCCCGTGGCATGGCTGGGGGGTCTCAGGCCCAACCTGTCCTCGGATTGGCAGGCAATGCCCTCCCCTGGCACCCTTCCCAACACCCCCTTGGCGGTGTGCCTTACCAGAGACCACTGGCTGCTCCCGGGTCTACTCTTCGGCATTCTCATTGCCCTCCTGTTGCCAGGGCATGCCATGCCCTGTGGGGATATGGGTGGGGTTGGGTGGAGGTGGGCTGAATGTGTCCCCCAGAGGCCCCCCGGACCCCCTTCCTGTGTTCTGGGGTGTCTGAGGTAGCCGGGGGTGGCCCCGTGCCCGGTGTGTGTTCCCCTCCCCCATACCCTTCCCCCCATTCCTCCCCCCCTCCCACCCACATGATTACCCTCGATGTCCATCTCAAAGACCTCCAAGGATGGTCCCTCAATGTTGCTGGGGTCCCCCTGTGTCCACTGGCTGAGGGTGACCAGTGTGCTGGCCTTGGAGTCTCCCGGTGCAGACAGGGGTTGGAGGCTGCTGGTGCTGTTGCTTGTGGGGGGCCTGCAGGTCCCCAAGGTACCTTGGCCTTCCTCCAGTGGGGAGCAGGTGTCCTGTAACCGGCTTCCCCCCGGGGGTGGTGATGGTAGGGGGTACCTCAGCTCATTCCCTGCCCTGGACCACGGCACTCCCCACAAGGCACGGGGTGATGATGGAGCCCTTCATATAGAGTATGCTGTCCAGAGTGTTGAAGTAGGGGGTGGTCTGGTCTCTGTGTCGTGACCACTGGTTTTTGTCGTGATTGGCCTTGTACCCCCTCTTTAGTTCCTTTGGCTTTGAGTAGCACTGGGCCATGGTCCTGTGATGCCCCACCGCATCCATGTCCCTCACGATCTCCCAGAAGAGGTGCTCATTCCGCTGATTGACTTTGAGCTCCAGGTGATGCTTCAGGGTCCCCCAGATGCGGCTGAAGTCCTGGGTTTCCCTGTGCCCCCATTGCCCTCATGGATGGTAGGGCCTTCTCCCATGTGGGCCCTATGGGTCCTCCTCCTCCACCTGGCCAGTGCCCGTCTCCTTTGGGGGCTCAGGCTCCCAGGCCTGTTTCCATTTCTGTGGGTTGGAGGGGTTAGGTGTTGTTCTTCCCCTGTCCCATGGCCCAACCCCTTCCCCCCTCCTGCTGCAAGGTCCTACCCCCCTTGGTGCCCCTGGGATGCTGGGTCCCCCTTTCTGTCCCCTTACCTATTTCTGGGATGCCTTGTCCCCCAGTACGGTTGCTGTCTCCAGGGCTGCCTGTCCCGGCTGCTGCTGCTGCTGCGGCTGTCCCTCCACTGCCTGCAGATGCAGCACTACCCCCTCCTCTGCCTGTGTCTCCACCACCTCCTCCTCTGCCTCTTCCTCCTCTTCCCTTGCTTTCTCTTCCACCGCTCTCCTCTCCCTTCCACCTCGCTCCATCCCACCATGTCCCCCTGCTGCTGTGTGTCCTTTAAATCTCCCTCCATGGCTTGTATTGTTGCTGGTTGCCTGGCACTGATGCTGCATGCTTTGTCCCTGGCTGGGAATCATTTTGCTTAGTTCTGGCTGGTGGTTGCCGTTCAGATGTTACTTTTTATTGTTTCCCGGTGGGAATCACATTGACCATGCTTTTGGAAATGGGGTGATTTCAGATGTTACGGGGCCCGTTGGCCCCATACCGAAATGACCCTATTCATTCCCCGCTGGGGTCACCCCATCACGCCACAACAGACATGCTGAGGGGATCCCGGCGAGGAATCTGGGAGGAGGCGGGGCCGTGCGCACAATGTGCGGCTGCACAGCCCCACCCCCTCCACTCTCCCACCGCCCGCCCTCCGGGGAGACGAGCGGGCGGTGGGGCCAATGCGGCGGCCGCGGCAGGCCGGATTTGCCACGGCCCGGGTTCCTGCCGGGGATCCCGGGCCGTGGCACCCGGCCAGACGTTACTTTTTTTGGTCCCCGCTGGGGATCTCTTTGACCACACTTCCCGGGACATTCCCCCGCTAGCCCGGGAAGCGTGGTTCAAATTGACCCCATGCGGTTATTGACCGTGGCAAACATCTGGCGGCCGCCAAACAAACGTTCGAGACACATTGACCACAGGTGCGTATTCACCGTGGTTCACTGTGATCTCATAATGTCTGAAAATACCTCTGGGCTGGGCTGGAGCTCCAGAAGCATGTTTGATTTTGACCCCTGCTGGGGATTGACTGTGGTAACATCTGGCGCCTGCGAAACAGAGGGTATTTTCACGGTATTTTCAGATGTGATGGGGCCATTTGGCCCCATTACGGAAACAAACCTTTGATTCCCCACCGAGGCCACCATGTCACGGGCAAACATATGGGGTGGCGGCTCCTGGCAGGGAATCAGGAAGGGGGTTGGGCCATGTGGCACAATGTGGGGCCGCATGTCCCTGCCCCCCCATGCTCCCCTGCTGCCCGCCCTCTAGGGAGACAGATGGGTGCCACGGCCAATGCGGCCACAGTGCCTGCCCAAATTGGCCATGGGCCGGAATCCCTGTGGGGATTCTGGGCCGTGGCTGCCATCCAGACGAGACGTCTTGGTTCATCACGACGGGTAATCACATTTTCCACGCGACTGGCCCTGACCCTGTGGGTTCAGCCGATCGCGTGGTGAATGTGATTCCCCGCCGTGATTGACCGTGATGAACATCTGGGGGGGACCTTCTGTTCCCCCATCAGACATTACAGGATCACTTTCACCATGTGCAGATTCACTGTGGTTGAATGTGATCTCGTAACGTCTGAAAATACCCTCAGACGTGATGGGGCCTGTATTGGCCCCATCATGGAATCACCATTTGATCCCCTGCTGGGATCAAACTGGCACATCCAGCAAATGTGCCGGCGGATCCCAGTGGGAAATCGGGGAGGGGGCAGGGTCACTTGGCAAAACGTGCGGCCGCATGGCCCCGCCCCCCATGCTCCGTCGCCGCCCGCCTTCTAGGGAGATGGGCGGGCACTGCGGCAAATGCGGCTGCAGCACCTGCCCGCAATGACCACGGCCCAGAATCCCACCGCTGATTCCGAACTGTGGTAGGTGGGCAGATGATACGATCCCCTTGGTCATGGGGGAGAATTGCATTCACCACGCGATCGGGGTCGGTCCCACCTGGACCTCCGATCGCGTTGGGAATGTGATTCCCTCCCCCCCCCTGTGATTCACAGGGGTGAACATCTGGGGGGGAACTTCCATTCCCTCATCAGACGTTATGGTCCCTTGCTCATCATGTGGATATTCAGTGTGGTTGAGCGTGAAATTGTAACATCTGAAAATACCCAGATGTTCAGAGTGCTTTGGCCCCATCGCGGGATTGACCGTGGTTCACTGTGGTTGACTGTGATCTGTAACATCTGAAAATACCCCCAGTTAAAAAAAGCAGCAATATACAGGGCACACAGGGTGGGAAGGCCCAGGCAAGTAGCTTCTAACCCACCTCGCCCTATCATTGTAAAATTCTCCAGTTATCAAATTCAAGAAGAGATCCTACGGAAAGCAAGAATAAATAAAAAACTCTAATTTAAACAACAAGCTGTAAAGATCTTCCCAGATTTTGCAGCTGAAACAGTGAAAAATCATATGAAATGGAATAAATTCTTCAGTTCCTTAATTGAGAGAAATTTCCAACCCAGAATAATATTTCCTGCTAGAATTATGATCGTAGTTAATGGGGGGAAGAGATTTTTTTGAAGATACAGAGACCCTGAGAACCTTTTTGCAATTGCTGGCAGGAAGGGCACAGCAGGAGCCTGGAGAGAGCAGTTATTCAAATTGAGAAACAGTTTCAGGCAAAGGAGAAAAACAAAGGAGACTTACTAAAGGCACAATATACCTAGACTGCAGTGGGTTTGAAATGTGTTTCTGTCTTAAAGTTAAAGGTTCAAGTTAATGTTTAATTCAAGATTTAACTTAGCTTGCATTATTAAGATGAGCCGATATACCAGCAAGAAGCGGGGGAAGGGGAGGAGTGGAAATAGAAGTAGAGACACTCATTAGGGAGTGCTTCTGAGTCCCAACAGATCCTCAACAGAGTAGGGACAAGGGAAATGTTTTTTTTTTAATGAAATGGAACAAAAGGTATATGGAAAGAAAGGTTTAGAAACAGGAAAGCGGAAGGGGGGAAAAAGGGTGGGAGGGTTTGGGAGGGATTCCTTTATAGATATAATTCCACACAGCAGGGAAAGGAAGATAAAAGTTTTCTCTCTTTTCATCCAAACAGATGAAGGTGTTCATTACAACTTATATTATGTTATCAGGCGGGGTATTTTTCAAATTACCAAAGAATACAAGTGGAAAGGCTCAGCTAGGAGTTTGACTGTTCTGAAGGTGGTTTAAAAAAAACCAAATTCCTGAAGATGTTGGGTGAGGTAAAAACATTAACTTTAAATGTTAAAGGACTGAACTCCCCGCAAAAGAGAAGGAGGGTTAAAAGTCTGCTGGATGATCAAAAAATGGATATGGCCTATGTTGGAGGGGCTGTGGAAAAGAATGGACTTATATTCACTGCTGGTGGGAGTGTGATATAGTCAAGGTATTTTGGAGTAAAGTCTGGACAATTGCAGAAAAAATGATGGGGGAGGTGGTACCATTTAAGCCTGAGATATGTCTGTTGGGACTTTTCCTGGAGGTCAAACAGGTGAGCAGATATCAGAAATCTTGCAAAGTGCTGTTCTTGGCAGCGATAAAATCTTTAAAATAAATAAATAAAGTTCTTCTTCATCTCATCCTGTCCTCAGTGGAATAGAGGGTCAGTTTCCAAATCTAAAGAACAGCCTCAAAATCTTGATACACAAATACATATTTTGAATACAGCTGAAATGGGCAGAGAGCAAAAAATGCTTGCTTCTTTCTTTCTTTCTTTCTTTCTTTCTTTCTTTCTTTCTTTCTTAGCAGTGCACACTTGATCAAAATTTGAGCAACGAATAAGCACCCAATTTTTTTTCAGTTTCAGTATTTAATTTATTTTCTCCTTGGTTTCAAAAACAAAATTAACTGACTAACACAACTTAGGGTTTGTTTTGTTTTTCCTAGTGAACTTAATGAAATAGTCAAAATACCAAAACCAAAATAACCAAAATGAGCCAAAAATGAATGAATTACTCAAAATGATGAAAATCAGGTGTTCATTTAAAGGGAGAAATACCTGTGATGGCGGCAGCAGCCCGACCCAGTCAGGAAGGACGAGTCACAGTCCAGGCTAGGTCAGGCCACTGAACAAATGCACCAAGGAGGGCAGGGTGAACCACAAATTTGTGGCCGGATGACCTTGCCCCTGCTTTACCCCCGTAAGCCAGCCCCCATCATGACGCACAGCCATGGCAGCCAGCCATGGCAGTGCCCAACCAGGCTCAGGTTGGTGATACACACCAGATGTAATAGCCCACTGTGGCCTTCTTTGGCCCAGTTGGGCGGGCCTTAGATGGGGCTATGACCTTGAATGTTTTCCGAACTCAGAGCTGCTCACACAGCTCTGGGGTTATCCTCGCCTAACATCTGGCAACACCTGCTGTGGCTCGCTTGACCCACACCACATGAGGTATGGGTCAAAGAACACCACAGAAGGCCATTGTCACATCTGTTTTTACTCAGTCGTGTTCTTTATTTTGTCCATTTATTTTGGATAGGATTGTCCAGATTTGATGTATTTGCTCGATTTTGAGGCTACATGTTTCAGCTCTAATTTTAAACATGCAGGTTGAAGAAGCCCCAGCTTGTCCGATTTTGTGGGATCACTTTCAGTTGGTGACACCCGCTGACGTGGTGGGGGTGCTTGGGGCTGTTCAAACCACCTCTTGTTAATTAGGCCTGTGCTCATCCTGACTGGTTAAGAGCTGCTGTGAGACAATAGGGCTATTGCTGGCTTGGGTGGTCAATGCCTCCCTGTGGGAGGGCAGAGTGCCGAGCTGTCTTAAGGAGGTGGTGGTGCGGCCTCTGTTCAAGAAACCATCGCTTGATGCTGACTCCCCTGCCAGCTATCAACCTGTCTCTAACCTTCCCTTTTTAGGGAAGGTTATTGAATGGGTGGTGGCTCAGCAGCTCCAAGAGTATCTTGACCATGTTGGTTATCTTGATCCTACGCAGTCTGGCTCACGTCCGGGTCATGGCACTGAGACAGCACTTGTGGCCCTGGTGGATGATCTCTGCCAGGAAAAGGACAGGGGTCATTTGAACCTATTGGTCTCTTTAGATCTGTCAGCAGCATTTGATACTGTTGACCATGAGATGTTGGTGACGCACCTGCGGGACAGTGCAGGTGTGGGCAGGCTCGTTCTTGAATGGTTCTGCTCAATCCTGACCAGAAGAACTCAGCGGGTGGTAGTCGGTGATTGTTTTCAACTTATCAAGACCTCCTGTGTGGGGTCCCATAGGGTTCGGTTTTGTCCCCTCTCCTGTTCAACGTGTATATGCAGTCACTCGGCAAGGTGATCAAAGAGTTTGGGGTGAGGTGTCATCAGTATGTGGATGACACCCAACTGTATCTCTCATTTTCAACCAACCTGGGTCCGGCTGTCTCTGTGCTTAACCGGTGTTTGGCAGTTGTGGGGGACTGGATGAGGGCTAACCGACTGCAACTGAATCCTGACCAGATTGAGGTGATGTTAGTGGGTAAGTCGGTGGAGTTGACAGCCCCATCAATTGATGGGGTCTGCCTTCCGCTGACTTCCCAGGTATGGAATCTGTGGATGCTCCTCAGTGAGCAGCTCAACCTGGATCTCCAGGTGGAGGCTGTGGTGAGGAGTGCCTTCTGCCAATTACATCTGGTGCGGAGGCTTCGGCCGCTGGTTTCGGTTCCTGACCTGGCTATGATCATCCATGCTTTTATTACCTCTTGGTTAGGCTACTGTAATGCACTCTACATGGGGCTACCTATGGTGACGGCTCGGCGGCCTGGTTCCTGGTGGGGCTGGGAAGAATACGGCAGCAGAATGTGGCGGCCCAGCTCCTGGTGGGACACATTACACCAGTGCTCTGATCTCTGCACTGGCTGCCAATAATTTTCCGGGCCTGATTCAAAGTGTTGGTTTTAACCTATAAAGCCTTACACGGCCTGGGCCCTGCTTATTTGTGAGACCGTCTCACCCCCCCAGATTCTAGATCAGCCCCTGCAGTCGCCGGGGGTGCTGTGTTGGAGGTTCCCCGGGTTTCCCGGAGGCCACACAGAATAGGGCGTTCTCCGTGGCCACGCTGTACCTTTGGAACTCCCTCCCGGTGGGGGCCGATTTGGACCCAAACCTCCCGGTCTTCCATAGGAACTGTAAGACCTGGCTGTTCCATCAGGCATTTGGTGAGGGAGAGGGGTAAGGGTGGGGTGGGGGTGGGAGGTGGAATGGGTTCTTTTCTCCCTGTCATGATTATTATGTTTTAAAGTGTTTTTAATTGTTTTATATTATATTTGTATTTTTTTATTGTTGTTAGCTGCTCTGGGCTGCCTGTGGTGGGAAGAGCGGGGTATACATTTTGTAAAATAAATAAATAATTTTTAAAAATTTGCTGATGCAAATTCCAATTTTATTTTATTTTAATTTTTAATAAAAGAAAATGTGAGGGGGACCCAAAGATGAACATTTTGTTTACAAACCCCCTCAAAATATGAAAGGTTGTTTTTTGGGGGGGGGGTTGTAAACGCAAACGAAAAAGAAAACTTATGGTGTACCTTCTGCACAACCCTAGTAATAGTCCCTTGTGGTCCATCTTCTACAACATAACACTGGCCACAGAATGACTTACAGGAAAATCCACCATCATTAAAGTCAAGTGGAGTTTTGCCATTGATGTCAACATTTGGAGGAATGCCCCTCTCAGTAACTTCTGCTCAAAACACAGAATCAAAGTAGATAGTGAACCACAGTATCTCTTATTAAGAACGCCAAGTCTGGGATAGAGACTCAGTTTAACAAAAAATTTAGAGCAGTGATGGACAGACTTATGGTGCACATGATCAACTTAATCTAGCTGTCAGTGTAGGTGATCTACCAGGACTTCTCCTTGTGGTTCTGATGCTCGAGGCTTGCCCCCCACCTTCCCATGGGGCGGGCCCTGGCTCAGGTGGTAGAGTGCATGCTTTGCATGTATAAGGTCCCACGTTCAGTCCCTAGCATCTCTGTTTCAGGATCTCTTTTAGCACACCTGCATGAGGCCTCTGCCAGGGATCCTGGATGTTCTCAACTAGCATGCCTGGGTGAGGCCTCTGCTGGAGACCTTGGAGAGCCATATTTGACTATACTGGGCTAAGATGGATCATTGTTATGCAGCTCCTTATATCTTTATGGCTCCCAGCTCTAGGGCACCTCAACCACTAGTTTCAGGAGTAGAGAGTACTCCCTTTCAGAGCTTTCTACGCTGCACAGGATGAGCTCTTTTAGTCTGTCTCCTCCCCCGAACCACTCCTTTTGGATGCTGGTGCCACTCCCTTCTGGTCCCTCTCCCAACACCCTGATCTACCAGTAGATGACCTATCTCTTGGCTGCCATGATTTCAAGAAACCTGTACTGAATTTAAGTTGTTCGGTGGATAGTGGCCCACACTGTTAAAAATGTGTGGGACATGAAATAAAGAGACATACAGCAAGTCAAATATGCTGTCTGGCCCAAAGTGACTTTTAACAAGACTTATCCTGAGCTAATATTAATGGAACATATAAAGTGTGCTTCCATAAAAATACCAACATGTTGAATCCAGCAATAACCAATGGAGCTAGTATATACTTTGGGGGCCAACAATATAAAATGCCAATGTTGTGCTTTGCAATATTTTCTTTATGCAAATGTAGGACTTCAGAGATGAAACATATTCCTGTGTTCCAATATGTGCATTAGAAGCTGAATTAGTGTTAGTCATATTTGAATTTCTCCTTTTACTCATACAGTTGTGTGCCATGGCACTCCATTTTGTTGCCATCACTAGTGGAAGCAAGCCACTAGTGTTTTATCACTAATGATCCCTGAAGCAAAGCCTGATTGTATTTGGCCATTCATGTGTATCTTGTCACAGATATGGAAAACATATTATGTAATTACACTTCCTATTAACATTAGTCCAAATGCATAATAGAATGTAGTCTGGCTAATTTTTGTTTCCAAATTTGCTTTATGCTCAACTCCGGGAAGATATTATGTGTGATCCATAAACAGAATGACTATCAAGGCATGTACTAGCATATTTATGGAATTATACTGGATACAAATGATGTACTAAATCCAGATTTGGACGTGGCAATTTCCATTGTGTATCTTGAGATAGGAAGCATTATTCCTTAACCTGACTACAAGAAACATACTATGTTCATTAAAAATACCAGAGGCTGTCTGCCATTAGATATTTGCCAAGGGCAAGGTTAGAGTGACAGCTAATGACAGGATAACATTTCAATAAGACTATCTAAAATCTAGGTGAGAAGAACATTTCTGCTAGTGTCCTCTTATCACCAAACCAAGTTGCTACCCCTTTTGCATAGAAGCGGTGTAGACTCTAATTTGACCAAAGGAAAACTATTCATTCAACATCTGTTTTGTTGTTGTTGATTTCCCCCCAATACCAGCTTTAGATCTTCCCTTTAAATCCTTCCTTCTTGACAAATTTCTGTTTGAGAATTTTGGCACTACATAGACATCCCTTTTGGTGTACAATAAAGGTGCACCCACGGGAATTATGGAGGACCAAATTCCTGTGCGGCTCAATGGTGGACAAGCATTGCCACCACATTGCAGGCAGTACATATCTATCTATCTATCTATCTATCTATCTATCTATCTATCATCAGAGGTGTGCACCAGGGGCCCATGTCTTTTTCATTTTCATGTTTTCATTATTTAAATCTTTTGTTTTTGTTTTCATAAATATCAAATTGTTTTTGTTTTTACTTTCATTTTCCATTGGTTTCAATGGAAAATACATTTTCAGCTGTAACATTTTTGTTTTTCATTATATTTGATTGAATCTTGGATATATTATACCTCCAATGGAAGGCATTAAGTGTACCAAATTACAAAAATATTGGAGAAAGGAATCCAATTTTATAAGCAGTTGAATTATATTATTTTGCAAAAATCTTCATATGCATTCTTAACGGTAACTTCTTTGTCTCACATTTAATGTAGATTTATTTATTTAGAAAATGTAATTACCTTCCTTTAGGCCATTCAGACCATCTCAGCCAGACAAGTTTTTCTGTGTGTTTTCATATTTGTCCTTGTTGTTTTTATTTGTACTTTATTATGACCTGACGGTCAAGACAATAAATTATTTTGAATTGAATTGAATTGAATGTAGATGAAACCTGGCAAGTTTATACCCCTTACTATATTTACTATATCTGCCAACTTTCAGAAGTATTGGATAAAGGGTCCTGGTGGTATAAGCAATTAACTTATAAATATTTGCCTGAGTGTAACATTTTTGTAGTCAAACCAGTGTACATGCAATTTGGCAGGGATGTATAGCCACACTTTCATGAACATCTCTGAAAAATATCACAAAGATTTAATAAATGATCCCAATTATATATGCCTGCACCGCATATGCAGGGAAGGAGCCTGTGCCAGGGATTCTATTACGTGTCACTGTGGTATAAGATTGATTTATGATGTCAATTGGCCAGCATAAATGTCAACAAAATGTCCTCATTCTGTGCTGTGACCATCACAGCTTCACTCCCCCACTTTTTTCTGGGAACTCAGAAGAATCTGTTTAGGAAAGCGCCAATAGAGATTCTCTTATGTCCTCTGTCACAGTGCTGCAGAATGTGATTGTGATGATAATAACTGACCAGCCAGAATGTGTAAACTATGTCTCCTGATTTTGGGGATGCTATCCCCAAAGTCCCAGTTATGTCCCTTCTATGCTTGCCTCAGGGTCGCCCCCTAAGCCTGCCTCAAAGCCACTACCGATTGGTCCTGTAAAGCTGGAAGCAATCATGCAGTAATTGGCCAGTGAATGTGTCTATCAGTCTTTTGGGTTGCTTCACATCCTCTCTCCCCCTGCCATGCCCGGTGCCTGCCTCTGACTGGTTGTTGATTAAAGTTAATAGATAGCATAGCATGATTATGAACATCTCCTTAAGATATGGGAAAGGCCATGCATAGCTGCACAGTGCGGCTGGTACTGCATGTGCTGCTATTTATCTGAATAATGGTCTTCAAGGGAACAACATAGATTGCTTATAAAATTGGGTCCCTTTATCAAATTGACCTGTAGTTTTGCAGAGATGACAGGGAAGGTATGTGATACATTCCTGCCAAATATCCTATAAACAGGATGGAATATAAACCTAGCTGGAAATGTATTTTCAAGTTAATGCCTTATACCATCAGGACCCTTATACCATCCACTCTTTCTGAACATTAGAAGGAGTGTTAAGCTTGTGGAGGGACATAATATTAACAGGTTTCATGCAAATTGGATGGAAGATAACGAAGATGTAGCCATGAATATGTATGGAGCTTTTAATAAATCACAATATTCAATTGCTTCTTAATACGCTTTCCTTGATCTAATATTTTTGAAACGTGGTACACATAGTGCCCTCTGTAGAGGGCACAACCCCCCCCCCTCCAAGTTTCATTAGAATTGAATAAGAAACAAAAAAGTTATAGTCAGAAATATGTTTTTGAGTGTTTTCCCTTTATTTAAAAAACAAAACGTAATTTTCATTTCTATTTTTGTTATTTGTTGTTTTCGTTATTGTAATAATGAAAACAACATGCACACCCCTTCTATCTATCTATCTATCTATCTATCTATCTATCTATCTATCTATCAAATTAGTATATTAAAGATGAGAGCTGAACAAAACTAAAGAAGTGTTTGTGTTCTTCAAGATCATTCATTTGAAAGGCTGGTGTGGAATAGCAGTTCTCTGTACAAATACAGAGCAGTTCTCTACAACTTTTCAGAGAAGTTGTAAGACCTGTTTGTTCCACCAGGCATTTGGTGGGGGAGATGGGTGAGGGGGTGGAGGTTTTTGGGGGGTATGGGGTTATTTTCTTTTCCTTTTTTTAGTTGTTTTAATTGTTGTTTTAATGTTGTTTTACGAATTGTAAGCCGCCCCGAGCTACATGTAGCAGGAGGGGCGGGGTAGTAAAAGTTTGAAATAAATAAATAAATAAATAAATACCCAAATAAAAAGGTGTTTGTGTTGTGACAAACAGTATTTTGCTGCCATTTGTTATTATTTTATGAGCCTATAACGAAGCCAACTGCCAGCAGTATCTTCATCGACGCACCCCCCAAAGAAGACTAGGACACCTTCGTGGGTTTTAACGGCCGCACTCTTTATTAATTATTTCCAGAAAAAGAAAGAAGGGGTACCCCACCCACTTCCCCCCTTTAAACTGGGGTCCTACCTAATAACTATCCCTAACTGTTTCCCAAGCACAGGAGGTTCCCACCACCCCTTACCTGGCACCACCCTGTCCCTCTGGCACCTCTTTTCCCCACGTTGCCTGGTTAAGCCCGAGGGGAATCCTCCTGTGCCCTACCTTGAAACTTCTTTAACTTACACCCTGCACCGATGGACCAAAGCGAGTTGTTCGTACCTACCCCCCGCCCTTGGGGTCGGGGGGGTTAAACAACAAGGGTGAGAACACCATAACCCTCTGTTTGGCACATGGTCCACCCAGGGGTTCAGCCATTTGCCACTCACCCTTGGGCTGGCCATGCAGTGGGCCGCACTGTGCGGCTATGCATGGCCTTTCCCATCTCTTAAGGAGATGTTCCTAATCATACCATGCTATCTATTAACTTTAATCAACAATTTCTTAAACAGTTGGTCTTAACTCAGGCCATCGCCACCAGAACCGCCAGCTTTGCTTGGTTCACCATCACACCATCACCGTGTTCAAGTACCTTGACTATCTGAAGTTTTAGGACCCCAAGGTAAATATTTCAACCCGTATCTGATAGGTGGACACCATCCTGTCTAAACAACTCATCCTTATCATACCTGATTCTTTTGTGACTGATAACCATCCCACCCCTTCTCTGCAGCCAACTACCTATCTCATTGTTTGCCCACTTTCTGGACTGGTCTACCCACCCCAGGTGCTGAGCCTTGGCCCACACCCTCCTCTGTAACATGTCTGACCATACCACAGCACACCCTTGAAATCTCTCCTGTACCATACGTAGGTCTGCCTCAACCCTCTTTGTCAGTCACAGCCCTGTAGGCCTAGGAAGGTTGCTCTCCCCTAGGTGTATTACAATCAAAGCCAGTGTGGGAAATTCTTCTTTCACCGCAGTCAGTGTTGGGAGCAATTGCTCCCAAAGCATTCCATGCCTACCCATCCAAATTACCTCCACCCGGTCACTTAGGCCCAGCTGGGTGCCCCACCCGCTGCGTGCGGCCATCTTTCATGCCCAGTGCATGATGCTGTGGCAGATGATCCAGACCACTTTCTGTCCCCACTGAGTTGACACATCTGTAAAAGAAACTGGGCTTAGTCAATCAGGACTCCCTCACATCCATTAGCCCATGTACTCTTGGCTTGGTGCTCCTGATATACTAGCGGTACACACTTGATCTCCATCTCCCTATCCTCTGTATCTCCTCAGCTGGCAGTCCTATGCTCGCCGCTGCTGATGCCGCTCCTATCCTAAAGGAGTGTGCACTATAACATCCTGCCTTGAGGCCCACTGCTCTCACACACATTCCCAGGACTGCCCCAAATTGGTAACGTGTCAATGGGGACCCATCCCTATGAACAAAAAGGAGGCCCAAACCTCTTGGCTGTGATGCTAAGTATTCCCTCATACCTTTCACTGGGCAAATTTGGGTATCCTCAGTGGGACAGAGCCTCACTATGCGCCCCCTCCCCCTCTGGTCAGTTTTTGACCTCTGGAGATACAGCATGAGTGTGTTACCCTGCCATGCCACATTTTGTATATGAAGGGTCCTACTCGACCTGTTGGTCTTTGAATCAGGAACCAGCTCACTGATCCTGAAGGGTCCAGTTAGTGTGACACAGAAGGCTGTCGCAAACATGACTATCTCGCTGATGGAATGACAAACATGGTACAACGCCTGTACCAAGTGAATTAGCAGCTGGGGTGTAATGGGGGCTCTGATGTCCTGAACTTGGGGGGTGCTCCTGGACTAACTCTCCCTCAATTGGCTCATGAAGAAGTCATTATCAGGAAAGGGATGCCCTGCCAAGCTGCTCATGAAGGCAATGGCTGATATTCTTCTGGAGATTGTCCCCGACGCCAGACTTCTATGTCTGAGTTCCAGTGCAAACTGCAGGATATACCTCTCAGGGATGGAGAATCCTAATTCCCAACCTTTCTGTGTCCTGAATTCCTGGAATTCATTGAAAGCGTTTTCTTACGCCCGTCTGGTTCTGGGCGCGAGAGATTCCTGCACTGCCTGATATAGTTCTAGGATCTAAGGCTCCACATATTCCTTGGGAATGGGTCAGGGTCATCCCTGGACTCTGGGGCCAGCTGAAAAAAATTATCTGGCTGAAATCGTGAAAGGGCGTTGGCTATGCCGTTATTGGTCCCGGGCACATGTCCTGCTATAAACAAAATGTTTGCCTGAAGGCACTGAAGAACAAAGACCCGGACCAGCCTCATAAACCTTTCTGATTTTGATGACCGCTTGTTGATAACATGTACCACTGCCATGTTATCACAGCAGAACAAGACCCTCTTGTTGGCAAGCTCGACTTCCCATAGGGACACTGCCACCAGTATGGGGAAGAACTCCAAGAATGTCAGATCACGGGTTAACCCCTGCTCTTCCCAATTCACTGACCACCCTTCCCAATTCACACCATCTCCCTCTGAAGTAAACACCAAACCCATGGCCTCCCGTTACATCAGAGTGGATCTGAAGCTTGGCCTCCAATAGGAGTCGTTGCTTCCAGAAGCTAACTCTGTTATAGCCCTGGAGAAAGGTCTCTAAGTTGGCAAGACCCTCCCGCATCTCCTTTGTCACCCTGATATGGTGATGCAGTGGATGATTGCCCCTGTTTGGGCATACAAGCAGGACAAGAATGCCCTCCCGGGTGCAATGACCCGGCAGGCAAAATTCAAACTGCCCATAAGGGATTGGAGTTCTCTGACTGTGACCTTGGTAGAATGCATGGTGACATTAATCGCTTCCTTGAGCCCTTGAATCTTGTCCGCCAGCAGTCTTCAGAAGGAATGTACAGTATCCAGCTCTATGTCCAAATAGGTCAACCTGGTCATGGGACCCTCAGTCTTCTCAGGTGCCAATGGCACTCCCACTTCCATGGTGACCTCCTGAAATGGGCGGCTAGCTAGCGCACATTCCATGATCTTCATCTTTCCCACGAAGAGGAAATCATCCAAGTAATGCATGAGCCGCTCCCGCCCCACGCAATGGTGTGCAATCCACTCGAGCACTGTACTAAACTTCTCAAAGGCTGCTCATGAGATGGAACATTACATTGACATCACCTTGTCGAAGTAGAATTTCCCTTGGAACTGCATGCCCAATAGCTCTAAGTCCCCAGGGTGCACTGGCAGGAGACGGAAAGCTGACTTAATATCACACTTTGCCAGGTGGGTGCCTACCCCACAAGAATGCACCATTTTGACTGCAGCATCGAATGATGTGTAACTTACTGAGCACAGTTCCAGGGGTATTGCATCATTCACCGACTCCCCTTTTGGGTGGGACAAGTGGTGAATCATGAAAAACTCCCTCAGGGTCTTCTTTGGCACTATGCCAAGGGGTGATATCCTAAGTGTGGGCATGGGCAACTTATCAAATGGGCCCTGTATCCTCCCTTCCCTGACTTCCTTATTAATTTTTTGCTGAACAATCTGCTCTCTTCCCACCACTGATTTCAAGTTTTTGGTGATAACGGGGGCCCTCTGTTTGAATCCTAAAACTGTACTTGAATCCTTCTACCATGTACTTGGCGACCACCTGATTGGGGTACCCCCAGGTTGATGCCCTCAAGGCCTCATGGAATACTGATGTTGGTGCCCTTTCCCATTGTCAGAGTGGCATCCCCTTGGCTGGCCGGGGTCTGTTTAGGACCCACCTTTCCCTTGTTCCTGGCCCCATACTGCCTAAACCTGTTACATCCTGAGGCAGTGTGGTTGCCTGAACACTGGGTGCACACATGCTTAAACTTACATTGGGCTTGAAAACACCTACCCCCGTCATTGTAGTCCCAGCATGTTGACCCCATTGGGGGCTGCCTTGATCTCCAGCTCTGTCCCCTATCTCCCTGCTGGGTACTCCCCGACCGAGAAAGGACATGGCCGCTATCAGATTGATGGGCGTATCTGGTGCAGCTGATACACTCCCACCATATATCATGGGCATGCGTGTCCCACCACAGCCATGGGTTGTTGGCTGAGCGTGTGGGAGCAGCCAGAGTTTTCCCGACTGATCCAGCAGTGAGATACCAGGGGTCCATGAAACCTACCTGATTGCGGAGCCTTGCACCGGCTGGAGACAGAGAAGAGGGCGGCGACCCGACCTAGGGAGATACAAAGCAGCCAGGTCAGCCTACGGCAGTGTGTGGGAGCAGCCAGAGTTTTCCCGACTGATCCAGCAGTGAGATACCAGGGGCCAGTGAAACTTACCTTATTGCGGAGCCTTGCACTGGCTGGAGATGGAGAAGGGGGCAGAGACCCGACCTAGGGAGATACAAAGCAGCCAGGTCAGCCTACAGCAGTGCCATAGGCACATGCCTAGAGCATGCGCCGAAGGGTCACATGCAAAAGGGTGCAAGCCCTTTGGCGAGCCCTTCAGAGAGCCCCAGAGAGCGGGCTGGCCGCTATATAAGAGGATACAAGGGAATACTTGGTATCAATTGTGACCCAGGCCCAAGAGGGAAGGGATGTGCCGGCAGTGACTCCATCTACAGCACTCCCATTGCCACAGCCTCCTGCTGTGGATAAGGCCATTTCAGTGGGTGCTAAAAAAATTAAGCCCAGGCGGCAGGAAAATTCTGTATACACCTCTTCCAATATTCCTGGAGTAGTGGTTACCCAGAATTCACACAGCTTACCTTCCCCCATTGAGTGCCCACCCAAAAAGGGTATAGGACCTCCCCCTTTGAAGGGGGCATATCCAGACCCAGCCCACGCCACCCTAATGCCCTCACAGACAGGAACAGTTTTTACACCGCTTAGAGGCTTTGTATGCCCAACTGGAGGAGCTAAAAGCCGGGCCACTCTTGGTTGCCGCGATGGACAACCGAGGTAAATCTCCCCTCAAGCTGCAGTTTGCTTCAGTTTCTTTAATGAGCTGTTTATCTGCGATCCACTCCTCTACCTGGTGCCGCTCCCAGGGGGTGAGCATGGAGACAGGGGCAATATTGAGAGAAGAGTGTCCATTTACACTGGTAGACACTTCTAACCCCATAGGTTTTTCTCTTCATGTATCGCATTGTTCCCAGGAGTCACTCCAGTCCGATCAGTGGTCGGTGGTGAGTTTGCAGGGCAGACCATGCAAAATAGCACGAGAGGTAATACAGGTGGGGCTGTCTTCTTCCAGTCCCCCTATATTAGCAGGATTGCCTCCCATGAGTGCCCCAACAGGCTTGTCTATAGACCCTAAAGAAGTGTTTGTTGCAAATTCTCTCCCTCAAGTAGGCAGAGTATTGAGGCAAAGACACAAACCTTCGGCCGCTGGAAACCAGTGACTAGAGGAAAGGACTTGGGTTTTGTCATCCTGGAACATATTGGGTTGGAAAGTTCATCAATTTGACCCGAACTTTTACCACTTTTTTGAAGGTCAAGATATAGCGCTCCTACAAGAAACATGGATGACAGAACCTCCGTTCCCCAGGTCTTGTAGAGGGTTTGAAACACATTGGATAGATGCAGTAGGCTCTGACTCCCATGGCAGGCCTAGTGGTGAACTTGCGCTACTCATTTCATCTGCCTTGGCAGTTACTGTTGAATGTTTAGGTTTTATTAATGGATACTTTTTACTATTTTACTGTAAGTTCCCTGGAGAGTTTGAAATGTTAATCGCTAATGTGTATATCCCTCCTCCCTACTCACCCTATTACAACCCAGAGATCTGGGTTCATATTACGGATCTCGTCCAGTGCGCTATAGACAGATTCCCTGCTGCACTTTTGATTTGTGGGGGAGATTTTAATGTAAGGGTGGGTAACCCAGCTCTATTGTATTCCACTCCAGTGTTGGAGGACTCAGTAGACCCACTATATATCCCCTGTCGTCACTCTATGGACAGTGTGGTTGGCCCAATCATCAAATCCTCCATAAGAGCCAAGAAAGGCTCTTATGGAGGATTTGATGATTAACCTAGACCTTATTATCATAAATGGGAGGGTTAGGGGAGACCTGGATGGAAATTTCACCTTCCATTTCCCCCAAGGTTCCAGTGTGTTGGACTTTTTTTTGATCCCCCCAAGTATGTTCCCTATAGTATCCAGTTTGGAGGTGGTACCCTCCTTTGTAACAAATCATTTGCCAATAACTTTGTCTATTGACATTGCGCTCCTAGGAACCGACCCTTTACCATTTGAGTTAGCTCAGAACCAACCAGAGGAGGCTTCCCCTTTGGTCTGAGACAAATGGATGGATAATCAGTCTGACGTGGTAGTGGCATTTTTGGACTCCTCTTTGGGGAAAATTCTCCCAGACAAGATAGGTGTCTGGGGCCCAAACACTATAGCCTGGTATGAGACCCTGCTGGTGGGGTTGATACCATTAATTACAGTGAGATGTGGATCGCGCAAGGTGGTCCCGACCACGGGGTCTTCCCCCAGCTGGTTTGATGGTGAGTGTCGTAGGGCGAGGGCCGCCCTTCGCCGCTTGGCCAGAGAACTCAAGTTCAATCCCTGTTATGCGGTAAGAGCCCAATTAACCACCTACCGTAGAGAGTATCGTATGGTGTTAGCATCGAAATTGAGTAATTATCATAAAGAACAATGGGCTTGTCTTGCCACCGTGGTTAAATCTAGGGATTCTCATAAATTTTGGGCGCTTATCCACTTGGCGCAGCCGAGGGGGGCCAGTGTTGGCAGGATTAGCCTCCACCCGCAGGTCTGGCATGATTTTTATGAGGCACTATTTTCTAATGCTAAGACAGGTATCATGGAGTTAGATATTCCCCACATAAATAGGTTCCAGGAATGGTCCCCGGTATCCACGGAGGAAGTAGTAGAACTTATAGCAGGCCTTAAAGCAGGGAAAGCACCGGGCCCAGATTTTTTACCTCCTGAGATCTTGAAGAGCAACCCGAGTGGTGGGCCACGGTGCTGGCCCCGCTTTTTACATACATTAACAGCACCGGTTCTCTTCCATCCGCCTGGTCATCTAGTATCATAGTGCCTATTTATAAAAAGGGGAACCCTAACCATCCTGGGAATTATCGACCCATAAGCCTGCTTAGCATTGCAGCTAAATTGTATTCTAAATTTCTTCTGATTAGGCTGCAAGAATGGTTGGATAAGAACCCTCTTATTGAACCAGAGCAAGCAGGCTTCTGTGAGGGGATGGTTACAATGGATCATATCTTTGTACTATCTGCACTAATAACTAAATATACTGGCCATTGAAGGAAATTACACCTATGCTTTATAGATCTCGAAAAAGCGTTTGATTCGGTCTGCAGAGAATGCCTGTGCATGAAACTCAGATCGCTATCTGTGGAGACTAGACTGCTATTTCTGATGATCAAATTACATGAGCGGAACTCGCTCCGGGTTCGATACAATATGGAAGGGGCCCTATACCAACCAGTAGAGGTACGAGTCGGAGTGTGGCAGGGATGCCTGTTGGCCTCCGCTCTTTTCAACCTTTATTTGAACAATTCAGCGCATGCTCTGACGCAGGTAGACATGCATGCCCCAAAAATAGGAGAGCACAAGATTCCTTTATTACTTTATGCCGATGATACGGTATTGATTTCCCAGACAATTATTGGGTTGTGGTGGTCTATGCATGCCTTTGGGGATTACTGCCAGGCTGAATTACTAACCATTAATTTTTCCAAGACAAAGGTCCTGGTAGTAGGGGACAGAGGAATCCAGAAACATCATAGCTGGGTCATCGGGCCATATTCTATTGAGCAGGTCAAGAGCTACAAATATTTGAGGGTGATCTTTGCCTCTAATGGGGGCTGGAGAGGCCATCTAGCAGTGGTACAGGTGCTTGCCAAGAAATCTGCCACGGCAATTTTGAAGTTCTTCTTGGGTAAAGGGGGAAGACTGGTCCTGCCGGCTCTTCGCCTTTTCAGAGCGAAGGTCCTAGGTCAGATTCTATATGTGTTTCCTATCTGGGACCTTTCCTTCTTAGCTCTATTAGAACCCATCCAAAATGGATTCTTACAGCGTGTTACAGGAGCCCCTACGGGTATCCCGCAAGCCATTCTGATGGCAGAGACATGTTGCCTTCCGCTTAGAGCATATGCTCTCCAAGCCGTGGTCTTGTACTGGGCTAAGGTAGCCTTATTCCCCTTGCAGGAGGGCTCACTTTTATCTTTATCATTGGGGAATGGACTGGGGGACCCATTGTTATGGTTGGCAGAGCGGGAAGTTTTCCACCTAGGATTCTCTCCTGGGAGCCTCGTAAATATAGGACAGGTGGCTGTAAGAAGCCTGATTAAAAGACAGGTGCAAGACCAGACGCTCCAATTGGAGAAGGTACTTCTATCTTACCAAAAGGTGGTCCCATCATATGTCTCTTTTAACCCTTTGCTCCCAGGCTCCCATTATCTTTTTGTCTGGGAGAATTCCGCTGAGCACACTGCTTTTTTCAGATTGAGAACAAATATGTTCCCATCGGCAGTATTGGAGGACCGGTACAAGCGGATTCCGTGGGTTCTCCCGTTATGCCCTTTATGCCAGTTGGAGTTGGTGGACACTTTTGGAGCACGTGTTTTTTCAGTGCCCCGCTTTAGTGGGCCCAAGAACCAAATACCTAAGGAGGACTAGTATGGGCCAATCCCTTGTGCTCAAAGATATTCAGAGCTTACTTGGGCCAATGGACACTGAACAATCCAGAATAGTAGCAAAATTTGGGCTGTCAGTTCAAGGTATCCGATGCCCTTTTTTCTGCTCCCCTGAGCATGAGTAGTCGGAGTTTGAATTTTCAATGGACCTGAGTTTTGTGAGTGAGTAACCTGGGGCGAGTGGAGTAGTAGAGTGGAGTAGTGGAGTGAGTCGAGTGAAAAGTACACTCAGTGTATTAAGTGATAGTTGATCCAGTTTTAGGAAAGGATGCTCCGAGGTTGATTCTTTCCGTATATTTTAGTTTGTACCGTCTGGTCTCACTTGTGTTGTCTCTTTATGTGTATCCATGTAAGGATGATAATTTTATTATGTTATGTTATCTCAATTTGTTAAGGGCATTGCCTAAACAAACAATAAGCTATTGATTGGGGTTGTTGGCTGCCCTGTGCCTGAATGATTCGTCATAGTGCAGCCAAGATCCAGGGCCTCCCATGTCAAAAGCTCAGTGCACTATGTCCGAGTACTTGAGCATTTCTAACCTCCGTTCTGGGAACTTAAGCAGCGTCACCCCCATGTAGATTGTATATGCTGCTGTCCAGTTGGACCAGGTGTACTCCGCCTTTGACCTCTTAAACCTCTCCTTGTCCTTCTTTTCCTCTTTGTCATTGGGGTCAGGAATAGGGTCACTGAAGAGGAGGGCAAATATATCTATATATTCGCCATGCCAAATCTTCTCCTTCGTAGCCTGAAGTAAGTGCTCTCCCAGCGGTGCTGACACATCTTCATGGCCCCCAGACAGGGGCCGGGGCTCTTCCTTCCGATTGCAGCACCTACCGGTCCTGCCTCCCAACACTGCTCCACCCCCATACATTACAATTCATGGCTGGGCAGTGCCCGAAACTCTCATTTTGGCAGTGGGTGTACCGCCTGGACGGGGTGCCACCCCACCCCCGCATGGGGAATGGTGTCCCTGTCCCCACTCACCTTGTGCCCATGCCCCCCAGAGCTGTCAATCACTTGACCCCTGGTCATCCCTGCCCCCCACTGGTCAGAATCCCCATCATACCCATAATCCTCATCTTGCTCACTGTCCCAGGGTTCCAGCTCCTGTTGGGGCCTCGGGCCACTCCTGGTGCCCCCCCCTCTGCTGACACCCCTGGACTGCCTCCAGGCTGTCCATCAGGGCCTGCATTCCTTCTCAAAGCACCTCAATCTGTGCTTGTTGGCTGGGTGAAAAGTCTTCCCTTCTTCTGATGGTCCCTGGCTCATCTTCCCTATAACGAAATGGCAGAACACGGTACCTCCCCTGTCCTTGGTGGGGAGGCCTCTCCCCCCGAGGGGGGTGTTGCACACCTCCACTGCATTCCTTGGCCTTGCCCACCCGTGATCGCCTTGTTGCCCACTGTCATGGTCATCATCTTGCCCTTGGGAGCCCTCTAACTCCTTGATACCGGCCTGGTACCCCATCAGCTGCTCCTGCATGACATGTAGGACTGCCTCCTGCTGGGGTGCCCCCTGTTGCTTGCTTTTATCTTCCCCTGCCTTCAGGGTCACCTTTGGTGCCCGCTTGGCAGGGGGATTCTGTGGGCAGTTGGTTTTTTGGGGGCCATGTGGCCTGTTCCCTTCTGTCTCACCTTTGTTGAGGGAAGGGGTCCCCTTCCCGTTTGTTTGGGCAATCACCTCCCTCCCTGTCTTATGTAGACCAGGCCCATCCCGTGCCTGCCTATAGAGAGGTAGGGGGGGATGAGGGGTTCTTCCGCTGGGCCCTTGCAAGTCACTGCCCCTGGCCTTGCTTGTTCAAGCCTAGGCCCTATACCACCCTTGATGGGGACCCCCCCCCAGAAAGTTATTACCCGGAGGGGGATACCAACCCCCTGCCCCAGCCACTCACCCCTGTTTCTTATTGGGAAACCCCCACCCAGGAGCTATTAACGATGAGAGGGGGAGTACTAACCCCTTTCCCCAGCCACTCCCCCCCATTTGCACCTGGAGGGAAAACCCTCCACCTAGGAGCTATTTACAATGAGGGGGGGAATGCCAATCCTGGCTGTACTATATCGCCTGGGCTTCTTCACTTGAAGGGAGCCCCCGCTCCTGCAATCAGAGGGAGGCAACCTTTCACCTTCCAAGGCCCAGAGCTCCTCAGCACCATAACGAGTCCCTCCCTCCCTCCCTCCCTCATCCCTGCACTGCTCTGGAGGCCGCTTGGATATTCGGGGAGACATGCGGGCCACTCCTGACACACGACCGGCCTACGCATCCTTCCCTGCTCCGCGCCCGGCTGTAAGTGAGGCACGCAAGCAGGGAAGCCTAAAATGGCAGCCAGGAGTTCCCTGCTCTTGCAAAGGTCCCAGGCTCCCACTCCTGGTTGCTAAGCAAATGCGTCTTCCCCACTCTTGGAGCCTGGCATTTCTGTCCTCGTCCTCTTCTCCATCCGGGAGGGGGGGCATTGATAAACCCCCACTGTCCCAAGTGTGGAGGGGACATTGGCAAACACCCAGCCTGTGGACACACATAAACTAGGAGAATTTGTATTACCGAGGAGTCATCTGTGAGCAATATGCTCACAAAACAGAGGGAAATGGGTCTGGTTCAAGCCAACCAAAGTCAACTAAAGTTTACTGACATTAGTGAGATTTGAATCAGGAACTAATGAATTAGACAATTTCTAAAGAAGAATGGAGGCTTTAAAATTAGGCAGATGAGTCAGCATTTCATTATCTCATGCTGAAAAGACTAACCACAAGGACCACTTCCTGTATGGAAGATTCTGGATGGCATACTGCACTCTCTCTATAGTGTAATCCACATGCATCACAAGCTCTGACTTACAGGCCTGAATTTGTACAAAATGAATTGACGGGAACGAAGCCTGCCCCAGAAGCTACACTTCGCACCCCAGAGTTTATCGTTGCTGAACCCTAGTCTCCAGATAGCAAACCCAACCTCTGGACCACCTTGTCTCTCTACAGTTGACTCATTTGAAATATAACTGTACAATGACCAACGTAGGTAAACTGTTATGAGAGCCAAATAAATAATCTAAGGGTGAAAACAGACATTATGCTAAACACCCTTTAACCACCCTTGGTGGTCATTTATGCATGTTGCAGGGCTGCATAGGGCATCAATATAGCCCTACAACATGCATAAATAACCACCAAGAGTGGTTAAAGGGTGGTTAGCATCATGTCCGTTTTCACCCTAGGTTTGCGGGACGGGGGAGTTTTGCTTTTTTTCATTTACAATCCCAAAATGGACAATATCAGCCTTTTCCTGATCTTTCACATTTTGGGGTGTGCATTTCTACTGGAAAAATTTCCCAGGGTTCAGCCACCCCTTGAATTCAACTGCTAGGGAAGAGCTCTATCAATCCCCCCCTCTCTCTCCCCACAAATTATGCCCTACTGACTTCTTTCTACAGTCATGGGGTCAGTCCACCAAGAAGCTAATGAGTCAGCTACTTGCCTTAGCTAAGAGGCCCAAACCTTTTCTCATTACAGCAGAAACAAATGTTCTAACATCCCAAGGTCCTCAGTTCAATCTCCAGTGCATCAGCAAGACCCAGGTCACCATAAGAGCATACTGCAAAAGTGATTACTGAAGTGCAATTAGAACATTTGAGAAAGAAAAGAAGTGGTCAATAATATCACAGACATGTAGTGATCTATATACAGCTAAGTATATGCAATTAGCATATATGCCACCCTCTCCACCATCAGTGCACTACCTTCAAACCGTAGCCACACATATTCTGTGAGATAATCTCCAAAATGTTTTCTAAAGTGGTGGAAGGAAGCAAGTGAAATGTAAGAGATCAGGATGAAAAAGGGAGTCCATAAGTTCACACATTTCTTGAGAGGGTACATGAAGTATCTACTCTTGCTGCCCTCATTTGTTCTGTTCAATGAATATGGATTAGCAATTAACCAGAGCCACACTTGAAGTTAAGATATATTACAGGGATACATTCAACGTGGATTATGTGATGTGAGCTTCTTATTGATCAGCTTGCAGAAAATGACCTCAAAACTACTTCAAGCTTTCTATGATTGGAATTACCTCTTTTAATATTGTTGTATCCAATTATGTCAGGCCTGCTATTATAGATGTTGTAGGACTGCTAGAAAGCAGTTAGCATTGGAAAAGTTCCACATTATTATTATTATTATTATTATTCTTTTTTAAAGGGGAAAAAAAATGTGGGCATACAATTTTCCCTTCCTTGGCATGAAAATACTCAAATACAAGAAAATGACTGCATCTCATTTACATGCTGCTTTGGGCACAAGAGAATTCTCCAGTGGGGGTCCTCAATTGAAAACAAAGTATGCTGCATCAATAGGTGCTTTTTGCTCCAATTCACACAGCTCAAAAATGATGGCAAATATGCACTTGAATGGAAAACAGCTACAGTCGCAAACAGATGTTCTTTTTGCAATCCGCGTGTTAAAGAAAGCAAGCATTTTCCTTTATGAGGGAGGCAGGTAAGTCAATTACTGCAGTATGGAAAAATACAAGATACACTTTAGGGCGGGTAAATGTTGGTACAGCTAGCTATCAGCATCTAATATAAAGGAATGGGATCATCAAGCCTTACCTCCCTATTCATCAGATTTAAAAGAGTTGCTTAGTGAACACTGGAATGAGGATAGACAAAGGGCTTTTCCATCCCTTAAAGTCTTTTCTCTTTGATTCTAATCTAGTGCTTCCCAACCCATTATTTAAAAGACCATGTAATATATTATGGGTGAGTAAACTGTGGATCTTGAGCAGTTCAAGTGAATCTCTCAGCCGGTGCTGGTCATGGGCTCTGCTCTGCCTTAATGGTCCTGTTTCTTACTTCATTGCATCTGGGCCTCAGCAGCCTAAATCACAGCCACTCCTCAATAGTATACAGAAGCTATGACTACAGAACAAGTGCGTAGGTCCTGATCTACTGCGTAGAGGCCAAGACATAGGTCCTGATCTACTGGTCGATCACAAATTAGCCTCCAGTAGCTCACGGTGTTGGGAGGGGGGACTGGCCTCTGAAGGAGATTGCCTCTGAAGGAGAGAGGGGGACCAGCATGCAAAGGAGTGTTTCCAAGGAGGAGATGAACTAGGAGAGTTCATCCAGTGCAGTATGGAAGGCTCTCTCTGAAGGGGAGTGCTTCTTCCCCCTCCGGAGGCTAGTTGTTGAGGTGTCCTAGAGCTGGGAGCCAGGAGGAGGGGTCCTGGCCTCAAGCAACAGAGTCATCAGGAAAGGTCCTGGTAGATCACCTGAGGTTGGCAGCTAGATCAAGTGGATACCTATATCATAAGTAGGGGTGTGGATACATAACATTTTCTATTAATTGCCAAAATGAATGAGCCCCATTCTTATGAAATAGATGAATGAGACGTTTGTTGTTTGCTTTCATCTGTTTTTGTTTTAATAATAAAGAAAAACACAACTTGAGTATGCACAAAATGGCCAGTGGGGACAATCTTGTGAAAACAGATGAATGAACAAATGTTTATTGTTTGCTTTCATCCATTGTCATTCTAAAAATAAAATAAAATAAAATAAAAAATATCCTGTCCATGCACAAAATGGCCACCGGGGCCATTCTAAGCATGCACACTCTTTTCAAAAATGGTACCGACATCATTGACACCATTTTGGAAAAGAGCGTGGTGCCAGTGGCCATTTTTCTAATGCACATTTATTTTATTTATTTATTGTCATTAATTTAAATTTTAAAATATTTTAAAAATCACTGTGCATGCATTAAATAGCCACCAGACCGTTCTGCGCATGCACACCCTTTTCCAGAATGGTGCTGGCAGCATCAGAACCATTTTAAAAAAGGGCTGCACATGTGCAGTACGGCCCAGCAGCCTTTTTGCACATGTGGAGTGATTTTTTAAATTATTCTTATTTTTATTTTTAAAAATTACCCCCCCCAAATGAATATTTTGTTTACAAAACCACCCAAAAATAAATTGTTTTTAAAAACAAAAATGTAAACTAAAATGAAAACACCCTTAATCATGTCTATCCATCCCTGGAATAGGTATAATAGGAGCAAGCGGTGCAGCTGTACTAGCACTTAAGTGCCTGGGAGGATGCAGGTGGGGCTGCCAGGTGCCTGTTTTTTTGCAGTAAATCCCATTTTGGGGGGTCTGGAATGTTGCAGAGTAATAACTGATTCGCAATCAGTAAGGACAAATGCAGCTCAAGGTTTAAAAAACAGAACTTTACTTAAGCTTTCTCAGGCACAGATCCTTAGTTACATCTAACTAGTAGTAAGACAAAATGGATACTGAGACAAAGAGAGAGAAAGGAAGAAGGGGTGGTTACACAAAGGAATTCAACTGCAAAACCCCATTTCCCTTCCAGGTACACATAAACTTAGCAGCGCCATCTGGTGGCTCTATAGTCAATCACTGTTCTTAATAATTTGCCTCAGGCCTTGACTCTATGGCGTTTATGAGGGCGCTGTATGATTCAGGCAGGCTGCAGAGAAGTAAGGCCACCATGTGGTTGTCTTTTATCTCTTCACCGATGCCTCGCAGTTGTGCTGCCACTTCCAGCATTGAGTTTATGTGATCCTGCATTTCCTTCCCTTTACCAAGTCTCATCTGGTACAGTTTCTTAGGAGAAACAGCTTACTGTTCAAGCTGGTCCTTTCATGCACCTTCTGCAGTGCATTCCACGTGCCCTTTGCTGTGGCCTCTTCCCTTATGTGGATTAACTGGTCATCCTCTACTAGCAGACTTATGGTTGCCTTTGCCTGTCTGTTCTTCCTGTCCCATACCTCAGGGTTTGCTGCAGGTCTGTCTGTAGTGATGACCTCCCACTGGTCATCTTTGGATAGGATCATTTCTACTTTGAATTTCCACAACTGGTAGTTTGTGTTATACAGGTTGCAGACTCAAAGCTTTAATTCAGAACTGTTGGCCATGCTTGCTTCCCTCCCCTCAGATTGGGATTCTGGTTCTTCTGCCCACTTACTGTTAGTAGCCTCCTCTGGGAGTTTCCTTTGGGCCTATTTTCCTTTCAGCTCACTTCCAGTTTTTTTAGTTGTTCTGGGCTGTTCTGAAGAGTTCTGGGCCCATAACCTGTTGCAGAGTAATAACTGATTTGCAAACAGTAAGGACAAATGCAGCTCAAGGTTTAAAAACAGAACTTTACTTAAGCTTTGTCAGGCACAGATTCTTAGTTACATCTAGCTAGTAGTAAGACAAAATGGAGACTGAGACAAAAAGAGAGAAGGGAAGGTGTGGTTACACAAAGGAATTAAACTGCAAAACCCCATCTCCCTTCGATGTACACATAAACTTAACAGTGCCATATGGTGGCTCTATAGTCAATCACTGTTCTTAATACAGCAGGCATTAACTTATGGATGTTGCATATACCAACATGGAAAGCATTCTTTACCCCGTGTGGTTGGGATACTTGAAATCTTGCCTTCCAGACCACTCTGGATGCTGTTAATTTTCCCTACAGTTCAAGCCAGCCACCACTAGAGGAGCAACAGACAGCAACAAGGGCTCCCACAGGCAGAGATGCTCCCTTTCCCCAAGCAGGCAAATGGTTGCCAGTGTAGCCCTGGAGTCCCGAGAAAGGATTGCTTTTCTTCTTCCTCTCACAACTGGATTCAGCAGCGATTCACAGCAGGCAGCAGCAGCAGGAGAAACTCCCTGATGCTGGGCAGCAGGATAGCAGCAGAGATCGCATGGAAAAACCCAGGAAATCAACCCAGGTTAGAGAGTTTTGCGTGGGGGAGCAATCTGGAACTGGGGGGTTTCAAAGCAGGCTCCACTCCCATAGGATTACCAGACATACATCTCAAAATGAAATGGTGCTGCAGAGCTTTAGAAAGGGGAAGGTATCTGGGAACTCCACTTCCAAATGTCCTTCAGTGCTAGGATCCAGACACCTCAAGATCAGGGAGCACATTAGCCCCCATGCTGCTCCTACACATGGAGTTGTCAGATCTTGCAATTTTTTCACAAGTCTCAGGATTTGAGGGGTTAATTATTTATTTATATTTATTTATTTCCTCCTAAACACAGCTCGGGGCAGCTTCCAACAATAAAATCAATATAAAACAATTTAAAACATAAAAAATGTCAAATACAATGTCAAATATTAAAAATATTAAGAACAGGGCCCCCGGGATACAAAAATCAATAGGGTAGGGGGGACAAAAAATCCACTAAACCATCCCCCCCTCCCCAAAGACCTGGGTGAACAGCCAGGTTTAACACTTTTGTCGGAATACCAAGAGACTTGGGGCCAGGCGAGCTTCCTCCGGTAGGGAATTCCACAGACGCAGCCCGGACACCGAGAATGCCCTCTCCATTGTGGCCCCCCGCTTAAAATGGGGAACCTCCAAGAAGGCACCCCCGGCAGACCGAAGGGTCCACTCCGGGGTGCGGAGGGCGAGGCGGTCCCTGAGGTATGAGGGGCCGAGACCATGAAGGGCTTTATAAATCAATACCAACACCTTGAACCTGGCTCGGCACGCTATTGGCAACCAGTACAGAGCCCGGAGCACAGGTGTTATTTGCTCCCGATGACCCGTTCCCGAAAGGAGATGGGTCACCGCATTTTGCACTAGCTGCAGCCTCCAAACCAGACACAAGGGAAGCCCCGTGTAGAGAACGTTGCAGTAGTCCAGTCTCGAGGTGACAAAGGCATGGACAAGGGAGGCCAGGTCTCGGCCGGAGATGAACGGACGCAGCTGCCGCACCAGATGCAACTGGCGAAAGGCAGCCTTTGCGACTGCCTACACCTGCCGCTCCAGGCAGAGGTCCGCATCCAGCACCACCTCCAGACTCCGGACCTGTTGAGCTATGGGAGGGCGCACCCCCTCAATCAGGGGGACCAACACCTCTCTCATTCTCCCCACCAACATCACCTCCATCTTATCGGGGTTGAGCTTCAGTCTGCTCTGCCACATCCATTCGGCCACGGCCTCCAGACACTGGGATAGTACCGAGACGGCAGGGTCTGGGTCTGTTGAAAAAGAGAGGTACAGCTGAGTATCAACAGCATATTGGTGACAATGCACCCCGAACCCTCTCACGACCTCCCCCAAGGGCTGCATATATACATTAAATAATAATGGAGACAGAATAGAACCCTGCAGAATGCCGCATGATAACACTTGGGGGCAAGATGTTTCCTCCCCCAGCACCACCCGCTAGCTTCTCCCCGAGAGGAATGAGTGGAACTAGTCAAGAACAGTCCCATCCAGACCCCCCAGGTCACGCAGCCATCTCAATAGCAGCCCATGGTCCACTGTGTCAAAAGCGGTTGAGAGATCTAGCAGGATGAGAAATGTTGAACATCCTGATTCCATCTCCCGGTGGAGAACATCGACCAAGGCCACCTATGCCATCTCGGTGCCATAGCCCGGACAGAACCCAGATTGAAACGGGTCCAGGAAACCGATGCTATCTAGATGCGCCTGGAGCTGGATTGCCACCGTCCACTCAATAACCTTCCCTAAAAAGGGAAGGCTAGAGACAGGTCGGTAGCTGACGAGGGCATCCACGTCCAAAGATGGTTTCTTCAGCAGGGGGCGCACCACAGCTTCCTTGAGACTGGGCGATAACCTCCCCTGCTGCAAGGACGCATTCACTACCCTCACCAGCACCGTCCCCAATGTCTCGCTGGAGGCTTTCACCAGCCAGGACGGGCATGGGTCAAGTTTGCAACAAGCGGCCCTCACAGAACCCCAAGACATCCAACACATCAGCCGGCGTCACTGCCTGAAACTCCCCCCACAAAGATGGACCAGACGGGGCCTCCATCACCTCATGCTCTCTACCTACTGCCCCTAATCCCACGGCAAAGTCACTCTGAATCCAAGCGATCTTGTGTGCGAAGTAGATGACAAACTCCTCACAGTGGGCCTGGGACAAGTCCCAGTCCAGGTGGAGTGAGGCCGGACTAACCAACCCCCGCACCACCCGAAACAGCTCCACTGGGTGTGACTTCGCAGATGCTATGAGGACAGCGAGGAACTCCTTCCTCGTTGCCCTCACAGCCTCAACATAGGACCGCAAATTAAACTTGATAATTGGGAAATTTGTGATAAAATGATGGTGAATAAAATAGATAAGGCCCTTTGGAGGAGTCCACGGTTGGAAAACTGTTTCCTTCCTGGGGGCCACTTTGAAAATTAGTACCAGCTCTGAGGGCCACTCAGAAGCTGAGGATGGAAGTGGAGGGTCCAGACCAGATCATGGAACTGTGCCATGGATCTATTCCCTATGCTTCGGTGCAGGCTCTCATCTCTGCTCCCTTAACCTGAGCTCAGTTTTTCAGTGTTTGGTTGTAGGAACCTTATCCAGGGGTCAGATTCAGAAACTGGAAAGGGGCAAATAATTAGTCACAGTCCCCATTTGGCTCCCAGAACTCTTCCCCTTACCCCCACTGCCCCTGCTGTTACAGGCCTTTTTTAAATGGGGGGTGGTTTGGCACAGCGGGTGTAGGTGTGTATGTGCCCGTTTACATGGACACTTACCCACCTATACCTACCAACACCCATCTCCACCCATTCTGTCGGCGGGCTCCATGGGTGGAGGTGGGTGTGGGTTGGTGTGCAGCAGGAGCGCGCATGCACAAACACGCGCCACCCATGGCGTTTACATGGGTGCACACCCACTGAACACCCATCCCCCCACCTACTGGTGGCCGTTTACATGGAATCCCCCCCCTCCATGCTGCACACCGGCCCGAACACCAAGCGGCCAGGGGTGGGGGGGCATCCGTGTAAAAATGGCCATAGTCTATTGTAGAAGAAATAGAAAATGAGTTCATCACATGAATGTGGCTGTGGTGGCAAAGGAAGCATTTTGCCAATTACATCTTGTGCGGAGGATCTAGCCATATTTCAAGCTCTGACCTGGCAACCCTCATCCATGCATTCATTACCTCAAGGCTGGATTACTGCAATGCGCTCTATGTGGGTCTGCCTTGGTGATGACTTGGAATCTGCAGCTGATGCAGAATGCAGCGATCTGTCTCCTGATGGGGACGGGCCGTAGGGAGCACATTACACCAGTGCTCCTGGGTCTGTTTTGGCTGCCTATATCGTTCTGGGCCCGATTCAAGGTGCTGGTTTTGACCGTTAAAGCCCTACATGGTCTGGGTCCCTTCTATCTGAGAGACCACCTCACTCCTCGGGCCATGGTGCAAGCTCTGCGGTCTTCTGGGGACACCATGTTGGAGGTCCCCCGGGTGGACCGGGAGGGCACGAGGGCGTTCTCCTTGGCTGCACCACGGCTGTGGAACTCCCTCCCAGAGGAAGCTCGCCTGATTCCCGCCTGTTGATCTTTTGTTGGGCCTGTAAGACCTGACTGTTCGTCCAGGCCTTTGGGGGAGGGTGCGGGGGAATAAAGGCGGGGTTTTTTTACCAGTGGTTTTTACCTCTTTGTTGTGGTTTTTATTGTTTTAGTAATCCCTCAATGTATTGTTTTGTTTAAAATATTTTGTAAGTTACCCTGAGCTGCCATAGGGCTGGAGTGAGCAGGATATAAATCTTTGAATAAATAAATAAATAAATAAATAATATATGTCTAGGTTTCTAGTGAAGAGACCTACATGGAGCTTTCAGCACCCACTAGCCAATTCTCATCCTGTTAAGATGCATCCCTGCAGTTGCTTTATCCTCAGGTCATTGCAGCTTAGCTGTTAATAATCAGCTACATGTAAATAATCCTTATAGTGCAGGCTGAAGAGTGCTGTTGGATTTGTTACTCAATGCCACTTAAATATGTCACTTTGTCAGTCATTGTTCAGTTCTGTGACACCAACTACAGAAATACTTCAGGGGACTTTATTTATGCTAACAAAATTTTCTGATAGCAGGGATCCATTGTCTTAAGACTGGGAGGGTAGCCAACATAGCTTCTCTTTTTACAGTTCTCTGAATATCAGAGCTTTCTGCACTTCAGGAATTGTACTCGGACAATTTCCCACTGAAACCTTCCGTTGCTAACACTTTGTTGATTAAAAACACCAAGGCCCTTGGAACTGCTTGAAGTGTCTACTAAATGATTCAAGTGAAGCAAATTAAACAGTTGGACACTATTTCAAATCTGTTCTGAGATGATTATGCAAACATGGCACCATATGGCTACATTTAACATGTCACAAAGGTTAGATGCTTAAAACATTTCAGGTAATGCTGATTTGCAAGAAGGAAATCATTTTGCTTACTTAGGTTCAGGTTCTGTCAGAGAAGGGTCATGACAGCTTTAGCTAAATTAAAAGCTTTAGCTAAATTAAAAACTTTTTGCAAACAGGAAAAATAGAAAGAGGGATTCCATTTATTGGCGCAGAACTGTATTAGAGAAATGCAATTGGTCTTTCAGGAAAAATAATTGCTGTCTGATACTGAAAATCTATAAAATGACAGGTTTAGAAGTTTTAACTGCCATCTTGTTGAGTTAAAATATTGGGAATGGTTAAGGAATGCATCAATATTGTTTGTCTAAAAAGCAAACTCCAAAGTAGCTAGACACCTAATAGACAAGAGAAACGAATGATATTTGAGGCAGTATGATGAACTGTGTGATGGAATCCATTCTTATTGAAAAATGGGAAACTTTCTGAATGCCTTCAACTATATGTTCATTAATCTTGTGTGATCTGTTTCTGGACAAAAAGACAAAAGAAATCTCTTAGGAAGGGGAGAATGAGAGTAGCTAAAATAAGAACTGACCTGAACATTTGTCCAAAGCTTGAATTTTTGAGAACTGCGATTTTTTCATTTAATATTATTTTTTTCCTTTATAAGGATATAAGCTGATGTTAAACTAAGAACTTCTGAAGTCTGTAAGTAAATAATTATGTAATAATTACATATATATGTAACTGTTTTCCTTGTTCAAAATTTTAAAGTATATGACTATGGCATAAGCTGATGCCATGAATACAGGTTTGATTGATATGATGATGCATGTTAACCTTTCTTGAGATTTGAGGAGGGTAAAATGATTTTTTTTTTGCTCAACGTCGCACAGTTTTATTCTTTCTGGTGGCAAGAGGTATAGTTCAGTGGTTTTCTCATAAAGTTTCATACTGCTGGAAGACTTGAGTTTGAGACCTGGGCCTATTAATGGCCCTGGTGCATGTTTTATGACTGAAACGAATATCATACTCTGTAGTCCTGAAAATGATATGCATGTTCGGTAAGCACAGTATTATTCACACTAAAATGAATATTTGCATATTCATTAATACATATTTATTTCCATTTCCCCTAGTCATTTTTGTTCAGATATTCAGTTATTTGATCGAATATTGAGTCAAATAACTGTATATCTGAAATGAAATGATGGGCCGGGGGGGGGGAGATGTAAAACTAACTTAAAATCCCAAAACTAATATCCAAATGAAGTCAGCACACAAATAATATTTTGTAACCACTTTGGCGAACCACAATTGATGGGGCTAACTCAATTCATATGTAATTCACAGCAAATATTCATCTCAGAACTAGTGCAAGTTTCTCTTCGTGATTTGGTTTGAGAGGGGGTGCTCTTGTCGCCATAATTCCTGCCTGAACTGTGCATGTCAGGTGTTTTGCCATGGTCATTGTCATGTTTGAGGGGCCTTTCCTGTTGTGGTCAAACTAGAAGAAACAAGACAAAAAGTGAAGAATTCTTTGGTCTAATTTACTGAGCATTAAAGGTTCATATACCCAGGAATGTTAATCTACCCTCTTTTGTAAACTCTAAGTTTTAATGTAGCATTTAGTTATTTATCCATTTACATTTTTATCCTGCCCATTCTTCCAAAGGCTCAGGGTGACTTACAAAATAAAAATATTAACATATATATAAACATATACAAGAAAAAAACAAAATACAAACAACCCTCAACGTATCCTCCCAACCCACCCAGAACCCCACACAAGCCCATCCAATGTCACTTCACCATTCCCCACATCCAACCTCCACTCATAACCCTACCCCAAACCCACCCACCAAACCCGTATTCCCTATGCCCGCTCACCAAATCCCTTTTCAAACAAAAAGTATTACACCTCCTCCGGAAGATGCTCAGGCTCAAATGAACCACTGAGGGAAGGGAGTTCAACAGCACTCTCTACAAGCTCTTGTTGTACAAACAAGACTAACATACATTACCCACAGGGAGGTGCTCCTGGCCACAGTGGTGCATGGAATTTATTTATTTATTTATTTATTTAATACAATGTAATATCCCACTCCTTTCAGGCCTCAGGCACCTTGGTGCAGCTAACAACAATGATTAAAACAATATGAAACAACAATATGAAAACAAATACATATCTAATAAAACAACTAAATCTGGGGTTAAAGGACCCCCGCCCCAAAAAAACCCAAGCTTCCCTCCCACTACCCCTCTCCCCCAACAAATTCCCGGCAGAACAGCCAGATTTTACAACAATGATGGAAGGAGGGGAAATCTGCAGACAAATGGTCGTCCACAGGGAGGGAGTTCCACAACCTCAGGGCAGCCACCGAGAACGCCATGGTCCCCATAAGAGAAACCCAGGGAACCTGAAGGTGGGAGCCCCTGGCACACCGCAGGGGCTGCTCCAGAACATGGGGGGGTGAAGTGGTCTCACAGGTAAATGGGGCCTAGGACTTATAGGGCTTTATAGGTTAAAACCAACACCTTGAATCAGGCCCAGAAGGCAATAGGCAGCCAGTGCAGAGCATGGAGCATAGGTGTAATATGGTCTCAGTGCCCCATCTTCATAAGGAGATGGGCCACTACATTCTGCACCAGATTCAGTCTCCGAACCGTCACCAAGGGTATCCCCAGGTAGAGTGTGTTGCAGTAATCCAGTCTTGAGGTAAGAAAGGTAGGGATGGGCGAAGGCGGTTAGGAAGTTTGGAGTTCGGACCGAACTCGGTCTGTTCAGTCGACCGAACCGAACTTCCGAACTGAACTTGAATTTCGAACCGAACCGAACCAAACTGAATTTCTGAACTCCGTTCTGTTCACCCATCCCTAGTGGCAACACACACAAAAAAACCTGGTTTTGAATGGCCGAACTTGGTTTGAGATCCAGCTCAGCTGGACGAGCATTTGCGGACGATATGAGGGCAGCAAAGAACCACTTCTTTGATGCTTTCACAGCCATGCCATAGGCTTTCAAACTAGTTCTATGTCACAATTTGTCATCTTCAGTACGAGTGCAGCACCACCCGCTTAAACAGCTTTCCCACCTGCATTAGCAGTTGCAGGTCCTCCATGTACCACGGGGACCTGTGAAGCCGATACCTGGGAATCGGACACCTAGTTCCTATGGATGGGTGAATGCGGTTCAGAAGTTCAGAGATCGGTCCTAACTTGGCCTGTTCGGACGACCGAACTCAAACCCGAATCTGAACATGAACTGACCGAACCAAACTCAATTCTCAACGTTGAAATGACCAAACAGTTCGGTCAGTTCGGATTGCGTTTGGGTGAGTTCGGGTGGCAAAAACATGTCACAGGAAGGCAAAACGTGACAGAGAGGGGGAGTCAGCTGAGGAGCAGACTTCCAGGCACCAGGGGTGGAGAGGCTTGGAGTAGCAGTCAGCCTGTCGAATTACCATCCCTTTTTGCCTCAAACCACTGACTTCGCAGTCTACGATTGGCCACGGGCTAGACTGCCAATGGGGCTTGCAATAAGGCGGGCGCAGAAAGAAACAAAACTAATTTCCTCATCCCTTCCCAACACCTTCTCAGATAGTCACTGTTCCTGAACAGCAGGCATTTCAGAAGTCTCCCTCTCCCAGCAGTTTTTGTTCTCCTCAATCCATTGCCATCCTCCTCCTATGTCACCCATCCAACACATCTACCTCTATAATATCATTTATTTAGCTTAGATTAGATAGATTTAGGTGTTATTTTTTTGTTTTTACCCCTCCCTGTGTTCCCTGTGTTCAATCTTCCTTCCTCCCTCCCCCCTCCATTAAATCCTTAACCTCTCCCTCTTATTCCATACCGAATTGCCTTCCCCTGTTTTAAGTTTTGGATTATTTAGAGTAGGAATATAATAGATAGATAGATAGATAGATAGATAGATAGATAGATAGAGTAGTTAGCTTAGTTATAGAGATAGATAGAGCTACAGTGTCTTTGTAGGACAAGGCCTTTGCAGTTAATTATTAAGATATTCCATTTAGTTCAATAGGTTTTAGAACAGTGAATAGCAGTTAGATTTAGTGTGTGTGTGTGTGTGTGTGTATACAGTGTGTGTATATACACACACTGTATACACACACACACACACACACACACACACACACACACTAAATCTAACTGCTATTCACTGTTCTAAAACCTATTGAACTAAATGGAATATCTTAATAATTAGCTACAAAGGCCTTGTCCTACAAACACACTGTAGCTCTATCTATCTCTATAACTAAGCTAACTACTCTATCTATCTATCTATCTATCTATCTATCTATCTATCTATCCAATATTACACAGGGGGAAACACAAAGAACACAGGGAGGGGTACAAAACTGTAATGAAAATCAATCTAATAATAATATATATATATATATATATAAAGAAACAGCCACTCCAGCCCCAGGACACACCATCAGGGTTCTGGGGCCAAGTTACAGACAGGGACGGCTGGGGCCATCATTCCTCACATGGAGGTGATGCCATTCCACCGCATCAAGAAACAGCCACTCCAGCCTCAGGATCCACCGCCAGGGTTCTGGGGCCAAGTTACAGGCAGGGAGGACTGTGACCAATATCCTAGAAGCTGCCTCTCTATCCCCAGAACGCATCGTCATGGGTCTGGGGCCATCATTCCTCTCACGGAGGTGATGTCATTCCACCGCATCAAGAAACAGCCACTCCAGCCCCAGGACCCACCGCCAGGGGTCTGAGGCCAAGTTACAGGCAGGGAGGACTGTGGCCAATATCAGGAAGCTGCCACTCTAGCCCCAGGACCCACCGTCATGGGTCTGGGGCCATCATTCCTCACACAGAGGCGATGTCATCCCACCACATCAAGAAAAAGCAACTCCAGCCCCAGGACCCACCATCAGGGTGCTAGGGTCTATATTACTAGCAGGGAGGACTGTGGACAATATCTAGAAGCTGCTACTTCAGCCCCAGGACCCACCCTCAGAGTTCTTGTGACCTATCATTCCGCTCATGGGGCACTGTCATTCCACCTTTTCTTTATGCAACCTACTGTTCATGGTGAGAGAGAGAATTAAGAGAGAGAGATTATGTCTCCTCACTGCTAGAAGGAGAGACAGACATGATCTCACCCATGCTGTCACCTGCACTATATGGTCAGAGAGAGAGAGAGAGAGAGAGAGAGAGAGAGAGAGAGAGAGAGAGAGGTTACTAGCTAGAACGAGAGAGATGGGGGTTGGAGGGGGAGAGGTAGGTGTATCCCTATCCAGCTACCCTGGATGTCACCTACCAGAACCAGGAAGAGCTCCCATCTGTGCTCATGCGCCCAATGCCCATTGCCCTGATCCAGCACGCAGCAAACCTACCATAATGAGATGGAATATAACACAACATATTATATGTGCCTGCCTGCCTGCCTAGCCTGTCTGTGTACGTTCCTGTACCTGCTGCTACCACCTATCGCATGATTGAATGAAGTGTGCCCAATAGGCTTTAGTCTGTCATTCCACTATTCCTGAATAGTCATGCCCGCCCATCTCAGGAACCATCAACTAGATTATGGGACCATCATTCCAATCAGTGGGGGCTGCATTCCATTCCATTGCATCCAGAAGCCCGGTGTCCTCATGCCAGCCTACCCCCCCCAACAGCCTACTCCGCCACACCCACCCATGGATGCCCGCTGAAGCTGCTGGAAATTAAAGCCCCTCTGACCACCAGCTCCCACCTCCTGCTGCCCACTGCCAAGGAGCCTGTCTCTCTTTCTCTCTATCACACCCACCACACAAACACAAGCCCTTCACCTCCTGGGGGGCTGTCTGCAAGTTAAGACCCTCCTGCTGGCTCAGCACATCTTTGAGTTAATAACTACGCTACATGGGGTGGCAGGTGCTGCTGGTAGGGATCGACAAGCTGTATGAGATTCAGAACTTCAGCACATAGGGATAAAACATTGGAGAGGACACACAAAGCTTGTAACAAGAAATACAACAACTTTTATTAAAACTATTTAAACAACAACAACAACAACATTCTGAAACCAAAAACAAACATTGAAAGAAAACATATAAATTAAATATTAGTCTCTGGGCCCGTCCCCTGGGACTTGGGGGAAAGGCAACAGCCTTTGGGGTGCAGCACAGGGCTGAGCGGCGGCCACCAGGAACTCTTGCAGCTCATAGTCATGGGCCATGGCAAACTCCATAGCCTCTTCCATATTCCAATGCCACCTGGAGAGCACCTGGTAGTTCCAGGCGTTCCATCTCGGCAGAGACTTACTGGCTGTACACCTCCACCGTCTTCCTCTCCACCTGGACTTCCTGGAACTGCTCCACCAGACAGTTCTCCATGGTGGCTGCTGTCATGTGCAGGCAAGCCAAGATGTCCTGAGTGGGCTTCTCCAACTTGGCCCTAAAGGCCTTGACCTCAGCAGACTCCTTGGGCCCGTGGGTCTCCACATTGGGGCTGGAGGGGTGGGGGGAAGTGCTTACATGCCATCTTTTTTTGAGTTGCCTTCCCCCCTTCTTCTGGCACTGAGGCTGAGGCTCCATGGCCACACCAGAGTTCTCCACCTACTGCCTCACTCTCCTGCCATGCGTTTTCTTGATGTGGAAAATGAGCCCCAATGTGGTCCCCTCCCTCTGAAGCCAGAATCTTTTCAGCAAGATCTAAAAAGAGCATAAAAAGACAGGAACATAAGAAGTGCCATACTGTGTCAGACCAATGGTCTGTCAAGCCCTGCCTGCATTCTGTCTCCACAAGTTGATGGACTGGATGTTCAATCTCTCTCTGCAGGGGACTTCCGTTCCTAACAGGTCAAAGGGCAATTCATTCCCTGCTGTTCCAGTTCCTGTGCCATACCTTGCATGTGGCGATTCCATCGCCTTGTCATAAAACCTCCAGACATCCGACCTTGTCCGCCGAATGTCTGGGGGTGTCACTGGCGACCTCCGCCCAAGGTTCCTCCTTGGCCTGGCCAGCTCTGGGGCCAGCATTTGATTCATCTCTGAAATGGGAACACATTAAGAACACCAAAGTAATATAATGCATTTATGATAATGTATCTAGTCCTCCCTCCTTGAGGTGCTAGGGATTGCAACTAGAAAGGCCCTGGCTGGCACGTGCAAATCCTGTCCTTCTTGGGGTGCTAGTAGCAATGGTAATGGGAGATGTGACCCTGGATGGCACATGCAAATCCTGCCCTCCTTGGGGAGTTAGGAGATGCTAGGTATTACAATTAGAAAGGCCTTGGCTGACATGTGCAAATCCTGCCCTTCTTGGGGTGCTTGGGATGGCAATGGAGAGACCCTGGCTGGTATGTGCAAACCCTGCCCTCCCTGGAGTGCTAGGGGTTGCTAGGGATTGCAACTATAAAGGCCCTGGCTGGCACATGCAAACCCTGCCCTCCTTGGAGTGCTAGGGATGGCAATGGGAGATGTGACCCTAGCAGGAAAGACCCTGCCCTTATTTGGGGGTGCATAGGGAATGGGATGACAACTGGAGAGTGGAGACCCTTGCTAGCCTGGCACATGTTTGGGTGGGGGTGCTGCTCTTGTCAGAGCCCCCATGCTACAGTACCCTCTCTCTGTTGCAGAAATCTGCTGCCACCCGCTGATGCCCGCTGTTTGTGCCTGACTGATGCCCACCACCCACACACCCACCTGCATGCCAGTGAGCTTGCTGTAATGGATAGATCCTTTCTTGTCCTCAAATTAAAAAAAAAGTTTACAAACTTGGCAGCACCTCCTGAGCCCACCGCTTGCTCCTCATCCGAGGAGCTGGGCATCACCACCGGAGGTCTAGGGCCAGCGACCTCCTCCTCCTTCTCCTCCTCCTCAAGCGCAAAGTTGCCCCCCAGCCGGGGAATCATCACTGCAGCCGTCTTCATGTGTTTTTTTTAAACAAGCAACCAACCACCAACACCAGTCACACAAACACAGTCAACCCACCACACCAACACACACCAACAACACACCAAACAAACACAGAGCACATGAACCGAACAGCCACACACACACACACTCTCACCCACACGCACTTGAATTTCCAGTTTCTGGCGCTATCACAGGCTCTCGCGATACTTTTTCCGAACAGCCAAACTGAACAGAACTTGACCAAACCGAACAGCCAAACCTGAACTCGGCGAACGACCCGAATGCCCAAACCCAACGCATGAACCGAACAGCCGCATCCAAACCATGATCTGTTCGCCCATCCCTACTAGATCCATCCAGTCAATGGCCTCGGACAAGAGGGTGTTATATAAGGTTACACGGTCATCAAGTGAACGGCTGTCAAGGTTTGAAGGTAACTCATGTAGAGCATTCTGGAACCTTTCTGACTCCATCTTCCTCTGAGAGTGGACCATTCAACTGATCCAGCACCTATCCAGGGACCAATGTATGCCAGGAGACCAGCCCACAGGAGGTAGTGATCCATCCAAGACAGAAGTACTAACCCTATGTGCCCCACTAACGAATCCCCTGCCTCAAGGCACGCGGTCTTTCAGATATGTGGGGCCCTCACCATTTAGGAATTTAAAGGTCAAAACTAGCACCATGAATTGTGCCCAGAAAGCAATAAGGAGCCAGTGCAGACTTCAGAGCACCAGTGAAATGTGCTCATCATGCCTAGCCCCCAAAAGAAGATGAGTAACTGCATTCTGTCCCAGCTGCAGCTTCCAAGTAGTGATCAAGGGCAGCCCCATATAGGGCGCATGCAGTAATCTGGCCTTGAGGTGATGAAATCATGGATGATGGTGACCAGATCCGAATCAGATGGAGTCAGTGAAAAGTGTTCTCGGCCACTGCTGCAACCTGACAATCCAGGCACAGCAAGGGGTCCAAAGCACTCCAAGTTTGCAAACCTGATTGAACAGAGGGGCCCAGACTCCATCAGTAACAGTAGTCCCAATCCTCTCCAGTTTACAAGGATGACCAACTATCATAACATCAGTCTTGTCTTGTGTGTACGTAGGTATAGTCCAGAATGTCATATGTATGCCACTCTGTAGGTGATATGCTTCTAGAATGGTGATGGGAGAAGTCACATTCTGGTGAGTTCTGATGAACAACAATGGTTTCATGTAAAGAACTCACGGCCATGGTGTCTTGGAGATGGGAAGCAGTGGCAGAGGGAGCAACCCCCAGCAGACCATTATTTGTAGTAGGCATCCCCATTGGAAGGAGACCAGGGCTGCAGGTTCTTGCTATTGGTCCAGTCCCTCAGATGGCTGTGTTCCTGGTGCTCAGGTGTGGAATAATGGTCTCTGGAGTGAAACCGGCATTGCTACCAGTGATGGCCTCCCAGTGTGGGAGGAAGGGAGTTGCTCCTACAGAGATTCAGTCACTGATGACTCCAGAATGGGGACGGGAGTTTGACTTACATGCTCCACATGGGAAAGGTTACCAGTGTGCGTTGGACATAAGTCTGATGGGTGTCAGGTCCTACAGACTGCTAGAGCGACACTCTTACAGGGGAAGAAACTCTAGAGCTATTCATGCTCTCAGTTAGAGAAAGCACGTAAGCACATGAAAATAGGAAATATCCCTGTTTGAGACCTTTTTAAATCACTTTCCCAAAAACATAGTACTGTCTGAAATCAGAGCTTTAGTCAACCAAGAATAACCAAAGAGATAACAATCTCATTCACCTTGGAGCTATACCAAGTCATTCATATTATAATAAGATACGAAATGGGGTGGGGGGAGAGACACCCCAAGGTACTTAATTCTGGAGCAGTAGAAAAGCATAGTTATTCGAGATAGAGAATCAATAACATAATTGCTAACATGTAATTTTTGTTTCCATTGTATTTCAGCTAGCGGAGTCCCCATAGACAGAGTACTGAAAATTCTCCTAAATCATCCATGTTTTATTGTATTCTTATTGACAACAATATGCAGAAAATAGTTGCGAGTCAAGTAAGCTGGATACCTAATTTGCAAAATGATGAGTCATTTTCGTATTGGGATTACTAAACTCAACCTCATTGAAGTTTTATCCAGCTAATAATTCTAGTGCTATGTTCTCAGTCACTTATCACCTTTCTTCACAGAAGCTTGAAATCATTTTACATATGTTGAAGCCTAACATTTATCATTCAATCCAGCGAGATTTTTTTGTTTTCAATTACAAAATTTACATTCAAAATGGGTTTGATGCAAAGTCCTAAGATGTCGGCTTTATTGAGTTATTTGTTTGTTTGTTGGTTGGTTTGTTTATTGCCAAATGGGATCAGTATATAATCTACTGCCAGCAGATTTAAAACAAATAAAAGGAAGTACTTTTTCACTCAACGCAAAATTAACTTATGGAATTTGTTGCCAGAGGACGTTGTCAAAGCCAGTAGTATAGCTGGGTTTAAAAAAGGACTTGATAAGTTCTTGGAGAATAGGTCCATTCATGGCTATTAACTAAGTAACTTACAGGATGAACTTCTTACTGTCGGAAGCTGGAAGTGAACAACGGGGAATGATTGCCCATTGTAACTGTTGGTTCTTCTCCTATGTGATCAAGATTGGTCACTGTCGGAGGACAGGATGCTGGGCTTGACAGACCATTAGTTAGACTCAGTATCGCATGACTTATGTTCTTACTATTAAAGTTAGTTGAGGTTCGGCCCCTAGGACAGACACTGAAAGCTGCACGCCCGCCCCTGCGCTCAGAGCTCGGAGCCCCGCCCCCCACATCAGCTGACCTCCCGCTCCACCCCCCACAGGTGAGGTTCAGCCCCTGGGAAAGACACTGAAAGCTGCACGCCCGACCCTGCGCTCAGAGCCCTGGGACTGGGAGTCCCACCCCCCACATCAGCTGACCTCCCGCTCCACCCCCGACAAGTGAGGTTCAGCCCCTGGGATAGACACTGAAAGCTTCACGCCCGCCCCTGCGCTCAGAGCCCTGGGATAGGGAGCCCTGTCCCCCAAATCAGCTGACCTCCCACTCCACCCCTGACAGGTGTGGTTCGGCCCCTGGGACAGACACTAAAAGCTGCACACCTGCCCCTGCGGGCGGCGACAAAAGGGCAGCAACAAAAGGGCACTGGCCATTTTGTGGCCATTGTGAGGCCGGTGCGAGGACAGCGAGGAGCCACTCCCCTGCCGACGCCTACACCGCACAGCCTCTTCTGACCATCGCTGCCAGACATCGCGCGAACACTCCAATGTCACCCTCAGGCCAGGTTACCCACTCTGCTGCCCGGACAGTTGCCACCTAGGGTGCCTCCCCAAAGCTCCCTCGCCTCCTCACCCACTATTTCCCCCCTCCTTCTCGCCCTGCTGATGGCTCCCCTCCTTCTCCCCCTCCCTCCTCCAATGGCCTTTCTACAACCAACCTAGCACTTATTCTCACCCATGCCCATTCCCCCTCCTCACCCTCATCCTCCCTTGCCCATTCCCTGTAGCCCCCCCTCCCCTCATCCAAACCTTCCACACCCAGATACTCCACAGCCCATTGTAGCTGGTGTGAGGCCGGCGCAAGACCCAACCCCTGCAAACCCAGCTGTTCCACATCCCCCAATCTCATCCGCATCCCATGCCTTCCCAGAAACCAATTACTTTTCTCCTGCTCCCTCTGGAACTGCCGGTCTTCCGTGCCTAAAGCCCCCTTCATCCATGATCTCTTCCTCTCTCGCCTCTTTCAACTCCTTGCTCTTACTGAAACCTGGACCTCGCCCTCCAACTCTCTTACCCCAGCCACTCTATGCTCCGGGGGCCTTTCGTTCTCTTACCAACCCCGCCCTGAGGGTCAGGAGGGTGGCGTGGGTTTCCTCATTGCCAATCCCTGTCAATTCCAAACCCTTTCCCTTCCTCCCTCCCTCCCTCTCCTTCCCTTCCTTTGAGGCCCATTCTTTGCATTTATACTCCCCCCCTACACCTTTGTGTTGCTGTCATCTACCGCCCCCTGGGTTCCCTCTCCTCTTTTCTCCCAGACTTTGAATCCTGGCTCACCTTCTTCCTCTCTGATGACACCCCCGTTCTCATTCTTGGTGATTTCAACATTCACGTCGACACACCTTCCACGCCCTCTGTCTCCCACTTTCTCTCCCTGACCACCTCCTTTGATCTCTGACTCTGGACCGATTTCCCCACCCATACTGACGGCCACTGCCTCGACCACATCTTCTCATGAAATTGCTCTCTTGCTGACCTCTCCTTTGATCCCTACCATACTTCTAATCACTTCTTCAACTCCTTCATCCTCTCCCACCAACCCCCTCCTCCTCCCCCTCTCCTCGCCCCTTCTGCAATATGCAGGCCATTAGCCCCATGGAGTTTGCCTCCTCTCTATCCCTCTACTCCATTCTTGTCCTCCTTGACCTCTCTGCAGCCTTTGACACGGTTGACCACTTACTTCTATTGGACTGGCTTTACTCTTTGGGCTTCCGTGGCTCTATCCTTGACTGGTTCTCCTCTTACCTCTCTGATCGCTCCTTTAAAGTCTCGTTCCCCGAGTCAAACTCCTCCTCCCTCCCCCTTTTGGTTGGGGTCCCCCAAGGCTTTGTCCTTGGCCCTCTCCTCTTCTCTATTTACACCTTGTCCCTTGGCAAAATTATTGCCTCACACGGATTCCAATATCATCTCTACACTGATGACACTCAACTCTATCTTTCTACCCACTCTCTCTGCTCTTCTGTCCACTCACGCCTCGTCAACTGCCTCTCTGATATCTCCGCCTGGATGTTCCAATGTCAACTCAAGCTCAACATGGCCAAGACCGAACTCCTCATTTTTCCTCCCTCCCCTTCCTCTGCCTCTAACCTGCCCATCTGCATCGATGGAGTCACCATCCATCCTGTTCTCCAAGCCCGTAGCTTGGGCTTCATCTTTGACATGCACCTCTCTTTTAAACCTTACATTGACTCTGTTGCCAAATCCTGCCGATTCGCCCTCCATAACATTGCTCGGATCCGCCCCTTTCTCTCTACCTCCTCGGCCAAAACCCTTGTTCATGCCATGGTTATCTCTCGCCTCGATTACTGCAACCTCCTCCTTGCTGGCCTCCCTCGCTCTCACCTGTCCCCCCTTATCGCAATCCAAAACTCCGCTGCCAAGGTCATTCACTCTGCCCGTCGCTTCGACCATGTGCAGCCTCTCCTCTTCTCTCTTCACTGGCTCCCCCTTCCTGAACGTATCCTGTTTAAACTCCTGGTATTCATGTTCAAAACACTCCACAACCAAGCTCCCCATTACCTCTCGGACCTAATCTCCCTAAGCACTCCTGCACGTGCTCTCTGCATTTCTGCTGTCCCCTCCCTCACTCGCCCTCATTTCTCCTGCTCACCTAACCGCCTTCGACCCTTTTCCCTTGCTGCCCCCCTGCCTGGAACTCCCTCTTTACCCACATCCACCTTACCCCCTCCTTCCGCTACTTCAAATCCCTCCTCAAGACCCACTTTTTCCTTGCCACCTTTCCCAATGCCTGCTAGTCGTTCCCCATAATACTTACTATCTACCCTCCTCTGAAGACTGCTGCAACCAACCTGATTGTAACCAAGCCAAGCATACACACCTGAGACTTCGCATCCACTTGAATGTTTGTTTGTCTTCTCCCCTGTCTCTCCCACTGTCCCCTCTGCCTGTCTCCCCCTCCTTGTCTTTTAGATTGTAAGCCACAGGCAGGGACCGCGTTTAATTCTATGTTCTGTACAGCGCTAGGTACATGACCGGCACTATATAAATGTTTATAATAATAATAATAATAATAATAATAATATTCAATTTTTAATGAAATTAAGTGCACTTTGTGATACCTTTAGGACTGAGGCTGATCAGGCTTTTCTGATTGGTGAATCAAAGTGTAAGATTTATTTACATTGATGAATCTTCAGATTTGACCTAACCAAAGTTGAATATTATATGCATAAACTTTGGATAATGTGGTTGGTAGAGCTGCAATTGTTATCTGGGTGGCTAACCAGATCCAGCAGATTTGTGGGAAGTTTGGATCTGCAAATTCTCTACTCATTGTCTGAGAAGCTGCGGAACAGGTGGGAGAGGAATAGGAGGGCTGGGATGGGCTTATCTGGACCTAAAGATCCTGAGGGTAATAGTGGCAGTGGCTCCCTGGGACTGTCCTGTGTGGGTCTCAACAGGCTCAGGCCAACCTCAGACAGCCACCACTACTATCTCCAGGAACTTTAAGCTCAGGTAAAGTCCTCTGTATGCAGCCCCAATTCCCACCCATGATTCCTCCACCCCCACAGGCCTATCCTGCAGCTCACTAACCTAATAGTTTTTCTATTATATCCAGTAGCTAATTCAACAGGTATTGGATAGCGCTACAGTTAACTGCAAGGTTATCTGGTATGTGTTAGATTAACTGCCAGACAGGGAAAATTCTGTTTGTTTCAGCTCTATTGGTTGGGTTATAGGGATGAAGGCAATACCCTGGGGTATTGTGCATGTGGTGGGATGTGCCCCTGGTGAAAACATTTCTGATGATTGACCAAAGCAAGTTCCCTGGAAGAGTTCTGGGTGCAGGGAGGAGATGCCTTGGACCTGTAATAACTGGTTGTGAAGTAGATTTCCCCCCCTTCCAGCTGGTTTATAATAGGACTGGAACTCAGTTCTCATTTTCTCCCATTTATCGACGAGAATCAGGATTCTTGGCTTGTTCTTGCAAACAAGAATGACCCAAGAATTTCCTGGAGTCTTGCTGAGAATTGCGAGAATCTCGAAAACAGCCTGTGGATGCACAAAATGGCTTCAAAACACAGAATGGCTGTCCTTTTTCAAAATGGTGGCAACGCTGAGGGCACCATTTTCTAAAAGGACTGTGCACGCACATAGCAACCTTGGTGGACATTTTTCACATGTGCAGTGATCTTTAAAAATAAATAAATTGTGAGATATCTCACGAGGTTTCATACCGTTAGTGAGATCTTCTCGAGATCTCGCTTAAGGGACCTCAATTCTCGCAAAGTTCTTGCTTGATTCTCATTTCAGCCCTAGGTTAAAATTAAAGACTTAGGGCGCTGTTAGACGATCCCGCTCACAAGCGGGATCGTTCAGTGCTGGCATCTCTCCCCCGCCTTCCTCTGTATGCCGTGTCTGATATTCAGACACGGCGTACAGTCATTGTGTGCATGTGCGTCCTTCCGCACATGCGCACTCGACCGGGAACCCGGAAGTGCGGCGTAAAGCCGGCACTTCGGGGTTCTGCGTCTGAGGGGCCAGGATCGCCGACCCGGTCAGACGCAGGGTAGGATCCGGCGTTGACATTTAGACGAGCGCAAAGAAAGGCGGCTGATCAAAGGATCAGCCGCCTTTTTTGTCTCGTCTATAAGCGCCCTTATGACCTTTAAACCTCATAAGCTGTGCATTTGACTTCTTCTGTTGATGTGGCAGCAACTGTAACCCTGTGAAAGTAGGAAATCTGTTTCCTCATTTTACAAATGGATAAAATTAATAGCATTGCTCCACACATCTTTTTTGGTTATGAGGTACTTTCAAAGTTCAAGACTTACAGCAAGCCTCAACTATTTTTGAGTGTTTAGTCATACTACTAAGTTATGCTCTAAGGTTGTCAGTAGGCAGAAAACACAAAATTTGTAGGAAATAATCAACCTTTTAGATCTTTTTTATTTCTCCTTTTTTGTGCACTTATTTCTTTAAGAAACCCTAACCTAGATAGTTGACAATGTCAATTTTTCCCCGCAGCTGAAGTTCAAAGTTTCTCATTGCCCCTGCAGCTCTCTTTGCTTGGAACCTCAGAAGTATTTGGTGCATTTTAACTACTTCCTTGCCAGTTATGAGTCACACACGCTCTCTCCCTCTCTCTCCTCCCTGTGCTCCTCCCCTCTGCCTCCTAATATTTTGCCTTTCCTTGCTGATCTTTCATAAGCAACATTTGCTCACAACCCACAGGTTGGGTACTAAGCATATATAGGGTCATCCTTTCCCACACAGAAGCAATATTCATTGCACCCAAGTCATTATTTTACACTCTCCTCTACCCATTACAAATTTTTAACTTGGAGTAATGACAGATATTGCTTCTTGAATAAGCAATGCCTGGGTTGTAAAGATAAAATTGACCTCAGTAATATAACTTTCAGCTTATAGAAAATATAAATAAGTTATGGTAAAGAATAGGGATGAGATTTTCGGGTTTGGTTTTAACTGAAAGTGGCCAATAATGACGACTTTCAGTTAAAACTAAAGCGAGATGGCCCCCAAAAATGGGGCCCTTCTTGACTCCCAATTTTCGGATTGGAACTTTCCATTGATGTCAATGGGAAATCCTCCCATTGACTTCAATGGGAAGAGCCAGGGAGAAACCTCCTTCACTCCAACCACCCTACCCCTTTCCTGGCCTCAGAGGGTGGGGGTGGGGGTTCATTACCCCCCCTCAGGAGCATTACCCATAACACTCTACATTACCTTCATTACCATCTTCATTACCCATAACACTCTACCCCCACCTGTGGGGGGTCCCCCCCTGTACTTGTAACACTTACCGTTGCTGGTCTGGTTCTGGAGAGTGGGGGTCACAAGCCAGCCAGGCCTCTGGTTCCACTACTGGTGGCTTGGACTCCTCTTGTGCTGGCTGGTGGCGGGATCCGGCTCTGCTGCCAGACCATTAGGCCTTCTCCACTACAGGTTGGTGGAAAAAGCCTGGTGGCCTGGCAGTGGAACCAGCCCCCACCAGCAGCAGAGGAGGCACGGCCAACGGCAGTAGAGCCAATTGCTCTGTGAGGCAGACAGGCCTTTTATTCTTTCTTCCTTTCTTCAATTCCAGTCTGAAACTTGAAGAAAATGCTACTGGATTGGCAGCAGCCCAACACACATGTGCAAAATGGCCACCAAGGCCATTCTGCGCATGTACAGCTCTAATCCAAAATGGCACCAGCAGCTTCAGTGCCATTTTGGAAGAGGGAAGCTGTTCTGCATACGCGTGGAATGGGAAATTTCCCATTAACTCCAATGGGGAAAAAACGATAGGAGAACAGATATCTGAGGGAGCCGATACTGAGAGAAACTGAAACCGAAAGTTTGCCCAGAGTCCCATTCCTAGTAAAGAAGGAACATCAAGTATGCCATTTATCTGATAGGAATATCCCCTCAAATGGCAGTGTTTCCTTTAAAAATCTTTGCTTCTTGGAAAGGGATGTGAAAAATATAACCTATAATAACTTCCAAACCTCCCCTTCTGGGAATCAGAATTTCTGATAGCTGTGGTGCTGTCCCTTTAACAGCAGGAGAGAATTTAAGTTCAGAATGTTTGAAATTCAGATTTCTTGCTGAATTTGGTTTTGTTTGTATGTCCTCCTTCTTTTTTAAAGTAACTGGGCTCATTGAACTGCTAATATGAATTGGATGTGGGTCTAAATCACCTGCCTGTCCCTTCTTCCTCTGAGGTAACCACCTTATTTTCCTTTGCACTCAACTCTATGGGGAGGGTATCAGAAGGGAAGGTGTCTTGCATGCTCCTAGCAACTGGAATTGGAACTGAATTGGGCTCACTGAACTGCTAATGTGAATCAGATGTGGGCCTAAAACACCTGCCTGTCTCTTTCCTCTCCCAGGCATAAGAACATAAGAAGTGCCATACTGGGTCAGACCAATGGTCCATCTAGCACAGCATCCTATCTCCGATAGTGGCCAATCACGGTGGCTTGGGAGAAGCACCCAACAGGTCACAATGGGGGATCCATTCCCTGTTGTTTCCCCCCACCTCCTGTCATGTTCCCTGATCCAGGCAACCACCTTCATTTCCTTTGCACTCAACTCTGAGGGAGGCAGCCCTTGGGTAGTTGCCGAAGGGTAACACAAAAGGGCATCGGCCATTTTGTGGCCATTTCAGGTAGGGTTTGTGTCATGTGCTGCCTGTGACTTTCTACTGTACCATTCACCGCATCGCTGCAACGTATTGACACCCATTTGTCAGTCCTGCCCACCTGCAGTAGATATCTGGTCTGCTTCCATGTAAATCTCTTCCCTTCCCCTTTCTTCTTTATCTCCTAAATGCCTCCTCTCCCAGCTCCCTCTTTGGAGTAACATCCTTCTTCCTATCAACCCCCACCTCCACCTCTGCATATCTCAGCCACCACTCCCCATATCTACGCTCCCACTCTCCCCAAACCTTATACCCATCCTCTGTCTCCTCCCATTTTGGCTGCCTTTTACTTGCGCTCTCTGGAACTGATGCTCTTCCATCCAGAAAGCGTCATTCATCCATGATCTCTTCCTCTCCTGCTCCATCCAGCTCCTTGACCTGACAGAAACCTGGATTCCTATAACATTGCCACTCCAACTGCTGTCTCCCTTGCCAGCCTCACCTTCACCCACTCACCATGCTCTGAAGGCCATGGTGGTGGTGTTGGCCTGCTCCTTGCCAAACCTTGTACGTTCCAATCCCTCAGCACTCCTCCCATTCATGCTTTCTCTTCTTTTGAGGCTCAATATGTTAGTTTCTACTCACCCTTTCACCTCTGTGTTGCTGTCATCTTCCCCTGACTCCCTCTCCTTTTTTCTCTCTGACCCTGACACATGACTTAATTTCTTCCTTTCTGACAACAATATTCCCAGCCTCATTCTTGGGGACTTTGAAATCCATGTGTACGGCCTCTCTGACCCTGTTGCTTCCTGCTTCCTCTCACTGACCCCTTCTTTTGACCTTTGCCTGTGACAGGCCTGGCCACTCCTTTGTAAGGATGGGCAAACATAACTGAGTTTGGAAATTCGGTTCAGTTCAGTTCAGGAATTCGGTTCGGTTAGGAAGTTCAGTTCGGTCGACCGAAATATTCAAGTTTTGTCCGAATTCCGAACTTCCAAACAAAGTTCGGAAATTCAAACCCCATTGAACTAAACGGAATATTATCTTTTAGGGATGGGCGAACAGAGCCGAGTTCGGAAATTCGGTTCAGTTTGGTTCAGTTAAAAAATCGAGTGTGGTTCGGAAGTTCGGTTCGGTTCACTGAACTGGTCGAGTTTGATCCGAACTCCGAACCTCCGAACCGCATTCACCCATCCCTACTCCTTTAACCTAGTCTAATCAAAGAACGTTTCTCTGTCAGGTCTCTCCTCTGATGCTCTTCCTGTCCCTGATCATCACTATGCTTCATTCTGTGTCTTCCATAACCTCCTCCTGCTTCCCCAACCTCTCACTAGTTTTTCCACAACCTTCAGTCTATAGACCCTCTGGAGTTTGCTTTCTTTCACTCCTTCTTTCATCCGTCTCCTCTACTACCTGCCAAGACTCTGCTGTCTCCACCTTCAACTTATCTCTTTCCCTCATGCCGTCATATCCGTGTCATAAACCCCTGTCCTTGACTCACCCCTACCATCCTCCACCTCCAATCCTGCTCTTGAGCTATTGAACACCTCTGGCGGAAGTCTCATGAGTTTGCTGACTTCCTCCACTTTAAGTTTGCTCTTTCTACATTTAATGATGCCCTTTCCCTGACCAAAGATCGCAATTACTGTACATTAATAAAAGCTCATGCCTGCAACCCCTACTGTCTCTTCTCAAAATTTGCTTCCCGTCTTAAGCCTAACTGTCTTCTCTATGCACACAGGATCTTTTCTCCTTTTTCAACAAGATTTCTAAAATCCATCATGCTATTGCTTCTCAACACTCTTCCCCATTTCCTTCCCTGCTATTCCCCCTCCTGACTTTCTTCTCTTCTCCTTCTTTGTAGCTTCCTTGATGAGGTCACATCCCTCCTCTCTTCATCCAACCTCTCCACCTTTCCCCTTGACTCCCATCCCCTTGCCTCCTAACAGTGATTACACCCACCAGTGTCTTCTCTGCTGCACGTCTCAATCTGCCTATAGTCTTCTGGGCCCAATTCAAGGTGTTGGTGCTTGTCTATAAAGCCCAAAATATTTATTTATTTTTATTTATTTCATTGTATTTTTTTTTTTAACAATTATTGCTTTATTATAATATCAAAGCATACATGAAACGACCACCTGCAACCGCTTACATCTTCACATTACAAGTTACACTGGTGGTCAAAACTTTGTCATATACATTTTACAATTGAACCAAACCATAACTTGAGAGAAAGTGAAGACCTAGAGTCCAAAGTTCATTATCCCGTATATCTAGTGGGACCTGTAAAGTCTAGAGAGGCAGCTAACGATCCTTTTTCAATAATTTCTTTCCTTGTATTTATATGCCGCCTGCCCAATGCCTACGACTTCTTGGGGCAGCTTCTAGCACAATATAAAACCATTTTTAAACATAAAAAATCTACAATATCATAATTAAAAACAAATTTAAAACACGCCCCACAAAAATTAACCCACCCACACACCCCTGGGCAAACAGCCAAGTCTTACAGATACGTTGAAAGGCCAAGAGGCCTGGGGCCAGATGAGCCTCCTCCAGGAGGGAGTTCCACAACCACGACCTGGCCACCGAGAATGCCCTCTCCATTGTGGCCCCCTGTCTTACATAGGGGACCTCCAGAAGGGCGCCCACGGTGGACCGAAGGGATTGCTCTGAGGCACGGAGAGCGAGGCGGTGCCTGAGATATGAGGGGCCCAGACCGTGCAGGGCTTTGTAAATCAATACTAACACCTTGAATCTGGCTCAGTACGCTATAGGCAGCCAATGCAGAGCGCGGAGCACCGGTGTTATGTGCTCACGCCGCCCCGTCCCCGTCAGAAGACAGGCTGCCGCATTCTGCACTAGCTGCAGTCTCTGAACCAGAAACAAGGGAAGCCCCATGTAGAACGCGTTGCAGTAGTCTAGCCTCGACGTGATGAAGGCATGGACGAGAGTGGCCAGATCGGGCCCGGAGAGGTAAGGTCGAAGCTCCCGTACCAGATAGAGCTGGCAAAAGGCAGCTTTAGCCACCGCCTCCACCTGCCCGACCTATTTGTGGGATAAGCTCACCCTCCGGGCCTTGACTTGGCCCCTGCTATCATCGGGGGGGGGCTCTCCTTGAGGTCCCCCAAATCTGCCAGGGGGAGCGCCTTCTCAGTGGCTGCACCACAGCTGTGGAACTCCCTGCTGGTGGAAGCCAGCCCTGGATCTCCTCTCTTTTCGATGCTGTTGTAAAACATGGCTGTTGCACCTGACTTTTGATGGGGAAGGTGGGGGTAATGGGTTAGGGTGCTGGGTAGTTAGGGATATTTTAATTCCTCCTTGTTTTGAATGTTTTAAGTATTTTTATTATGGTTTGTGTGCTGCCCAGCTCTGGGCAGCTCTGCCTGTGACAGGAAGGGTGGGATAATTTAAAATATAATAATAAATAATAATAACAATAAAAAAAAATAAAAAAATCTCTCCCTCTCCACTGCGTCATTTCCATTGGCTTTCAAACACAGCACTATCTCCACTATCCTTAAGAAGGCCACTCTCATGGAGAGGAGGGACCCCTCTGATGCTTGCAAATATAATCTATTTTGCTGCTACCCTTCACTTCCAATTTTCTGGAGCATGCTGTCTACACGTGCTGTCTTGATTTCCTATCTTCTAAATCCTCCCTTGACCCCATTCAATTGGGGTTCTGCTCTCTCCATTTGACAAAGACTGCCCTCATCAAAATTACTGATGACCTTTTTTAGCTACGTCTAAGGGCCTCTACTCCATTCTTTTCGTTCTCAATCTCTCTGCCACCATTGACACGGTCAACCATGGCCTCCTCCTGGATTCGCTATGCTCTCTTGTTTTCCAGGACTCTGTTCCCGATTGGTTCTCTTCATATCTCTAAAAACACTCCTTCAATGTTTTTCTTGCTTGTACCTCCTCTACATCACTTTCCATTTCTGTGGGACAGAGTTCCCCAAGTCTCTGTGCTGGACTCCCTTCTCTTCTCTCTTTACACTCTTTCTCTCAGTAAACCCATTGAATCTCATGGTTTCCAGTATCACCTGTATGCTGATGACACGCAACTCTGTCTCTCCACTCCCATGTTCTCCCCCTCCATCCAGTCTTGTATCATTGACTGCCTCTTTGTCATCTCTACCTGGATGTCTCATGGAAAAGACAAGTTTAACATGGCCAAGACCAAACTCCTAATATTCCCTAAAAACATTTCCCTCTTACTTCCCTCACAATTTCCATTCGGGTGTCACTATCACCATCTAGCTTGTCACTCAGGAGCATAGTCTAGGATCATCTTTGACTCCTCCCACTCCTTTATGCCTCAGATCAAGACTGTTGCTACATCCTGTTGTTTTTCTCTGTATAATATTGCTAAAATCCAGCCCTGCCTTACTGTTTCCACCACAAAAAAAGCTAATCCATGTTACAATCAACTCTTGCCTTGACAATGTAAGTTCCTCCTACTGGTCTCTCCTGCTCTGATCTCACCCCCACCCCCCATCTCCGTTCTGCTGCCAGAGTCATCCACCTTGTCCTTCGCTTTGAACACATTCAGTCCCTCCTCTCCATCTTACATTGACTCCCTCTACATGAATGCATTCAGCACAAGCTCCTGATTTTCACCCTTTCAAGGGTCTTTGTGGCCTGCCACACTCCTGTATGGAAGCTTCACTCCCCCTCTGCCCCATACTTGCCTGCTCACAACTCCTTTGTTCCTCTAAATATCTTCACCCCTTCTCTCTTGCTGCCCCCATGCCTGGAACTCCTTCCCTCAATGTATTTACTCACTCTGCTCTCTCCCTCCCAAATTCAAATCCCTCCTGAAAACCTATCTCTTCTGCTAGACTTTCCCTAGCTCATCATGAGTGAAATAGCATCCTCTTCCTCTTTCACTCTGAATCTCTTCTTTGTAACTAAATTAAGCACATGCACCTGCAACTTCTCAACCTCATGAATATATCCTTGTCTTTCCTGATTTTCACATCTCCATTGTCTCCCCCTCCCTTGTGACTCTTAGTTTGACTCTTAGCCCCTTGGGGTAGTGATCTGTCTAACTATAATTGTAGTAGGAATGTGGGAACACAGTTCGGAAGTTTGGAGTTCGGCCTGAATTTGGCCTGTTCGGATGATCGAACCCAAATCCAAACATGAACTGACCGAACTGAACTAGATTCCAAACGTCTAACTGACTGAACAGTTCAGTCAGTTCAGATCATGTTCAGGTGAGTTCGGGTGGTGAAAACGTTTCACTGGAAGACAAAACATGACAGGGAGGGGGAGTCAGCTGAGGAGCAGACTTCCAGGCACCAGGGGTGGAGGGGTTTGGAGTTGCAGCCAGGCTGACCAATCACCATCCCTTTTTGCCTCAAACCACTGACTTCGCAGTCTGAGATTGGCCATGGGCTAGGCTGCACGGAGCCAATGGGACTTGCGGTGAGGCTACCACAGCAAGAAACAAAACTGATTGCCTCCCCCCTTCCCAATACCTTCTGACCTAGTCACTGTTCCTGAACAGCAGGCATTTCAGAAAGCTCCCTCTATCCCAGCAGTTTTTGTTCCTTCTTATTCCGAATCCATTGCCATCCTCCTCCTATTTCACCCATCCAACCCATTTACGTCCATATTATCATTTATTTAGATTATATTAGATAGATTTAGGTGTTATTTTTTGTTTTTACTCCTCCCTATGTTCGCTGTGTTCACTCTTCCTTCCTCACTCCCCCCTCCATTGAATCCTTAACCTCTCCCACTTATTCCATCCCAGATTCCCTTCCCCTATTTTAAGTTTTGGATTTATTTACAGAAGGATTATTATTAGATGGATTTCCATTTCTGTTTTGTACCCCTACCTGTGTTCTTTGTGTTTTCCCCTGTGTAATATTGTATATATAGTTGATAGTTATTAGATAGATAGATATTAGATAGATATACATAGTAGTTAGCTTAGTTATAGAGATAGATAGAGATACAGTGTGTTTGTAGAACAAGGCCTTTGTAGTTAATTATTAAGATATTCCATTTAGTTCAATAGGTTTTAGAATAGTGAATAGCAGTTAGATTTAGTGTAGAGATAAATATATATATAAAAAAAGAAAGAGCCACTCCAGCCCCAGGACCCACCATCATGGGTCTGGGGCCATCATTCCTTGCACAGAGGCAATGTCATTCAATCGCACCAAGAAACAGTCACTCCAGTCCCAGCACCAGCCATCAGGGTTCTGAGGCCAAGTTACAGGCAGGGAGGGCTGTGGCCAATATCTAGAAGCTGCCACTCTAGCCCCAGGATCCATCATCATGGGTCAGGGCCATCATTCCTCACACAGAGACAATGTCATTCCACCACACCAGGAAACAGATACTCCAGCCCCAGGACCCGCCACCAGCACTCTGGGGCCAAGATATAGGCAGGGAGGGCTCTGGCCAATACCTAGAAGCTGTCACTCTAGTCCCAGGACCCACTGGCATGGGTCTGGGGCCATCATTCCTCACACAGAGGCGATGTCATTCCACCGCAACAAGAAACATCCACTCCACCCCCAGGGCCCACCGTCAGGGTTCTGGGGCCTACATTACTGGTAGGGAGGGCTGTGGTCAATATGTATCTAGAAGCTGCCACTGTAGCCCCAGGACCCACCA
>QEPC01010383.1:1237482-1247868 GCA_003113815.1 Sphenodon punctatus | reverse complement strand
ATGCGAGGGGCTTCTTTCCAGCAGCCTCAGGCTCTCTGTTTTTATTCCCTGATTCTACAAAGTAGCAACCTTTGCTACAAAGGTTGTAGCAAAGGTTGTTGCAAAGTTTGCAAAGTTGCAGCAAAGGTTGTAGCAAAGGTTGTAGCAAAGTTTTACTTTTGAGGATGGTCCAGGAAATACCCTATGGGTGTTTTCAGACTTTACGCAGTCCCGATTCACCACAGTGGATTCCTAACTGTGGGGAACCAAACAACCACCCCCCGTGGTCAAGGAGAGCCCTGAACAGATGTGACGGGATCGGGACCACGGCAAGGAATTGGGCCACCAGACCACGGCCCGGGGCAGCACAACAGATGTTATGCTGTATCCTGGATGTGGTCAAAACACCCAGAAGGCACCAGGGAGGAGTGGGACACAGACATACCTGGCTGAGGGCAAATGAAGCCAAATGCACCTGCAGGGAACACCCACACAAGGGAAATGGGAAGGAAGGGGGAAGAGGGAGAAGAGCTGCCGAGGTACCACACACAACAGGCACAGAGACAACGAGGGCACAGTGGAACACACAGCACAAACACATGCCTGGGTGCATACACACCAAGACAGGAAAGGAAGGGAAGGGGGAATACAGCAGGACAGACAACACGCATGGCACAATGGGCACAGGGGAGGGGCAGCGGGATAGGGAAGAGGGGGGAACACCCCAGGGACAGGGACAGGCACAGGGAATGGCAGTCAGACCCCCAAGAACAGCACAGCCCGCATGGGCACCCCTACAGCTACAAGCATTCCTGGAATGGGGGGACCCTTAAAGGTTGAGGTACAGGCACAGGGGGAGGCCATATGGAACAGGAAGCGGCCCGGGCATGGTCCAGGAGACACACACGGACCCCAAGTACCCAAGAGGGTGAGATGGAGGGGAGGCAGGAGAGACGGAGCCATGCAGCCAGTCCACAGGTACACACCCATACACCGCGGGAGGTAGCTGGGAGGTTCAGTCTAGGGACCCCAGAACCCCAATGTCACACAGGCACCCGGGGGGGGGGATGGGGTTCACGAGGGTGCACACGTGGACGAGAATGGTCAGCAGCACCCGGGGGAGCCGGGGGTGCTTTGGAGAGCTGGACCTGGACACCCGAGAAGGCAGTCATGGAGGGGAACAACGGTTGCAGAGGCAGACAGGAGGGGCTCCGTTGGGGCCCCTGGGCCACAGGCAGGGTCACCGAGATGCAGGCAATACAGCAGCATGGCCAGGACATCAAGGAGAGAGAAGGCAGTGGACCACGGCAGCAGGGCAGAGGCGGGAGCTCACAGTGGGGCCAGCAACTGGGGCCCAGAAGTCACAGGGGGACTCACAGCCAGCTTCAGGAGGCCACGTGGGGGCCAGGGGCTGTGTGGCCTGCCAGGTGGATTAAGTACGGCCAATGAAGCATGCCCCGGAGGTACCCCAGCATGGACATGTGGTGGGCAATGAGGTAGTATGCCTCGAACAGATCCTGCATGGAGAGCCCCAACTGCATATAGGAACAGGACCACACACCTGACAGTGCTGACAGCTCCGCCGCGGTGGGCTCCAACAGGCAGAAGTCAGCGACGGGGGGGAACAGTAGGTGACTGAGCTACAACAGCTGGTGATAGACCACCCCATGAGATTGCTGGTACCCATGAGCACCGTGAACACAGCCAAAGTAGGACACAGCCAGGGCAGGGTCCCCTTCCTCCAGACAGACTGTGTAGGCAGCCAGGCTGCACATGGAGAGGGCACCGCCACAGACCACCCCACATGCAAGCACCTCATCTCTGGAATGCGACCATCGGGAAAGGGAACCAGCCCCAGTGTCTCAGCATGCAGCTGGCAATTGCGGACACTCGCCTCATAGCCAAAGTAATGAAGGCCAGAGCTCAGGCTCGCATAGGCACCCGGCAGGCTGTCCGGGCAGATCAAGAGCAGTTGCATGGCTGGTGTATGCCGCAGGTCGCACAGGGCCATGGTCTCATTGAAGGTCCACATATGGGGGGTCACAAAAGGGGCTGGGAGCCAGGAGCATGGTGGAACCACAGCCAGCCATGGTCCAGCGAGCCAGGGGGACTGACACCATGGAAAGGGGGGCACACATTTCCAGGAGGGGTGGGAGGGGATTCAGGGGAGCCCCAAGGCCAAGCGATAAGGCCACAGGCCACAACAAGCCATGGCAAAAAAGCAAGGCGTGGGGTGTGGACCCAGCACAGCTGCAGGAACCAAGCACACAGACAGGACAGCCGACACAATAATCAGGTCGGCGAGGACACAATGTTGCTAACAAAGAGAGGTGGGAGGTGATGACAGGAGGAATGCAGCTGCTGCCAGCATGCCCGGGCACAAATTGGGACAGCAGGAGTGCCCAATGGGCCTCCCCCACTGCTCCGGCCCTCCTGCCCACCAGGAGCTGCTGGGGTCACCCGGGGGGGGTGCCCCGGGCCAACACGGGTGCCCCTGCCCGGTCCTGGGTCACAAGCCGCAGGTGAGCCTACATGTGGCCGAGACTATAACGGGGCCAGCAGCACCCCACCCCACCCAGGCCAGCCAGCAGCATGTAGTGAGGCTGGTTGGGCACCTGCGGGATGTACCTAGCACTCTGTGCCAAATAGTACCGCTCGCACACCGATCAGCTGAGCCTCCTGACTGCAGAGGTGCACCTGGGTGCCTGCCTGAGGGTTGGCATGGCTTGGAGTGCGGCTAGGGCCTGGAGAGCCCACCATGGCTGCAGGCGCTCCCTGGCCCATCTCAGGGCTCATTGGGTGTCCAGGGCGGACCGGCAGGCCCATATCCGTGGCCGGAACACGGCTTCTGTGCTCCATGAGGTGACCGGGCACCTCTAGTGGTGGAGCGAGACCATGGGGCACACCGTCCAGCTCGCAATGCCCATTGTCTGGTGGGTATGGGTCATGGAGCGGGCACCGGGGTGGTGGTTGTGGGCGCTGGCTCAGTGGGACAAGGCCGCCTGGAGGGCCCACTTTCGGATGGACAAGCTCACCCTACTGCAGCTTGTGGAACTGCTCATGCCCTGGCTGGAGCGACAGCACACCCCCATGAGGACCCCCGTCCCCATGGTCCAGCGGGTGGCCATCGGGGTCTGGGCCCTCGCAACACCAACTCCTGCTGGTCCATCTCGCAGCACTTCGGTGTTGGAGTGAACACTGTTGCCTGTATCCTCTGGGATGTATATGAGACTGTGGAGGGCATTCTCCTGGACCAAGCAATCTAGCTGATGGACCAGTTGGCCGTGATGGCCGGCTTCGTGGCTGGAGTGTTCCCCAACTGCATAGGCACTGTGAATGGCACCCACATAGAGATTCTCCGCCCCTCCTCTGGAGAGGCCACAGAGTATGTTAACAGACATGGTTACCACTCCCTGCAGCTGCAGGCCATCATGGACCACTGAGGGCGACTCATAGACATCTTCACGGGCAATTCTGGGTGCAGCCACGATGCCCAGATCATGACCATCTCCCCCTTATATGCCCAGATGTACCGCAGGGACTTTGCGTACATGGGGATTACCCGGATCGAGGGGGTGCTAATGCCCCCCTGTATTCTGGGAGACCCAGCCTATCCCCTCACCCGGTGGCTGATGAAGGTGTACCCGGTAGCCAGGTCCCCGGTGCAGGTGCTGTACAATTCCCGCCTGTGTGCAAACAGGACCGTGGTTGAGAGGGCATTCGGGGCCCTCAAGCAGTGTTGAAGGAGCCTCGCTGGCTGACTGGACTACACAGTGGAGACTTCGGCCCTGCTGTGTGCTGCACAAAGTGTGCAAGACCAATGGGGCAGCCCTCAAATACCTCATGCCTCGTCACCCTCCAGAACCTGTGCCTCTGTACGTGAATGCGGAAAACCCGTGGGAGTACCAGTACGCCAAGCACATCCGTGCCATCCTGGCCAGGCATATCAGCTGGGAGGCTGAGACGTGAGGGCGCTAAACCCTGACCCTCCGCCCTGGGGCCCCCACTGGCTCCATGAGTGAGCCCCGCTATGACCATCAGTCCACCCCCACCCCTGGGCCCAGGAACGGACCGATGGAGGCAGTAGTGGTGCCCTGACATTTATTCTCTTACCGAAGTACATGTGCTGCCTACACCACCACTACCACCATCCTCCATCGCACAGGTTCCGTGCCCCCCTCAGACCTCCCTCGCCCTTCCCCCCCATCCCCTGCATCTCCTGGGCCTCCTGTCACCCGCCCTGTGGGTGCCGCAGAACTCTGGGAGCTCCCCTCCCTCCCCCTGTCCCTGTCCCCAATGGTGTCCTGGGAGGCCTCGGTGTCCTGAGGGGCAGGCAATGGTGGGAGGGAGGGAGGACTCGGGGCCTGAGGGCCCCCCTGGGTGGCTGCTCCCTCCGGAGGCCTACAGGGACTGAGAGGCAGATACGAGGTCCCGATGTCATGGGACCTATCCATTTTTGCAGAATGCTCCCGCACCATCCCCTCGATGGCCTGTTCCAGCAACCCAAATGCCTCTACCTTCCTGCTGTGGTCCCAGCACTCCTGCCTCTGTTCCAGGTGCACCTCCGCCTGGAGCCTCAGGTCCCTCGCCTCCACCTGTTGCAGGGATCGCTCTGAGGCTGCCTCCATGCGATCACGGCCGCTATCATCCACTCCCTTTGTTCTGTGGTGGAGCGGACTATGCCTCCACCTGACCCTCCATCCAGCGCCATACCCATGCCCAGCACTCCCTCAACCATTATGCTGGGGGCATGGCCCCAGGTTGCTGGCATCCCTCAGGCTGCCCTGTAGAGTACACAGACAGTGGTGGTTAGCCCCCATGGCCGGCTGCCCCCTGGTCCGGGGACATGACTGGGGGGATGTGGCTCCCCCCCAGGTTGGTGGCCACCCCCTGGCTTTCCCCAGTGCCCCAGTCCCCCACCCCACATGACTGGGGTCCTCCTCCCAGCCCCTTGGGCCATCCCTCCTTGCCAGTGTGCCTCACTTGGGCCCTCTGGCTGCTGCCAGGGCTGTTCCCCGCTGGCCTCCTCACCCTCCTATCTCTGGTGCTGGGACATGCCGTGCCCTGTTGGAATATGGGGGGGGGGTGTAGGAGGGCTGTAGGTGTGCTCAGGTGGGCCCCCCGGGCCCTCGTTCCATGGTTTTGGGTGGACAGGGCCTGCCCCCTGGCTGGGCATCTCCCCGCTTGCCCCTGGTCCATCTCCCCTCCCACCTGCTCACTTCCCCTCGATGTCTGTATCCGATGCCTCCAAGGCCGGCCCCTCCGTGTAGCTGAGGTTCCCCATTGACCACTGGCTGAGGGTGACCAGTGTGCCAGCCTCGGAGTCGTCCTGTCCTGCAAGGGGTTGGGGGATCTCCGGGCTGGTGATGGGGAGGGGCCTGCTGATCCCCAAGGTCCCTGGGCATTCCTCCTGGGGGTCAGGGGCCCTGGAGCCAGTGCCTTCTTGGGGGGTGGCAAAGGGACAGGGTACATCAGCCTGCTCCCTGCCCTGGACCACAGCACTCCCCACGAGGTGTGGGGCTACAATTGTGCAGTATGCGGTCCCCCCTGGGTGCCCCTGTGCCACCGGGTCCCCTCCCCTTCAGTCCTCTTACCCATTTCCAGGGTGCCTCCTGCCCTGGTCCCTGCTGCTGTGTGCCCTTTAAATCTCCCTCCACTGCCTGTGTTTTTGCTGGTTGCCTGGCAGTGATGTTGCGTGCTTTGTCCCCGGCTGGGAATCATTTAGTTTGCTTCCGGCCGGTGGTTGCCATTCAGACGTTACCTTTTTTTGTTTCCCATTGGGAATCTCATTGACCACGCTTTCGGAGATGGTCTGGGCCGCAGCTCCGGAAGCGTGGATGATTTTGACCCCTGCTGGGTATTGACTGTGGTGAACATCTGGCGGCCGCTGAACAGACGTTCGGGGTGCTTTGGCCCCGTTGCAGGATTGCCCATGGTTCACTGTGGTTGACTGTGATCTTGTAATATCTGAAAATACCCTAGGTCTTCAGCCACTTCAATTCTCCTTGCCAGCCCTTCCAGCTTCTAATTACCCTCAGCAATTGAGGATTTGATCTTTCTCATATCTGCTTTAATTTCCCTTCTCGTTTGCACAAGAAGCAGTGTAGGGATTTTTCTGCATCTGCTTCTTCAGCCGATTCTGACAAGGCCAGCTCCATGTCAGTTTCCTGGTCAGTTTTGCTCTCTCCAGACGCCATGTTTGTCCTGCTTGGTTCTTTCCCCACTTCTCTGGCATGCTCTGAGATTCTCCGCTGGCAGAAGCACTCCAGCGCGTTCTCCTTTGACAGTTTTTGCTTTGCCTTGTTTCTCCCCATCATCTTCCTTTTGCAGCTGGGTTTTAAATTTTCAGTTTTAGTGGTAGGTGGCTGGATTTAGGAGCTGGGGGAGTGGCGCATCGGTGGTTTGCAACTACTCACACCAGCGCATGCACAGATCCCTCCTGGGACCATTTTCTGAAGGAGATTGGCAATGCCTCCCTTTAGGAGGGCAGGGTGCCTGGTAGTCTTAAAGCTGCAGTTGTCCATCCTCTTCTCAATAAACCATCTTTTGATGTTGACTTTCTGGCCTGTTACCATCCTGTCTCCATTGAACAGATGGTTGCCTCACAGCTCTGGACACATCTCGATGTTATTGGATGCCTGGGGCCATGTCAATCAGGTTTTTATCCTGGGCATGACACCAAGACTGAACGTGTGGCCTTGGTTGACGATCTCCTCTTGGAATTCAGCAGAGGAAATTGTACCCTGTTGATTTTGCTAGATTTTTCAGTGGACTTTGATACATTTGACCATGAGGTGATGTTGGCACAGCCGCAAACCTGACGAGGGTGCATGGGGCGGCTCTTAAGTGGTTTCACTCATTCCTAGATGAGAAAACATAGAGAGTGGTGATGGGCAGTGGCTGGTCATCCCTCTGGGAGCTACCTTGTGGGGTCCTTCAGGATTTCATCTTTCCCCCATTCCTGTTCAATGTGTATCTGAGGCCCCTGGGTGAGATGGTTAAGATATTTGGAGTGAAGTGCCATCAGTATGCTGATGACACCCAAGTCTCTCGTTTTCATCTGACGCAGGCCCTGCAGTCTCAGTACTTTGGGGACTTTTGGGGACTATCTGCCTTTGTGGACTAAAGGCAGAAGAGTCAATTGAATCTGAATTCAGACAAGACCAAGATGATGGTTGGCTAGCCATGTGACCTGGGGAGCATAGGGACCCTTGTTGTCCAGCCTCCCTTGATCACTCAGATTTGCAGTCGTGGGGTGTTCTTCTATCCATTGCTGTGTCTGGACGGTCAGGTTGTGGTGGTAGCCAGGAACATTTTTCACCAACTTCATCTGGTGAGAAGGCTGAGACCTTTTCTATCAGATTCAGATTTGGCCTCTGTCATCCATGCCTATGTAACCTTGAGGCTAGACTACTACAGTGTGCTCTACATGCAGTTGTCCTTGATGACCGTTCAGAAGCTGCAGTTGTTGGAGAACATGATGACCTGCATTCTGTCATCAGAAGTACATTACACCAGTGCTCCAGAGTCTGTACTGGCTACCAATAGTTTTTAGGGAATGAATCAAGGTACTAGTCTTGACCTATAAAGTCCTAAATGGCTTGGGCTCCAGGTATCTGAAAGGTTTTTGCTTCCCTTGTGTTCTATTCTATCATGACCTCTCAGATCAGCTGGGGGCACCTTCTTACAACTACCAACTTTCCATTGGGTTTGAACAATGCAGGCATGCAGAGAGGCATTCTCAGTGGCTTCTCCACAATTATGGAACTCTCTCCCCTTGGAGATCTGCCTATGCCCAAGCCTGCTCACCTTTCTGAGGAGATGTAAGACCTTTTTATTTAGCCAGACATTTGGTGGACCGGGACAGAGTTGGGTGGGACTGGGTTCAGGGATTAGGGAAATTGTTGGTGGGTGGGGTTTGGTGGTTTAAAATGTTTTTTATGTTATATATGTTTATGTATATTTTATATTTGTATATTTGTATATTTTGGGGAGACGCCATGAGCCTTTGTGGGAAGGGCAGGACAGAAATTGAATTAATATATAATTTTAAAAAAAAATAGAACAAATGTTCCAATTTTTGTTCACTGGATGAACTGAAAAAATTTCATTCATTTTGTGCATGTGCCAATTGGCATTTGTGCAATTGGCAATAGTGCATGTGCCAATGTGCACGTGCCATTTTGTGCATGTGCCAATATACAAAATGGCAGTGCCATTATGGCTGCTGCCATTTGCACATGTGTGCAATTTATTTATATTATTATTATTATTATTATTATTATTATTAGTAGTAGTAGTAGTAGTAGTATTAGCATTAGCATTAGCATTAGCATTTATATAGCACCAGCAATGTACCTAGTGCTTTACAAAAAATAAGATAGATGGACGGACACTAGTTTGCCCATGCACAATCTGAATTGGAATCTTGATCCAAAATTCCAATTCGATCTTTTTTCAGCCGTTTTATTTTTTCAGAACTGTTCTATGAAAATGAATGGGCTGTTTTGACCCTGCCCTAGCAGATGCTTCTTGGGAAGAGACATGGGACATATCAAGAGCAAGGCAAAGTATTCCATACCACAGTGACACAAAGCCAGAGGGAAAGACTGAAGATGAATAGGTGAGAGTACCATTATAGACAAGATTCCTGAACTGGGAAGCATTTTAACCCACAATTTTGATTAAACTCGATACTGATAGTGAGCAAGTGGTAGCAAAAGCAGTAGTTTTGTGTAAAGTCCTATATTGTAGATTGCTTTCTAGAAGCCAACAGACCTGACAACACTATTAATTTTCCAAGCAATCGTCTGACTTCCAAAGTTTTCTACCTGGTTATGAAGATGATGTGAGCAAGACAAATTATTGTTTGTGTGCAAAAAAGCAACAACAAACAACAGAGGATGTTGGTAAGTCTAGGACAATGGAACTGTATATATAATTAAGGTTATTTAAGTGACGCATGTCATCAAAGTTCTTTAGCGTCAACTGAAACTAAAGTTACAGATTTCAATGTTAACTGTCATTATGCATAAAAGGGTGAAAGCAAAGGGAGGAAATGGAAAATGCAGGGACTCCAGTGGCTGAAATAAAATAAGAGCTGATATCCAGAGAGGAAGCCTGATAGCATCTGCTAAAGTATTTAATTGAATATGTACTCCATAAGAAGAGTTTATCACTAAAATACACTTTAAAATCAGTAGAGCGGGGATTACACAAGTAACACTATTAAAAGGAAATGCTTATTGCTTAAGTCCAGAGGGCAGTAAAAGTGCATGTAATAAATGAGAAAAGGAGAAAAGGTTTGTAAAGAAGGGAAGTCTAAGATTTCCTTTGTGGTTATTCTAGGAAAGAATTTCAGTACATCACCAATAGCTTGCTACTCTTACTGTAGAAATTCCTCCCTTGACCCTCTCCAATTGGGCTTCTGCCCTCTCCACTCAACTGAGACTGCCCTTACAAAAATCCCTGATGACCTTCTCTTAACTAAGACTAAGGGCCTCAATTCCATTCTTGTCCTCCTTGATCTCTCTGCCTCCTTTGACACTATCAACCATGACCTCCTCCTGTATTTGCTACGCTCCCTTGGTTTCCAGGACTCTGTTCTTGACTGGTTCTTTTCATATCAAGTTTAACTTGGTAGATAGCTAGTAAAGCTATCAAGATCTGTCCCTCCAGGGTCTCTGGCAGGGGCCTCACCCAGGCATGCTACCAGAGATCCTGAATCGGAGTGGCCGGTGATTGAACTTGGGACCTTATACATACAAAGCTTGTGCTCTAAAATCTAACCCACCCCATCTCTTGAACCACCATTTCACCAATTCTCTTGCTGATACCTCCTCTATGTCCCTTCCCCACTCTGTGAGAGTTCCCCAACTCTTTCTCTGAGAAATCAGAGCAATAACTTGTGGTGGAAGGAAACCCTTTGCATTAAACTGATTAGAAACATATACAATCAGTTTCAGTTTATTGCATAGCCGTATTGCTATTGCAGAAACATATATAAACATATACAATAGTGTAGCTAGATATCCAGGGATTTGAAAAGTGGCAGGCAGAATGGAAGATCAATTTCTCTCTTTCACAGATCAAGAAAGAAAGTACAATTTATTATTATTATTATTATTATTATTATTATTAATAATAATAATAATAATATAAACATTTATATAGCACCAGTCGTGTGGTCTGGTGCTGTACAGAACATAGAACTAGACATGGTCTCTGCCTGTGGCTTACAATCTAAAAGACAAAGGGGGGGAGACAGGGAGAGGGGACAGTGGGAGAGACAGGGGAGAAGACAAACAAACATTCAAGCGGATGCGGAGTCTCAGGTGCATATGCTTGGCTTGGTTACAAAGAGGTTGGTAGCAGCAGTCTGCAGAGGAGGGCAGACAGTAAGTGTAC
>QEPC01010383.1:1217684-1235478 GCA_003113815.1 Sphenodon punctatus | reverse complement strand
GGGGGGGCAAGAGAGTCAAGGGTCGAGGAGAGAGAGGTGTTGAGAGCAGAGATGGCAGAGTCAGGGGAGGAGGAGGAGGCGAAAGTGGGGGGAGAAGTATCAAATCAATTAATTCACAACCACACAAGGATTGCATTTATGAGATGCATGCAAAACTGCAGGTAGAAGATTGCCCTTCTGTAATAGAAAGAAAATGTATAAAACATACCTGCAAAGAATAATAATAATAATAATAATAATAATAATAATAATAATAATAATAATAATAATAATAATAATAATAATCACTAACCAAAACAAGGAGAATGTTATCATGCCTATTTTTGATCTATTTTACTTTAGATTTTAAAAATATCCTTATAAACAAATTCAAATACAATTATACAGAACACAGTAGGAACAAATATTTGATATACACATAATATGTCTGAAATGCAAGTATAAAGTACTCCTGAACATTATCAAGTCGATAATCCCTGAACCCACCCTCCTCCTGCAATGGGCATGCTTTCTTGTGTCCCCTAAGTAAGAAAAGAAAAAAAAGGAATAGACGGGAGAGGGCAAAAAAAGAAAAGAAAATTTGGAATATGTTCCTTTAAGGGTCTTGAAGGAGCACCAAGAGTTGGATCTACTCCAAGATGGTTTCCAGTGCTCTCATGAAAGATCAAGTTGCTTCATAGATGGTCCTTGTACTGCTATAATTTGCATCTACTTTCCCATGAAAACAGTGTTGTTTAGATCAACCAGCCAGTCTAACAACGTTGGAGGAGGAATAGACTTCAATTTTCTTAAAATGACCTTTTAGCAACACAAATGTTTCAGCAACCTTTTTTTTTTTGCCATTGTTTGGAAAAGGTAAACATATTTGTGACAATTCTTCTGATTCATCACCCAGTTACCTCCCAGCATGCCTCTGAACCATTAATTTGCATGCATGGGTCAGATTCATGCTTATTGCAGCTATAATTTGAATGCAAGCATGAATCTGACCCATGCATGCAAATTAATGGCTCAGAGGCATGCTGGGAGGTAACTGGGGAGAGAAAGGGGCAATCTTAATCCCATGGGGCCATGGGGAAAAAGAACTGAAATTCTTGGTGATAGAAAGAATTCCCCATGGCCCCAATCAGATCCAAGAACTCAAAAGAAGGGAAGTCTATTGAATTCATAGTTTGCAAACAATTCATCCAAGGGGTCTCAATGAAGACATTCCATGGGCAGTGTGCCTGTGAGAATTTAGGGACAGGTATCCAGGGGTTTCCTACAGTGGGTGTTCCCATCAGGGTTGATACTCCAATGGGGGTTTTGTCCCCACCCCCTTTTCTTGATGGTGGGAGTCATTGAGGGAATGAGTATGCATGTTATTATTTGCCATTAGGCTTTGAAGAGACAAGGCAATTGGGGATTTTGCCAAATAAGCACCACATGGCTAACAGCTATTTGATTTAAGATGTTTCTGAAAAATTGGTGAGAATGTTTTATTAATAGACATGAATAGAGCATTTCACCCATCTACACAATCATCAGAAAATCAGGAGGATGAGATGGAAGAATCAACAAAGATGTAAAGAGGCAATCAATGAAGAAAGGAAGAACAGACATACCAATGAGAGGTTGATTGACTTTTGAATTGCAATAGGCTGCGTATGGTTTCACAGCTGGCATGTATCTGGAGGGCTATTTAGAGAGACCAGCAGAGTTTGGCTGGTCTTCGTTTTCAACATACAAGGAGTTGAAGTATTGTGTTCAGGATTCATGCTGAATTAATCAGGGAAGGAAGGAGATAGGTTTCAGTTTTGGGGGGCAACTAAGCCCCTGAGGTAATGGAAATAAATAAAAATAAAGGGAGAATACTATTTAGGGGATCTTTAAGTATGTTCTCAGATATATTGTAAATTGACTTTGGGAAGGAAGGAGAGAAATAATTAACTGAATTTCTCCACAGCCATTGGATTATTTCAAAAAAGCCTATTGGAATAAAAACAGAAAAATAAAAATAAAAAAAGATGAATAAAAGGCCATCTTCTTCCTCCCCGTCGCATGAAGAGAAAAATCTTGGAAATGTGAGGTATAGATTAGGAGTCATGATTAAGATAACTTCTCCAGAAAAATGAAGTATTCTACACATGACATATAAAGCCTATGTCTATTAACTAGCGGCAGGATCACCGGCATTTCCGGTATCCGATAATGCCGGTACTGGGCGTACCGGCATTATCGGATTCAACCCGGTAAATCTGGTCCGGTTACCGGATTCTGGGTACAGGATTTTTTTTTACATTGCAGCCATTTAAATGAATGGCTGCAATGTAAAAAAGTTAAAAAACCCACCAAAAAACCCTCCCCGAGTCCAGGATGCGTGGGTGGAATGGGGGACACCCCCACCCACCCTGCCCAGCCTGGATTTTTCAACCTAGAGCCCCCCCCAGCACCAGTGGCCGCGGCGTCCCAGCAGCAGCCGGTAAGTATAGACCTGATCCCTGGGGGGGGGGGGTTAACACCCCCTCCACCCCCCCCATGGATCACCCTACTACAAGTTCCCACTGGATCCAGTACCTTTAGTTCAGCTCAGGGTGCGGTGGCGGCAGCGGCGGCGGCAGGCGGTCCGGAGGCCTCAGCGCCGGCTGTAGCTGCCAGCGTCAGAGACGCTGTAGGCCTTCCAGGAAAACCTGGAAGTTCCCCGGAAGGCCAAGAGCATCTTTGGACGTTGACGCACTGGCCAGTTACCGACCTGTCTCTAAGTTTCCCTTTTTAGGGAAGGTTATTGAATGGGTAGTGGCACAGCAGCTCTGGGGTCACGTGGATGGCATCAGTTTTCTAGACCCCTTTCAATCAGGGTTTTGCCCAGGATATGGCATTGAGACTGCGCTGGTGGCCTTGTTGGACAACCTCCTCTGAGAGATGGATTCGGGGCATTCAGCACTACTTGTCCTGTTTGATCTCTTGGCTGCTTTTGCTACAGTGGACCATGGGTAATTGTTGACACAATTGCAGTCCGTGTGTGTGTGTGTGTGTGTGTGTGTGTGTGTGTGTGTGTGGAAACGGGGCGGTCCTTGGATGGTTCCACTCATTTCTCTCAGGAAGGAGCCAGCGGATGGTGTTGGGGGCTGAAACATCTAGCCTGCGGGACCTCTTTTGTGGCGTACCACAAGGTTCTATTTTGTCTCCATTATTGTTTAACATCTATATGCAACCCCTGGAGGAGGTTGTGAGATGGTTTGATGTGCGTTGCCACCAATATGCTGATGACACCAAGCTTTACCTCTCGTTTTCAACTGACCCAGGCCCTGCAGTCTTGGTGCTTTCCCAGTGCCTGAAGGCAGTGGCTGACTGGACATGGCGGAGCAGACTGAGGCTGAATCCCAATAAGACTGAGGTAATGTTGGTGGGTCGGGCAACGGGGGTGATGGCTTCCCTCATTGAGGTGGTCCACTTCCTGCTGGCCCCCAAGGTTCGGAGCTTGGGAGTTCTGTTGGACCCCAGCCTTCAGCTGGATTGCCAGGTAGAGGTGGTAGCGAAGGGAGCCTTTTTCCAGCTAGATATTGTGTGGAGGCTCCTACCATATGTTTTGAACTCCAACCTGTCCACCCTCATCCATGCATTCATCACCTCGAAGCTGGACTACGGCAACACGCTCTATGTGGGGCTGCCCCTGGTGATGGTTCAGAAGCTGCAACTGGTGCAGAATGTGGTGGCCCATCTTTTGACAGGGGCAGGCCATAGGCAGTGCATAACACCAGTTCTCCGACCACAGCACTGGTTGCATATAGAGTTCCGAACCTGATTCAAGGTGCTGGTTCTAATCTTTAAAGTCCTAAATGGCATGCCTTGGGCCCCTCCTATATGAGAGACAGCCTCATTCTTCAGGTCCTGGGGTGAACCTTGCAGTCCGATGGGGGCGATTTCTTGGAGGTCCCCCAGGTTAGCTGGGGGGGTGGGGCACAATGGAGAGGGTGTTCTCAGTGGCCGCACTGCAGTTGTGGAACTCCCTCCCTGAGGAAGCTTAACTGACCCCAGGTCTGCTGGCCTTGAACTGGACTTGTAATATCTGGTTGTTTGTCCAGGCCTTCGGGGAAGGGAGTGGGGATGGTAGGAGAGGAGGGGAGGGTTAGGGTGATTGTTTTTATCTTATTTAATTGGTTTCCCCTTTTTGTCTGTTTTTTACTGTTTTATCTATAAATGTAGTTGTGAGTCGCCCTGAGCCGTCTGTTGATGGGATGGGGCGGGATATAAATTTTAATATAAATAAATGAATAAATAAATAAATATAAATAAATTTAATCAGTGTTAGCGTGTCTGTGTAAAAAGGGCCATAAACAAAGCACTGAGACTGAGTTATTGAATTTGGGTCACTCACCGTATCTTAAAAAGCTGTGTGGAGAGGTGAGCACTAATTTACTAAGGCTGCTAATGTAACTCATCTTTTTGTACACTCATTTATTTAAGGAAGGGGAAAGCTCAACAATTGCATTTTCCTTAAATGTGAGTTTGTTTCCTTAAAGTTTTCTTGTTTTTTCAGACTTCGGAAGCTGATCTTGCATGTATAAATGGAGGTGCAGTGATTAATTGGAGTTTTCCCTTCCCTGCCTATCAGGTAATAAGCTAGGGAGAGCCAGGAGCCTGAGGGGATTTTATCTATCATCTGATAATCTGGAGGGGACGGGAACCAGTGTTTCAAATTTACAAGCACTGACCACGGTTGCATAGCATAGCATAATAATTTATTGGCTCAACCAATTGGTTGTAGCAAAATAAAAACATTTTACATAATATAACAACCATACAAACAAAGAAAATCACAAGATGGGCATCCCCTATTATACATATAACGACAGTATCTATTATTATTATTATTATTTATTTAATAGATTTTTATACCGCCCCATCCTGCACAGCATCTAAAACCAAAGTCAAAAGAATCTGAGTTCACAAACAGCAAAGGCCCGTCTCTTGCAAAGTTATAACTTCCCCAGCAACCACGCTTGTAAATATCAAAAGGACTGAGAAGACACATTTTTTGAGAAGTTTGTGAGATCTCGCAACTCTTGCAAGAACACTGGTAGACTTCGCAAGAACTGCGAGAATCTCGGGGCATTCTCATGAAAAGCATTAGGCTTCTCATTTCAGCCCTAGAGCAAACTAACAACCTAAACATTAATAACAGTAGTCACCAAGATCTGATAGTATTCACCCCAGAGTCCTAAAAACTCAAGGATGAAATTTCCGACTTAGGTTACAAATTACCAATACTATCTTCAAAATCTGCTACTGTACCCAATGATAGGAGGGTAGTGAATGTAATGCCAGTATTTTAAATGGGCTCCAGAACTGATCCTGGAAACTACAGACTGATGAGCCTTACATTGGTGCTAGGCAAACTGGTGGAAACTTGTGAAAAACAGAATTACTGGCAGCCCCTCGAGTTACAGGCGCGATGGCAACCCCTCGAGCCGGGAAGAGCTGGGGCTGGGAACAATAATTGCCACCCAGTTCTGCCACCCTGGGGTGGGTTTCTACCAGTCAAATCAGGCCCTACTGGGTCAGCCTCACATTTGTGAACAGCCTAGGTGACTGGGCATCTACATGGCAAATGAAATTTAATGTTGACAACTGCAAAGTGATGCACGTAGGGAACAATTGTGGACAATACAGTGAAATGCTCAGCTTAGTGTGCAGTGCCAGCCAAAAAAGCAAACTGGATGTTAGGAATTTTTCAGAAAGGGATAGAGAATAAAACTGAAAATATCATAATGCCTCTGTGTAAATCCATGGTGTGATCACCTCATCTCAAAAAAATATATATAGCAGAACTAGATAAGGTACAGAGGAGGATAACAGTATTGATAAAGGGTCTGGGGCAAGACTTGATAGGGTCACAGCTCTTCAGGTTGGAGAAGAGATGTCTGAGAAGGGATATAATAAAAGTTTATAAAATCATGAGTGGTGTGGAACGAGTAAATAAGAAATGGTTATTTACCCTCTCAAGCAGAACTAAAATGAAGGGACACTCCATGAAACTAATTGGTGGTAGATTTAAAACAAAATAATGTAATTTTTTACTCAACCCACAATTAAACTTGTGCAATTTGTTGTCAGATGATGCGGTCAAGGCCAGTAATATAGCTCAGTTTCAAAAAGGATTGGCTAAGTTCTTGAAGAAGAGGTCCATTAACAGCTATTAGCAAAGTAGATTTAGGGTATGTAACTTCTTACTGTTGGGAGCTGGTAGTGGACAAAAGGGAATGGATTGCCCATTGCCCACAATTGCACGTTGCACATTGTGTGCAGTTTCGAATCGTTTCATACTGATTTGGTACTTCTCCCAAGCAACTGAGATTGGTCACTGTCAGAGACAGTATGCTGGGCTCGATGGACCATTGGTCTGACCCAGTATGTTACTACTTATGTTCTTATGTTATATGGAGCCACCACTGTCCCAGTTGCTTTAGACAGGACAGTGTATTATTTATTTATTTATTTATTTTATTTTATTTTAAACATTTCTAACCCACCCATATTAAAAACAACTTTAAAATACACAACTAAAGGGAGGAATAAAAAATATCCCCAACCAACCTAACCCATTCCCCTCACCCTACCCATCCTCCCCCTCAAAAACCAGGTGGAACATCCACGTCTTACAGCAGCGTCGAAATGAGGGGAGATCCCGGGCCAAAGGGGCCTCCACTGGCAGGGTGTTCCACAACCATGGAGCAGCCACCGAGAAGGCCCTCCCCATCGTGGCCCCCCCGTAGACTCATGGGACCTCAAGGAAAGTAGCCCCCGATGAGCACAGAGGCCATCCAGGACTTGGGGGGGGGTGAGGCAGTCGCATAAATAGGTTGGGCCGAGGCTGTTTAGGACTTTATAAACAAGCACAAACACCTTGAATTGGGCCCGGAAGACTATAGGCATCCAATACAGAGACCAAAGAACTGGTGTAATATGTTCCTGGCAGCCCAATCCCACCAGGAGACAGGCCGCCACATTCTGCACCAGCTGCATTCTCCAAACCATCACCGGGGTAGACCCACGTAGAGCACATTACAGAAGTCAAGCATAGAGGTGATGAAAGCATGAATGACAGTGGCCAGATCAGAGTCTGAAACATAGGGCCAAAGCCGGTCCACCAGATGTAGTTGGCGAAAGGCACTTCACACACCACAACCTCCACTTGGACATCCAGGTGGAGCTGTGAGTCAAGGAGCACCCCCAGACTCCGCACCTGGGGAAACAGGGGAGGGCAGACCCCATCAATGATAGGGGACGTCACCCCCACCGTCTTACCCACCATCATCACCTCTGTCTTCTCAGGATTCAGTTTTAGTTCATTCACCCTCATCCAATCCCCCACACCTGCCAGGCACCTGGTAAGCACCAAGACTGCCGGGCCTGGGTCTGATGAAAAGGAGAGGTAGAGCTAGGTGTCATCAGCATATTGATGACAGTGTAGATCAAACCTCCTGACCACCTCTCCAAGCGGTTGCATGTACACGTTGAACAGGAGAGGGGACAAAACAGAGCCCTGCGCTACTCCGCATGAGAGGTCTCGGTATTTCCACCCAGAACATTGATATAACTTTACTTTTAAAAGCTATATGAGATAGGTTTGCATTAAAACTGTCACATCTCCAGCATTTGTTATGTGGAGCAAATCCCCCTGACTCCCTCCCCTTACCCCATCGGGGGTGAGGTCTTTTGTCCTGCTCCCTTGAAGCAAAACTGAGGGTACCCACAATCATGGGTAACCCATTTAAACTCCTGTACCCAAATCAACCCACCAACATCATGTACCAGTCATTACCCAATTGAACCTGATTTGGGTACCCGATGTCCCGCAATGTCAACTTCCAGTCCTCGAATGTCAACTCCCAATACCAATTTTTCTATTTTTTTCAGCAATATTCTAACTTTCAACTCCTATTAATTGGTTTTCCATCTGAGAAAATCAAATTTCAGTCCCAGAAAGTCAACTTCTGGTTCAAGAAATCTAATTAATAATAATAAGTTTTATTTGCATAGCCAAAGGCCATTGCAATACAAATTAAAATCACAATAAAACCCTAAAAGAATATTTTGCATAAATATAGAACTACATCCACCAACAGCAAAATACAATATACAGACATACACAATAACACTATATTAAAAGGTGCACACAACAAAAAGTTATGACAAACTAAACTAATACCATACAAAGTTTCTTTATACCCAAATCATGAGGTCTAGCTATGATCACTATATATTCCATAACCACAACATTACACAACCCCCTAACCATGGTGATAATGGGTGATTTCAGATGTGACGATATCACAGTGAACCATGCTCAATTCCGCGTGGTGGCTGTGATAGCGTCACGTCTGTTGGGGGAAATGGATGTTTCCCCCCAGATGTTACCACGGCTGGGGATTGCATTTGACACGTGAGCAGTCGAAGCGGGGGGGACCGGAGGCTGCCGTGTGTCGAATGCAATCCCATGCTGGGGTGAACCCCGGCATCTCGTCTGGTCGGGCGCCATGACCTGGGTTCACCGGCGGGACCCCGGGCCATGGCGAATCCGGCCCGACGTGGTGGCCTCATTGGCCCCGCCGCCCGCCCGTCTCCCCGGAGGATGGGTGGCGTGAGCGTGGAGGGGGCGGTGCCGTGCGGCCGCACGTAGCACCATGTGGCCCCGCCCCCTCTCAGATTCCCCGCCGGGATCCCCCCGGCACGTCTGTTGCGGCGTGACGGGATGACCCCAGCGGGGAATAAATAGGGTGATTTCGGTACGGGGCCAACGAGCCCCGTTACGTCTGAAATCACCCAAAATTGAACACACCTATTAATTTCTACATAGAACCTACAAAAGGTACTTCAACGTTTTCTAAGTTCATAGGTTAACTTAGCTAAGTTATTCACCATCTCAGGATTTTTGGTCCTCATAAGTAACTATAAAAGTTGTAAGGGGGAAAAGTGAGGGCGCAAATTGAGCCAAGTAGCTAAGTACAACTCTCTCAAGTATACTGTGAGGGGACATAAAAACAGCATATGTAATAAATCCTCCACTTGGCCTGAGTTATAAAGGCATAACCTACTCCCATAAAGTGTACCACTATGTCTCCCAAGAAGAACTTGAGAAGGGAGTCAATCAAAATATAATTTATTTTATTTATTTTATTTAAATACATTTATACCCTGCCCCTCCTGCAAGCAGCTTGGGATGGCTAACAAATTTCCAATAAAACAACCTTTAAAATATTTTAAAGCAGTCATAAAAAATCTTACAAATAGAAACAGGGAAAGGACAAAAATAAGTAATAGAGAAGGGTAGGAGGATAAAAACTCACTAAGCCACCCTCCCCAAAGGCCTGGGTGAACAGGCAGGTTTTACAAACTTGCCCTAATGTTAAAAGACTCAGGGCCAGGCGAGCTTCTGCCGGGAGGGAATTCCAAAGGTGCAGCCTGGCCACCGAAAATGCCCTCTACATTGTGGTCCCCCACTTAACATGGGGGACCTCCAAGAAGGCACCCCTGGCAGACCGAAGGAACCGCTCTGGGGCACGGAGGGTGAGGCGATCCCTGAGGTATGAGGGGTTGACACCGTAAAGAGCCTTATAGATCAACACCAATACCTTGAACCTGGCTCAGCAGGCTATTGGCAGCCAGTGCAGAGCCCGGAGCACAGGTGTTATGTGGTTCCGGTGACCCGTCCCCAAAAGGAGGCAGGCCGCCACATTCTGCACTAGCTGCAGCCTCCGGACCAGGAACAAGCGCAGCCCCACATAGAGCGTGTTGCAGAAGTCCAGTCTCGACGTGATGAAGTTATGGACGAGGGAGGCCAGGTCCAGGCCAGAGACAAACGGATGCAACCTCTGCACCAGATACAACTGGTGGAAGGCAACCTTTGCCTCCAGGCAGAGATCAGCATCCAGCACCACCTCCAGACTCCGGACCTGCTGAGCTACAGGAGGGCGAACCCTCCCAATCAGGGGGGTCGACACCTCCCTCGCTCTCCCCACCACCATCACCTCAGTCTTATCAGGGTTGAGCTTCAGTCTGCTCTGCCACATCCATTCCACCACGGCCTCCAAACACTGGGATAGCAATGAGACGGCAGGGTCTGGGTCAGCTGAAAAAGAGAGATACAGCTGAGTATCATCAGCATATTGGTGACACTGCACCCTGAACCCTCTCACGACCTCGCTCAAGGGCTGCATATAAACATTAAATAATAATTGAGACAGAATGGAACCCTGCGGAATGCTGCAGGACAAAGAGCGGGGGCAAGTAGTTTCAGCTCCCAGCACTACCCGCTGCCTTCTCCCTGAGAGGAATGAATGGAACCATTCAAGAACGGTCCCACCCAACATCCCCATCCCCCCCGGTCATGTAGCCATCTCAACAACAGTCCATGGTTCACGGTGTCAAAAACAGCCGAGAGATCTAGCAGGACAAGAAATGTTGAACATCCTGCATCCATCTCTCGGTGGAGATCATCGACCAAGGCAACCAACGCCGTCTCAGTGTCATAGCCAGGGCAGAACCCAGATTGAAAGGGGTCCAGGTCCACCAATGTTGTCTAGATGCGCCTGGAGCTGGATCACCACAGCCCGTTCAATAACCTTCCCTAAAAAGGGAAGGCTAGAGCCAGGTCGGTAGCTGGTGAGTGCGTCCATGCCCAACGATGGTTTCTTCAGCAGGGGGTGCACCACCGCCTCCTTGAGGTTGGGCAACAACCTCCCCTGCTGCAGGGACGCGTTAACCACCCTCGCCAGCACCATCCCCAACGTCTCCCTGGAGGCTTTTACCAACCAGGACAGGCACGGATAAAGTTCACGACAAGTGGCTCTCACAGACCCCAGGACATCCACCGCATTGGCTGGAATCACTTCCTGAAACGCCCTCCACAAAGATGGACCAGACGGAGTCTCCATCACCTCGCGCGCTCTACCTACTGCCTTTAATCCAGTGTCGAAGTCGCTCTGAATCTAAGCGATAATAGGGTCAGAGCCTTTCAAAGTTTGGGATCATCCAACAGTTTCAAATAAAACTCACACCCTGAGGAGCTTTTAAATGCTCTATAAAGTGGGGTGCATCTAAGCAGCTGAATTGCCCCATAATCTATCTGTATAGCTTGATCCTCTAATTGCTTCTTTATAACCAACTTCCTCCTATTAACTGGCAGAGCCCTTAACATAGTCAGTGACAACCCCAAATCATGTAAATGTCTCAGTGCCATATCTCTCCATAGCCTTGAGGGAACCCATGTATTGGCTTCCTCAAGGCATAGACGCGGGAGCCTATCCTGTGACAGATCTTCCACCCTAAACCAGTAAGTTTGGGGAGTTATGAGCATCTTAATTCTCATCGGCAGAAACCCAACCGTAAAAGGCAAGCCGGAGTGGAATTTGGTATCCCCATCAAAGCTCTCAAAAAATAGTTTTGGGGAGGCTCAAGAACATCAGAAACAGAAAGACCCCATAGCTTGGCCCCGTATAAAACATCAGATTTTAAGTCAAATAGTTTCAATGCAGGTGGAACAGACTGGCCCCCATGGAGCCTCCAAAACCTCAAGAGACCCAATACTGCCTGCCTCATTTTTAGTCTGGCAGCCTCGATATGACCCCGCCCAGAAAGCTACTTCCATTTCCAATTACTCCCTCCACCCCCGGCGATGAATGGAGTTCTAACAATTATTTATCAGTTTTCTATCCCAGAAAATCAACTTTCCATCCTGGAACGTCAATTTCCAGTCCTGGAAAATCAACTTCTTGCCACTTTTAAAATAAAATAAAATAAAAATTATTCATGCCAGTACCAGAAGTTACTGATTTTGGGGGTATCCGAATACCTGATCAGTACCCAAGTAACCTGTGAGTTGCCCAATGTGGTACATGAAAATGTGTGTATTACCAATGGATATTAAGGGGTGTGCAATTTCGTATAGTTTATTTTTTTACAAAAACAAATGGAGCCCCATTTGTTTTCATAATTAAGGTACGAAAAAGCAAATGACTGAGCAAACAACATTTGTTTATTTTATTTATTTATTTAAAAGATTTTCTGCCACAGGCAGGAGAGGTGGCTTATAAATATTAAAAACATTAATTAAAACAACATAAAAGGAAGAAAAACAACTCATCCTCCCAACTGCCCCCCCCCTTACTCCCTTGTCCATCTCCCCCGCCAAACGCCTGGCAGAACAGCCAGGTCTTGCAACTACTCTGAAAAGAGGGAAGATTATTCATTAAACGATGCTGCCAGAACTGTTTGGGAAAAGGGCCACACATGAACAGAATAGCCCCGCCAGCAATTTTGTGCATGCAAAGTAATTTTTTTAAAAAAAATATATTTTAAAATATATTCTTATTTTTTAAAAATAAATAAAATGGTAGAGTGCTTTATGAAAGTCTCCGCCTCCCTCCCCCCAATGAAGGGGTTTTTTTGTAAACAAAAACTAACTTGAAAATGAATTTTGTGTTTTCTGCAAACCCCTAATGGTTATTAAATTAAGGGTGAAAACAGACATGACGCTAACTCTACCTTAAGACTGCTTTAACATTTTCTATATATGTTGCAGGGCCGTATTGGTGCCCTATGCAGCCCTGAAAGATGCATAAGAAATGTTAAAATGGTGTTGAAGTGGAGATGGTGTCATGTCTATTTTCACCCTTAGTATCCATTTCCACTCTAAGCAGGACCTCGTTGCGGCTGCTCAACATGTAGACTTTGGACCCCAGGAAACCGGAGTGTATATCAGGCTGTACGCTCAGATTCAGCCATTTGGGTTCTATACTGGACCTAATTTATTTGGGGGGATGTTTACTCCCATCCAGACAGTTTGAGTTCAGCAATCAATAGTGCAGCTTTTTAAACTCAGACTTGTGGCCTTGTCTCCTTTCAGGAAGTGGTCAAAACCCAGCTTTATGTAATCACTGTGAGGAGTCCAATATCATCTCGGTTTCCAAGTCCTGTTGCTTTGCCCTCCACAACATTGCCCGGATTTGGCCCTTTCTCTCTGTCTCCTCAGCCAAACCCTTGTTCATGCCATGGTCATCTCTCACCTTGACTACTGCAACCTCCTCCTTGCTGGCATCCCCCGCTCTCACCTGTCCCCCTTTATCTCCATCCAAAACTCCGCTGCTAGGCTCATCCACTCAGCCTGTCGCTTCGACCATGTGCAGTCTCTCCTCTCCTCAATTCACTGGCTTCCCCCCCCCCCACGCATCCTTCACAAACTCCTGGTATTTACTTACAAAGTCCTTCACAGCCTGGCTCCCCCTTCTCTCTCAGCCCTTATCTCCTTACAAACTCCTGCACACACTTTCCATTTCTCCTCTGTCCCCTCCTTCGCTCTCCCTCATTTCTTCTGCTCCCCTAACCGCCTTCGCCCCTTCTCCCTTGCTGCCCCCCATGCTTGGAACTCCCTCCCTGCTCACATCTGCCTTGCCCCCTCCTTCAGCCCCTTCAAATCCCTCCTCAAAACCCACTTCTTCCTTGCCACCTTTCCTGATGCCTGTTAGAACTTTCCTTTCAATTTTTACTGTCTGCCCTCCCCACAGACTCCTGCCTAGCTGCAACCAAGTCAAGCACATGCACCTGAGACCTCACATCTGCTTGAATATTTATCCCTGTCTCTCCCTATGTCCCCTCTCCTTGTATCCCCCCTCCGTGTCTATTAGATTGTAAGCCATAGGCAGGGACCACGTCTATCTTATTGTTCTGTAAAGCGCCAGGTACACAGGTGGCGCTACACAAATGCTTATAATAATAATTAATTAATAATAAATTTTGTTTTGGGAAAAAACATAAAAACAAAGAACTGAAACCTTTATATATGCTGTGACAGATAATGTTCCATCATTCAAAAGTGATGGGATATTTCTAGTTTTCTACTCCCTATTTCTTTAGTGGTGTAGCCGGTGGGGAGAGGGTTGGGACACTGGGACAAATTACTGGTTTTCATTTTTTTCAGTTTCAATTTAAACACTTTTACTGAATTAATTATAGATCTGTATTTCAGCTCCATATTTAAATCCATTGAAGGAAACCTTTAAACGAATGCCATTGCCCCTCCATCCCCATCCCCTGAGACCCTATTTCCTACCATCCCCGCCTCCTGGGTCCCAGGCATGCACATAACAGACTCTGAGGGCTTGACTGAAGCCCTGCTGCCATGTCACTGGTGTCGGGGGCTTCCACGCAGGCTTCCTTGTTGTGACATTCTGCCGAGCTTGTGTAAAATAGCTGCCAGGACCATTTTCCAAATGTACAGGAATGACCATTGCCCTTAACTAAAATGGCAGCAGCCAATTTGCACATGTGCAAAACAGCCCAGCGGCCATTTTGCACATGCATGCTATGGAGCAGAGTGCTCAGAAATGTATTGTTTTAAGGGAGCCTGCTGGGAGGCCCCTCACAGCAGCAGTGGGCTGGCAGAGCATCAATCAAGCCCTCAAAGACTGAGAAATGCATGTCAGTGCCCTAGGGGTGGGGTGAGGTGGGGATAAAAAAAGATGGAGCTGAAAATGGCAGGAAGATGTATGGCCTGCTTTGGATTAAACAATAACACGTTTTTTTAAGGCTGTTACAGTTTAATCCTAAACCAAAATTCCCATCCCTGCAGGAGAGTAAATCAAAGAGTTCAGTCATTTGTATATACTGTTCACAGAATGTGTTTGGTTAGCATGCTTCGTAAAATGTTATTCACAGCCTGCCAATTATTCCCAAATGCTCTCCTAATTTTAGATTGATGTCGATCCTCCTTTGATAATTGGAATTTATTACAAAGAGGTGCAAATATTGCTAGATACATCTTTTTTCATAATATTTTTTGGTATCAAGCCCTTATTTTAAGCAGCTGACTATGAGTTCTGTCTTATTACTAAATATTAGGGGTGTTCAATTTCAAGTTGTTTAATTAAGCAACATGGAGCCCCATTTATTTTCATAACTAAGGTATGGAAAATGAATGAATGAGCAAATGGCATTCATTTTATTTCATTTGTTTTAGTTTTCATATTTTGTTTTGTTTTATTAAGACACCTTGAGCTGCCTTGCCAGGTGGGGGCATGGTAGCATTTTTTTAAAAAAATAAAGAAATAATATACAAAAATAGGTATTCCATGTAAAATACTTTCTCTCTGCCCATTTCCCTACCCACACCCTCCCACTCCCTCGCCAAATGCCCAGTGAAACAGCCAAGTCTTATACTGTCTTTGGAAGATCCAGGGACAAGCAAACCTCTACTGAGAGGGAGTTCCACAGTCTCAGAGAAGGCACCGAGAATGCTCTCTCCATCATCCCCATCCAATGGACATGGGGAACCTCAAGAGGGGTGCCCTCTGATGATTGCAGGAACTGATCCAGGACCCGGGGGGTGAGGCGGTCCTGCAGATAAATATGGCCCACGTCATTTAGGACTTTAGCTCAACACCAACACCCTGAATTGGGCCCAGAAGACTATAGGCAGCCACTGCAATGAACAGAACACTAATGTAATATGCTCATGGCGAACCGTCCCTGAAAAGAGATGGGGTGCCCTGTTTTGCACCAGGTGCAGTCTCCAGACTGTCACCGAAGGTAATCCCAGGTAGAGTGCATTGCAATTGTCCAATTCAGGTGAGGAAGGCATGGATAATAGTGGCAAGGTCAGAGCCTGAGTTATATGGCCAAAGCCATTGCACAAGATGTAACTGGCAAAAGACACTCCTCACCACAGCCGCCACCTTAGCATCCAGTAGGAGCTGTGAAGCGAGGAGCAACCTCAGACTCTGGACATGAGGTACCAAGGATGGGCAGACCTCTTCGATGAAAGAGACCTCTCTCACACCCGGACCCCAGCCCTGCCCACCAATATCATCTTTGTCTTGTCAGAATTCAACTTTGGACAGTTCGCCTGCATGTAGTTCCCCTCAGCTACCAAACACCGAGTAAGCACCAAGATGGCCGGGGCTAGGTCGGATGAAAACGAGAGGTAGATCTGGGTGTCATCAGCATACTGATGACACCGAACCCCAAAACCTCTCCCAACCTCTCCCAACAGCTGCATATACACATTGAACAGGAGGGGGAAAAGGAAAGAACCTTGTGGCACTCCACACGTGAGGTCCTGGGGAGATGAAGAATGGTCCCCTAGCACCACTAACTGAGTTCTTCCAGCCAGTAAAAAGTGGAACCATTCAAGAACGATGCCACCTATCCCAGAATGGTCCCACAAGCAAGTCACCAACACCTCATGGTCAACAGTATAAAAAGCAGCCAACAGATATAACAAAATCAGTACAGTTGACCAACCCTGGTCTAACTTGCAGCAGAGGTTGTTGACCAAGGTCACAAGCACAGTCTCAGTGCCATAGCCTGGTCGAAAGCTGAACTGTGAGAGATCCAGAAAACTGATGCCATCCAAATGTGCCTGAAGCTGTTGAGTCCATTCAATAACCTTTCCTAAAAAGGTGAACACCTGATAGCTGGCTGGGGAGTCAATGCTGAGAATGGTTTCTTGAGCAGAGGCCACACCACACCCTCCTTAAGGCACTCCGGGACTCTGCACTCCTGAAGGGAGGCATTGACCAGTGCCACCCCTACCAGGAATGGCCCCAGCATCTCCTGGCTGGCCTTAACCAGCCAGAAGAGGCACAGGTCCAGTTCACAAGATGTGGCTCTAATCACCACAAGCACATAGCCAACATCAGAAGGCAATAAAGACTGAAATCGACCCCCCAAAACTGGACAAAGCAGGGTAGTCATAACCTCTGATTCTGTCACTGTACTAAGTGTAGCATTGAAGTCATGGATAATGTGAGTGATTTTCTCTGCAAAGTAATCAGTAAACCTGTCACAGTGAGTACTGGAAGAATCCAGTTCCAAGTGGAGACAGGCCAAAATGACCAGTCCCTTCACCACCTGGAAAAGCTCAGCTGGATGCGACTTTGCCAATACTGTGATGGCAGCAAAGAAACCTTGCTCTGCTTCCTGCATAGACACGGCATTTTCAGGCAGCAGTAGCTGCATGATGAAACTTAAATGTACAGCTGCTTTTCATTATAAACAAGGTACTGCTGAAGCCCCGATTTTGAGGAAACTGCTTGACCTAAATTTCTGAATATTTAACTATGGCTGTAAGTTGTGAGGACCATCATATCCACAAAGTTTGAAAAAGATCCATTAGAAAAATAAAATGTTAAACCTTAATTGGTTGTGGTCAAAATGCACACCATCCTCATGTATTTGGATAATCAATATCTCCTCCCCCTGGATGAGTTGAGCCACCAAACTCAACAGGCTTCAAGAATCAGATCAATAACAAGTGCTTCTGAAATACGATACTGATTGATACAGCCAAAACCGAGTTATTAGTGATACAAAAAAATCAGTTTTGCAGGTTCACGCATGCGCACTTGAGCTCCTCTCTCCTATCAGAGAGCCAGGGAAGCGGATGCATCCCATCCCCCTGTGAGATCTGTGGGCTGCTGCTCCTGCTACTGCCCGTCCCCCTGGCAACCCGCGCTGAAGGGTGTTCTGATTTTTAAAAAAATGAAATTAATTTTCCGAGGCTGCCGGCTGGTCCATCCAGAGCCGCCCTCCCCTGCGGGTCCTGATGGCAGACAATGGGCTCCCCTACTCCTGCCAGGCCCACACGCTGGCCTTGCTGACCATTGGTAGGGCTGAACTGCAGCTCTGCCTCCCTGACGCCATCACCAACGCACCGGGGCTCTGTGGAGTGGCTGTGGAGTGGGAAAGTAAAAGGCATAGGGGGGGCTTATGATCGTTTGGGGGTGGGTGGCACTGGCTAGCGGGCAGGGGGGGAGAA
>QEPC01010383.1:1121527-1217446 GCA_003113815.1 Sphenodon punctatus | reverse complement strand
GGGGGAGAACTGAAGGGGTCAGGGAACACTGTGGGGCACTGGCTAGCGGGCAGGCGGAGAACTAAGGGAGTGGGGGCATTGGCTAGCTGGCGGGGGATGGGAGGGAGAAGAACTGAAGGGGTCGGGGAGCGGGGTACTGGCTAGCGGGTGGGGTGGGTGGGGAAGAACTGAAGGGGTCAGGGACCACTGCAGGGCACTGGCTAGTGGGTGGGGGGGAGAACTAAGGGAACAGGGGGCACTGGCTAGCAGGCAGGAGGGGAAGAAGGGGAGCGGGACACTAGCTAGCAGGCCAGGGGAGAACTAAGGGAGCGAGGGCAAAGGCTAGCTGGTGGGGGCCGGGAGGGAGAAGAACTGAAGGGGTCAGGGAGCGGGGCACTGGCTAGTGAGTGGGGGGAAGAACTAATTTGAGGTGTTCCTCAGTGGATAAGCAAATGGAGAGGGTAACTATTGTTTTGAGCATTACAAAAGTGTCTTTCATTTTGGGGGAGGGGGTTGTTTGTTTTATTGTTTATAAAACTTTGCTGTGCGTGGAGAGCACAAGATATCTCTCTAGTAGCTACCCTTGCAGCTGGCTGCCCCCTCCTCAGCTGTGCCACATGATCCCTCTGTAAAGCTTGTGGAAGCGGAAACATTTCCTTGATACAGCACGGGAGATAGCAGCAGGCAGGCAGCTGCAGTATGAGCAGCATAACATCGGGTTTGCTCGGCGTTTGTTTCCAAGCTGTTAGTGACCTTGCCCCCTTCCTTCCCTCTTTGCAACCGGCATAGGCACCAACAGCAGCAAGATTAAAGATTTGTTTTGTCGCTGTTTCTCAGGGGCAAGGTGTAAAGTGAAGAGCCCCAGGCAAAGGGAAGTCTCTTGCAAAGGGGAAGGGAGGAAGCTTTAAGCCCAGGAGTGCCCCCCTCCCCCACCCCAGGAGCTGCAAGATAAGTGAAAGGGAAGGATCACAGCCCAGTAGGGTACAGTTACAAGACAGTGGGTACATGGAGGGGGCAGGCAGCTATGGGAAGGTGGGGAAGCTGAGGGGCAATGCATACATTTCCATGTCTCCTGCTCCCTTTTCCAGCACACTACAGATCCATCCTAAGGATAGCAGTGAGAGATGGCAGTAAGAAGGGTGCATTCCCTTCCCTTGCTACTCTGGGGTCTGTAGCTTGAGTTTTCCCCTGGGGTCCGGAGAAGTTTGTCTGGAGCAACTGGGACGCCTTTCCTTCCCAGTCCAGAAACGGGGGCTGTTTTGTCTCCCTGGTGAGAAGCTGGGTTTGTTTTGCCTTTTTGTGTTGTGGTCTTGTGGGTAGCTGCTGCTAGAGTTTCCCAAGCTGCTGCCAGACAAGAGTAGGGCTGATGTGGCAGCAGCTGTTACTGCACCGTGATTCCATTCCGCCATTTCGGAATTGCCTGCGTCACACCGCGGCTTTTCTGCGGACATTCCGCTAATTCTGCTGGCATTCTGCAAATTGCAGAATTGCAGAAAAACTGTGGAAACTGTCGGAAAACCGCTGTTCCGCTATTTTGTGGTGCTGGCGGAATGGTGGAAGTAGCGAAAATGTCACGCCGTATCACTAATTGCGGAAACACTGTTTCCATTGGAAATAGCTACCGCTGCAACATTTCACTACAGACCTAGACAAGAGGAGGGGGAGAGGTGAGATGTGAGCAACTGGGATGCAGGGCTAGAGGGCTGTGTAAGGAGTCAGCATAGCCTTAAGCCAAAACATCTGCTGGTAGGGGCAACTTTCCAGGAATCACCACCCCTGAAGAAGGGGGGAGAGAGAGGGGGGCATGAGGATTTGCTGCCTGATCCCTCCACTGGAAACAGACTCTTTCCTCCCCCAAGAAGATGCTAATCAATGGGAAAACATGGGTGGAGTGTCTTAACTTGAGGATGGGCAGCTGTGGTGGAAGAGATGATGGGTGTGGTCTGGGCTCTGGAGGAGAGGGGGGCATAGTGGGTGAGCTGGGCTCTGGGGTAGAGAGGGTCAGAGCAGGTGGGCTGTACTTTGGGGTTGGATGGCACAGAAGGGCAGGTGTACCAGACAGTTTGGCTCTGGAGAGGAGGGGGCAGAGTGGGTGGGCTGGGCTCTGGGAGGCACCAGGCAGGGGTGGGCTGGGCAGAGCAGGCATGCCAGGCAGAGCGGGTGCCTTGCCAGAGCCAACTGATTCAGAGAGGGTGTCCAGCCTGCCCACTCTGCATCAGCTAGCTCGGCAAGGCAGGGATTGTCCATAGGTGCCTGCTTGTGTCTTTCGGAGCCAGCCTCCAATCACCAGTCTCCTCCCTGTGTCTACCCATCTTGTTAATGTTACACTGGTCGGCAACATAGTTCCCACCCATATGTGGGGTTTTTTACATACATGCACCAAGCTCTGATTCTTTACACTGTTTAAAATGTTTTGACATCCTGCTTATTATTATTTTTTTTAAATGCAATCATGAACGCATCAAAACCAATGTCAAAACTCCCCTAGACTGTAGGATGTGAGGATTGTACCTGTAATATTTTGGAGCTCCACAATGACTAAAGCCAGTTCCATGTTGTAACTGATAATGTTCCCTAGCAGCTGCAAATGGCTCTACTACTGATATATACCAAATCTGAGATGCAGTACCTCATAAATTTCAGGGCTGAACCTCCCAAACTGCTTTCCTCCAACCTCATTTTGGGTTTAGCCTTCCCGAGTAATTTAAGTCTGTTATTTACGTGTATACAAATTATGTACAATTCATACAATGAAGTAAAGAATGTGAGTGTAGACATTATACAATTCGTTGTACACAATGAAGTTATGTAGAAACAGACAATGCACTCTGACAAAATTGTTCCTTGTCAAATTATAATAAATTAGATTCATAATTGTAAAATGTGCAAGTTTACTTATTGATAAAAATGAAGTATGTATGGTAAGGAATTTAGTACATATATTACATGTATGGTGATGATAAAATATTAAATATTGCTCTAATTGTGAATTAATTTCTGTTTTTTGGCATTTATGTTTTGTGGAGTGGAAGGTGGTGTATGGAGTAGAAGGTGTTTTGAATTATAATTGTACTGAATTTATTTTTTGTTTGTATTTTAAGAAAACTCTTGTACATTTAAGTGTATTTTTAAACTGTTACATTTTTTTGCTTTGCTTAATATGCTCTTAAATTAGCTCTATGCCACAATCTGTCATCTTCAGTGCGAGTATAATGCCATTGTCGCTCTAACCACCTTGTCTCCTGCTTCAACTGCCACAGATCCTCCATGAACCATGGGACCCTGTGGTGTCAATGCCTGGGAAGCGGTCTCCTGGGAACGGTTCTGTCGATGACCTCAGTCAGCTAGATGTTCCATAAGACCACAATGTCATCAAGAGAGGGATCATAGAGGTCAGAGGGTAACTCCCCATGAGCATTCTGGAACCTATCTGGTTCCATAAGTCTCTGGGGTTGAACCAACCAAATAGGTTCAGCACCCTTCTGGAGGCAGACACGCGTGAGGAGACAGGCTCATGGGAGGTAATGATCCATCTCCCCACCAATGGAGCCCCCACCTCAAGGCCAGTGCAGAATACCAAATCCAGAGTATGTCCCCCCTCATGTGTTAGGCCACTCACTACCTGAGACAGACCCATGGTTGCCATGGTGGCCATGAACTCATGCTATGCATCATAAAGACCGGCATCAGCATGAATATTGAAGTCCCATAGGCAAGGGTGTTGCTAGCTCCTAAAAGATCAGGGACTCCCCTTGGTGGGCCTGGGGGTGCTGCCCAGTCTGCATGCATATAACTTAACTTTAAAGGCACTTTTGCCCTTCCTACAAATGGAGGTAATCTGTGCTCACTGCACCCTCAATGATGGTTTACAACTGGGTGTTTCTCACAATTCTAACTACAAGCATTCCACAATCAGAAAGCAAGTAATAAATCGCAAATGCAGAGCACTAAATTCCAAATGGCCAAGCCACAATCAAACACACAAGACACCCCAAAATACAGCCTATTAAGCACATTATGCCATGCAAAGAGAAATACTTCTAGATATATAACCAGTTAATCTGTGACCCCATCAAATCACACTATTCCCCCCCGCCCATAACCAGTTCATTTGTGCCCCTATAATCAATTCATGCTGCCCCCATCCCATAATCAGTTGAAGGGAGCCAACAGGACAGCCTCATGGGGAGAGATGGGGGCACAGGGGGAGAGTAGGAAGAGGGGACAGCCATGTGAAGCAGGAGGGGGGCATGCAGTGGGAGAGGGAGCATCTCTCTCACACACACACACACACACACACTCACACACACACACACCCAAAATCCTTCTCACATAGAGTGAGTGTGTGTCTATGTATGAGTCTGACACACACTCTGATCTCTCTCTCTCTCTCTCTCTCTCTCTCTCTCACACACACACACACACACACTCCTGTCTCTCACACATATATACACAGATTCTCACACACACAGAGAGTCTCTCTCTCTCTCTCTCTCTCTCTCTCTCTCATATAACTAGTACCATAACTCAAGGAATAGTAAGTGTTTGCTAGCTTCACTCATCTGATTTGCACAAAGGGTGAAAACAGACATGCACTTTAACTCTTGCTTTAACATTTCTTAGGAATGCTGCAGGGCTGCATAGGGTGCCAATACAGCCCTTCAACCTTCCTAAGAAATGTTAAAGTGGTGTTAAAGTGGAGTTATATACATGTCTGTTTTCACTCAAAGAGGCGAGCTCTGCACCTACTGGGAGCTTTGCTACTTAATTTCATTGTGGATCCAATTGTGTTCCTAGAAATAACCACTACAGTGTGTGCCTTTCATTCAAGGAGCTTCTAACGCTCTGTAAGCTTCTGCTGTTCACAGCCTCTCAGTGAGGGACTATCCCCATTTCAGAGACAGAAAAAGAAAGGCACAAATTGCCTGATTCTAATTTTCAGTAGTAAACACCAAAATGGAGTGCTTAACGTCAGACACATCAGGTCTGACTGGTTGGTGGTGCTGAGTTGTTCACAGCTCCCACTGACTTCATCTGAAGGTAAAAGTGCTTCACAAAGTTTGGGTCAAATTGTGGATCTAGAAGCAGTGGGGACACTACTAACTTTTTAGTGACAGACACAGCTGTCTGGCCCTAAGAACTAAGGATAACCTGTAATGCCACCCCCAATCATTCAGAATTTTGAGTCAAGCCACACTAAAATTGCAAATTCAAAAAAAGAGTAAGGGTTAATGCTTTGTAGTTGCCATCTTTTTTGCACACTTAAATGGAATTATGTTTGTAAAACCACAGGGGATAAAATCTTATATTTTGTTAAGACTAATGCAGAGATGCTCATATAATGACCGGAAGCTGGAGCTTTAAGAAAAACGAACTAGCTAGAGACTTGTGATTAAAAAAACAAAACAAAAAAATAAACAAATAAAAAAACACAAGAGGCAGCAACTTTGGATTGAGATGCCTTTCAGTTGATTTTTTTTTCTGTGCATTGATAGTACTTTATTTATTTTTTATTTATAAAATAATTCTATCCTGCCCATAGGGAAGCCTGGGGTGGTGAACAACAAAGATAAAACAATCTAAAAGGTTAATAATTTTTCTTATATGCAGGGAAACAACCCCCCACCCCTCACCAAAAGCCTGGTGGAACAGCCAGGTCTTAATTAAACGTCAAAATGACAGGAGAGTGAGGGCCAACTGAACCCCCTCCAGGAGCGAATTCCACAGAACAGGGAAAGCCACCAAAAAAGATCTAACATTGGTGGTCACCCACCTCGCCTGGGGAACGTCCAAAAAGTCTCCCGTGGACGATCTCAGAGGGCGCACAGGCACATGGGGAGTGAGGCGGTACCTCAGATAAACAGGCCCCAGGCCGTGAGGGGCTTTAAAGCTTAAAACCAGCACCTTGAAATTAGCCCAGTGCTTTACAGGCAGCCAGTGCAGAGCCCGGAGCACAGGTGTCATGTGCTCCCTGCGGCCCGCCCCTGTAAGGAGACGGGCCGTGGCATTCTGCACCAGCTGCAGCCTCCATACCAACTTTGCGGGCAGCCGCATGTAGAGCGCGTTGCAGTAATCCAGCCTCAAGGTGATGAAGGCATGGATGACAGTGGCGAGGTTGGAGTCTGAGAGATATGGCCAAAGCCACCGGACAAGATGTAACTGCTGAAATGCACTCCCCATCACAGCCACAACCTGAGATTCTAAGCTGAGCTGTGAATCAAGGAGCACACCCAGGCTCCGCACTTGAGAGACCATGGGAGGGCAAACCACCCCAACAAGAAGAGATTCAACCACCCCCAGGCCCCCAAAGCCCTCGCCCACCAACATCACCTCCATCTTGTCAGGATTCAATTGCAGATGGCTCAACCTCATCAAAGCCACCACAGCTGACAGGAACTGGGAAAATAAGGAAACTGCATGGCCTGGATCGATGGAAAAAGAGAGGTAGATCTGAGTGTCATCAGCATACTGATAACACTGTATGCCCTGAAAACCTCTCAAGATCTCCCCTAATGGCTGTGTATAGATGTTAAACAAGAGGGAGGACAGAATGGCACCCTACAGGACTCCACACGTGAGATCCCAGGGAGAAGATGTACACTCCCCCGAGACCACCCAGTGAGTTCTCCTGGCCAGGAACAAATGAAACCAGTCCAAGACTGTTCCGTCAAGACCGGAACAGTCCCGCAAGCGAGTCACCAACACCTCATGGTCGACTGTGTTGAATGCAGTCGAAAAGTCTAGCAGGACCAGTAAGGTCTGAAAACCCTGGTCCAATGCCAGACAGATATCATCAACCCAGGCCACCAGTGCAGTCTCTGTACCATACCCAGGCCCAAAACCAGACTAAGGGGGTCAAGGAAACTGGTACAGTCTAGATGTTCCTGGAGCTGCCGTGCCACAGTCCGTTCAATAATTTTCCCTAAAAAGGGGAGGTTAGAGAATGGCCAATAACTGACAGGAGCATCAGTATCAAGAGATGGTTTCTTGATCAGGGGTCTAACCACAGCCTCTTTCAGGAAATCAGGCACCCTGCCCTCCAAAATGGAGGCACTAACCACCCCAGCCAGCAACGGCCGTAATGGCTCCTGGATGGCTTTCACCAACCAGGATGGGCATGGATCTTGTTCACAAGTAGTGGCATGAACAGATCCCAACGAGGACTCCACATTGGCAGGCAACACCATCTGAAACTGATCCCACAAAACAGGACAGGACGGAGCATCCATAGCCCCAAGATGATCCTCTGCAATAACTGCGGTACCAAAATCATGACTGATGTGAGATAGCTTATCTACAAAGTACTCAATAAACCGGTCACAACAGGTCACTGAATTGCTCCAGGTCAAGGTGAAGGCAGGCAGGACTGACCAAGCCTTTCACCACCTGGTAAACCTCCGCAGATGCAATGAGGGCAGCAAAGAACTGCCTAAATTGCCATAGTATAGGTCTTTAAACTACTCTTATGCTGAGATCGATCATACTCATTGTGAGTCCACTACCACCATCGCTCTAACCGCCTACTCTCCCACTTCAAAACTGCAGGCCCTCAGTAAACCAAGGAGACCTGCGGGAGACTCAGGAGGGCAGTCGATGCCTGGGAGCCACTCTGTCAATGGTCTCGGCCAACAAGGTGTTCCAGAAGGCTATAAAATAATTGACAGAGCGGGTGTCAAGGTCCAGGGGAAACTCCCCCAGAGCCTTCCGGAACTGGTCCGGGTTCATAAGTCTCCGGGGGTGGATCGCTCTAATAGGTACTGCACCCTGTTGGGGACTGACATGTGCCAGAATGCATGCCTTAAGGAGGTAATGGTCAGACCATGACAAAGGCTCCACCCCCCTAACTCCTACTAACTGACCCCCCACCTCAAGGCCGGTGCAGAAAGCCAAATCCAGTGTATGTCCCTCCTCATGTGTGGGGCCACAGATGATTTCGGACAGGCCCATGGTTGTCATGGAGGCCATGAACTCATGCCTCACTCCTCCAAGATCGATGTCAGCATGCATGTTAAAATTCCACAGGACCACTAATCTAGGGGGCCAGAGGATCACATCTGACACCAATTCAGCAAGAGCATGTAGGGATGCCACCAGGCAGTTGAGTGCACGGTACACCAGCAGCACCCCTAATCTGTCCTTGGCCAAATCCAACACAAGATGGAGACACTCAACACCTGGTGGAGCCTGCACCGATATCTCCTAAAAGACAATGCATCCTTGATAACAATGGCTACTCCCCCCCCCATCCCTCCAGCCGAGACTGATGCTTCACGAAGAACCCAGCTGGAGCAAGGTCAGCCAAAATAGAACCCTATTCATTGTCCAGTCAGGTCTCTATAATACACACGAGGTCGGCATCTCACTCTGGGATTAACTCCCGGATGGTAGATGACTTACTGACAACCAACCTCGCGTTCAGCAGCACCAAACCAAGGCCTGGGGCCTCCTGAGCCTCAACCCACAACCTACCTGCGTGGGGGGTTGAGAGGGGAATGGGCACAAAGGACCACTCCCATCTCACTGATGGAACATGCCTCCCCTTTGGACCATATCAACACGGCCTTTAACTTTCCTTTCATTGTCTTTGATTCTGCAAGATACCCCCATCAAGAATCAAACTAAGGGGGTATCTCTTGCTCAATGCAGCTTTCAGGATCAGGGTCAACCTGTACGATCAGGGGGAACAAATTATCACACCAGTAAAAGGGAAGAAAACTTTGTAAAACTTGGCAAAGTGATTTCAAACTGACAAAAACTTGCAATCTGCCAACACAGGAACAGTAGTTGTTTAATTCACTTGCTCTTCTACAGGCTCCTCCCTTACCCTACCCACAGGGGGGAAGTTGGAACAATGAAATCAACCTTAAACAACAACCATCAGTCACCTTGCTTGCTTGAGTTGCTTTTCACGGCACTATCCACTCCGGCATCAGCAGCCACCTCTCTCTTCCTGACTCCAGCCTGCCTCATGCTGCTTCTGCATGTATGGCTCCCATGCTGTGCACGGTGTGTGGGGCAGCACTCATTTCAACTTCAGAAGGTTGCTACCTTTTAAACAAGGTTCTTCGAGATGGCTTCGAACATTCTCACTTGCGACAAGTGAAAATTCTCACAAATGAGAATGTTGGAGCCATCTTGAAGAACCTTTGTTTACAAGGTAGCAACCCTCTCACTGCCACTACAGACTCAAATGTTCAGATAATCCGGGGCTATAGAGAAAAGATCGGGGATTCCAGCCTTTTCAGCCCCTCCCCATAGCGACACCCCTGCTCCCAGGACCACCAGCCTTTGGGACCATAAGATCACCTCCAATACCAGCTCTGATAGAGCATGTAGAGATGCTGCCATGCAGCTGGGTACATGATACAATAACAGCATCCCCAGTCTGTCTCTGGCCAAATTAAATACAAGATAGAATTTGGCATGGAATATGAAAGTGTGAGAGTACACATAGTAACTGACTTGATTTTTTTGAAGTACACTCTAGGAGGAAGCAAATATTATGATTTTGTGTTTGTTTTTCTCAAAGACATTAGTAAGCATTTTAGAAATGGGAGTGTAGAGAGACAGAGCCAAAGTGACTGATTATTTTTTCTTCCATGTCTGGTGGACATGGGGTTGGTGGAAGAAAGCCATTTTGTTACAAAACTTGGAGCGTTTTCAGACAAGACACTACTCACTAGGAATGGGACTATCCGCAAATTATTGGTTACCATTTTTATCGGTATTGGATTCATCCGATATCTGATTTATTGGTATCGGTATATGGGTTTTTTAACATTGCCAATTTTTCAGATCTTTAACATTGCAGTCATTGTTAAAATGGCCGCAATATTAAAGATCTGAAAAATCGACAATGTTAAAAATCCGATATACCGATACCGATATTATCAGTATTATCGGATTAATCTGATATTTCCAATTATTGGCATTATCAGATTAATCCAATACTGATAGTCCCATCCCTACAACTCACCCACCTCCCACCAACTATGCATGTTACAGGGCATACATAGGGCAACACTGCAGGCCTGGAACATGTATAGGGGGTGGATGGTGGGTGGAGAGTATCTTGTCTGAAAATGCCCTTGACTGAAAAGAAAGGTAATAGAAATCTGGTAGTCACACCCCATAATGTGGCCTTGTTTTCTTAAGAAGTCTGTTTTTTATTCCTTAAAAACACAGTGACATTTTCATATAGAATTTGGAGAGAAATTTCAAGACATTAAAATATGGAATTGAAACTTCTTCAGGTCCCCTGATTTTTGTTATTTATTTGAATTACTAAGCTGGATTAATATATTTGAACACCAGCTAGAAAACCTAGCTCTGGTGGGCAAACCAGTAACAGTTTACTAAAAGATAACACACCATAACATAAACCATATTCTCATCCCACCAACCAACAACAATTAAAAGTAGACTCCTGTACAAATGGGAGCTCTTCTAAAGTGTAGTTGACATTAAATATTGCTACAACTATATAGAAAGATACTAAAAGAAAATTACGATGAGGTCATGACATCAATCCATCAGATGATGGTCAATTTAACCTCAGATCTGTCCCCAACTATGGTTAGTACTGGATGCTTCTGAAGAAGTGCAAAAAAGTAGGACATATATGGAATGATCCATAATCTTATACACTTCCTGCTTTGATAAATTAGAGATTGCATTTCCTTGATCATCTTGGCTACTAGCCATTGATGGACTGACCCTCCATGAACTTATTTTTTCCCCAATCCAGTTATTTCATTGGCCCTCACAATAATGGATGAAAAAGTACATTCCTTTGTTTTGATTTAAACCTGATACTAGATAATTTTGTCAGGTGTCCCCTAGTTCTAGCATTATGAGAAAGTGAGAAAAGCAGCTCCCTGTTCGTGGGGTTTGGGATTGTGGACAATGGAAAATCTCAACCCCCCTCTGCCTGGGTTGTGCATGGCACAGACAGAACATGAGATCAACCCCAGTGACCTCAGGTCTGAATCCAGCCTGACCTAGATATGCAAATCATAAAAGCTGGTGTAGTTCTTGGAGTTGCTAAAAAGAATGGTTTGGGATTCATTTGGACTCACATAGATGAGTCATCTCTCTACTTTTTATATTGTAGTAAAATTGTTAACTTGTTTTAAAAAGAGATACAGAATGCACTGGCTCGGTTAAGCTCCTTACTCTTGGAAACATTCCCTTTGAAATATACATTATTAAATATGCCAATCTTCATATTCACTCTGGTCGGTTACATTACAATGAAACTTGCTCTGGTGGAGCGCTTTGAGGAATGAATCATTACTCCTTCTCAGACACTACTGGATGGGAACAGGAATGCAACTAGGGTCATTGCAAGATGGCTCGAGTCCCTCCCATAGCTTGCTTCACTGACTGTGAGGCCACTTTTGCATGGTGCAATCACAGGTGCCTGACCAACCTCAGCAGTAGGGCTGATGCGGCAGCAGCTTTTACCGTGCTGCGATTCCGTTCCGCTATTTCGGAATTGCCCACGCCACACCGCGACATTTCTGTGGATATTATGCTAATTCCGCCAGAATTCTGCAAATCGCGGAATTGCGGAAAAATCGCGGAAAAATCGCGGAAATCGCGGAAAACCACTATTCCGCGATTTTTTGGCACTTGCGGAATTGCGGAAATAGCGAAAATGTCATGTTTCCACGATTCCACTAAGTTGCGAAATTAAATAAGCAGAACCGCGGAACCGCGGAATGAAACCGCGGAATTAAAGCCTCTGCCATGCCATTCCACTAATTGCGGAAACACTGTTTCCGCCAGAAATAGCTACCGCTGCGAAATTCCATTACAGCCCTACTCAGCAGTGAAGGTTGTGTGACTGGCCACTCAGGAGTGCTCTGTACAGAAGCGAAGAACAGATGTTACCTGAAGAGACCCTCTTCTTCCCTTCTCCCCTCTGTTTGTGCCCCTGGATGAGAATAAATAGAATCTTGACTGTGCTCTTATCCCACCCCACTTGCTGGCCCTACACAGATGGAGTAGTTTAGTCACTAGTAGGGCTGAAATAGCAAGCTGCTGTGGTTGCGTTTTTTGATGGAAAAAGCTCTTTTGCAATGAGCAGCATGGTGTGATAGAGATGTTCATTTCACTACTTTCATTCCGCTACTTCCGCCGTTCTGCTACTTTCATTCTGCTACTTCCACCGGCTGTGAAAATAGCAGAACAATGTTTGTTCCGACAGTTTTGATCTTCCGCAATTTCCACCGGCACTGCAAAGCAGCGGAACAGTTTGTTCTGGCAGTTTCTGAGATTGTTTTGACAGTTTCTGAATTAGCGGAAGACCATCTGAATTTGTGGAATGCCAGCGGAAAAGCTGCAGAAAGTCACGAGCAATTCAAAAATGACAGAATGAAATAGAGGAACAGAAAAAGGAGTTGCCGCTTCATCCCTAGTCGCTCGCTAGCTAGTACTGCCCACTAGCATCAAGGGTAGAGAAATTGTGTCTCCGAGGATAATGCTGGAGTGGTGCTGAAAGCTGTGGATACCGTCCATATCCAGCTTGGGCTTATTAACACAGAGAATAAATACTACTACTACTACTACTACTATTACTACTACTTCTAATAATAATAATAATAATAATTAATTAATTAATAATAATCAATAATACCAAAGATGATTGTAGTACAAATAAATTGATAGAAACTAGGTACTCTAAGGTGGCCCGCCAAACAAACACCAGAATTGCTTTTTCATTTTTAGTTGTTAGGGAATGGTTTATTACATGTTATAAATCACAACTAGGAATCTAGTCTCGTATTGCTCTTGGCACTGATAAAGTAATCCTAAAAAAATAAAAAAAATAAAACAAATATCAGTGAGAATTCAATTAATGCTAATGGTGCTGTGTTCTGAAAGGTATGGGAACCTTGGCTTAGATAGAAATTGCTTGCAGCAACAATTAACTGAGTTTATCATGGGAAAGTTTGGTAACCGCTGAATGTAACCTCATGTGACCCAGATGCTGTACGATAAGTCAATCGGTGATGGGGGAGGGGAGAGAAGAATCTAATTCAATTCAACTTGCTGGCAGATAACGTAGGGCATGCATTAAGTTTCACAGTCCAATGCTGGAAGGAGAGAAATACCTGGGTGCCCTAATGTCTCCACTGATAGTGATTTGAAAATCTTCTCGTGCCAAGCACATTAGCCCAGGTTGCCTAGTAGAAGGGCCATGCTACCCTTCAGGCCACTCAACGTTCCTGCTGTTTGGCTTCATCTGTCCTTCAGTGCAAATAACTGCAACTCCCATAATCACCCATTCCAACCTCAATAAAATAGCCAATTCAATAAAACAAGAAGTTACTCTATTAGAGCTGAAGCACAGACGTAAACTGTTATTCCCAGTGAAAATGTTCCACTTAGAGCAGCGAGTGCAAATTTATTTCCTGCCTACAGCAGGTGTTGTTGAGAAACCTTAAAACAAAAGGGTTTAAAATGCTATAAAGCTAAATGCTTTTGGAGGTTTTCTATGGTTTTCTATGTAAATGACATTATATGTTACAAATATATAGTAGTAGGGTGGGGGAGGTGTCTTTTGCCAAGGCACCCCAATGAGGGGGGGTACAGACATGAGGGGTCAGCAGTGGGGGTGCTACAACCCTCCAGTGAGAGGGGGTATGGGCAAGTTCAATGGGAGGATGATATTTATGTCATCCCTTCCCCCTGGTGAGAGGAGGGGTACGGACATGGGGGAGGGAGGCAGGAAGGTGCTACATCTCCAGGGTGGTATGGGGGTGGGTGAGGTTTTCTGCCTGACTCCCTGACCAAGTATTCTCAGGAGATATCAGGTGCAGGGTGTGTGTTACGGCTTCTTCTGAAGCCAGCCAAGTAGGGATCTCATTGGTGGGGAGTTGTTCAAGCAGATGCTCAACCAATTGGGGCTGTGTTGGTCATGGGGAGGTGTGGAAGGGGGTAGGGCAGAGGAAAAGTCATTATAGATACCAGATCAGACATTTAGTTTATGTTCCCCTGTCCTCCTCTTCCCCTGTCTTTGGATATTACCACCTTTCGATATTACCACCAGCTACTGATCTTATTCAGGATGGGGCTGTTGATCTCGTATGCATTACTGAGACCTGGATGGATGAGCCTTTCGGGACTTGTTGGCCCAGTTGCTACTGACTAGGTACTTGATGCAGAATCTACCAAAAATTGGGGGATGGAGTGGCAGATGTGGTGGTGATCTGTAAAGACAATCTGATCTACCAAAGGTATCCAGTGTCTGGTTTACACAAAATACAGCCACTTCATGCTCAAGGCCCAGGATAGATTGGGGTTTCTGCTGGTCTGTCGACCACCCTGATGCTGATCAGTCAGGCTCCCTGTCAGCTCTAGCTGAGCTGGTCTCCTAGGTGGTGTTGAGATCACCCAGACTTATTAAGTAAAAATGTGTGGGTAATGCAGGAGTTCCCAGACCCGGGGTGGGACACCGTAGTCAACACAGCCCTGGTTGGGGAAAGGCACCGAACAAACATGCCGATGGCAGAGAGCTGTCCAGCCACCTGAATAGCCTAGGTAAGGTGGGGAGCTTAACCAACATGCAAGCAGCGGACGCCATCCATGCCCTGCGCTCAGTGCCCCCACATAACCATGATGGACAGCCAAGGTGACAAGCTATGGTACTCGGTGATAGTGGTCCCTGTCCCAAGGTTGTTATGGTGGGGCTAAACACACATGATAACCCATGTTGACCTGCATGGGCGGCCTTTAGTCTGGGCTGTGTCCTCGGACTGGGGCTGAAGTGGCAACTTCTTTTTCCACTCCACTGTTTCATTTCGCTGTTTCAGAATTGCCCGTGATTTTCTGAAGCTTTTTCACTGGCATTCCTCTAATTCTGCCAGCATTCCGCTAATTTAGAAACTATCAGAACAATATTGGAAACTGTCAGAACAAACATTCTTCCGCTACTTCACAGTGCTGGAGGAAATTATGAAAGATCAAAACTGCCGGAACAAACATTGTTCTGCTATTTTTGCAGTCGGTGGAAGTAGCATAATGAAAGTAATGGAACAGCAGAAGTAGTGGAATGAAAGTAGAGGAATGAACATCTCTATTCACCATGCTGTTCATTGTGGAAGAGTATTTCTATTGGAAAAAGCTACCACAGCGGCTTGCTGTTTCAGCCATACCTCGGAGATTCACCAAGGATGCAGCCCCGGCTAGATGCCTACCCATTCCAGATCAGTCCCAGGCTAATATCTTGTGGCATGCAAACAGATGTGCCAGTGGGTTCTGGGCCACAGCAGGACACAGAATTCCACCATCACATCTGTTTTTACCTATTTGTAGCAGGGAGTAGGGCTGTAGCGAAATGTCGCAGCGGTAGCTATTTCCTCCGGAAACAGCATTTCCACAATTAGTGGTACGACATGGCAGAGGCTTTCATTCCCCTAGTTTCATTCCACTACATCCGCAGTTCCACTAATTTCATTCCACTACTTTCACAAGCTTCACAAATAGCAGAAACATGCCATTTTCACTACTTCTACCATTCCGCCAACGCCATGAAATAGAGTAACAGCGGTTTTCCGACAAATCCACAATTTTTCTGATAAACTTGCAGAATGTCGGCGGAATTAGCGGAATGTCGCCACAAAAGTCACGGTGTGGAGTGGGCAATTCCGAAATGGCAGAATAGAATTGCGGCATGGTAACAGCTATTGCCGTATCAGCCATAGCAGGGAGTTCTGCACAGTTGTGGCCCCTTTAAGGAGGGGGCTAAGGGGGCTAGCCAGGAAGGTTGTGCACATGTATATGGGACTGGCTCTTGACTATCAAACTCAGAAACCTGTGGGCCTGTGTGCCCTGGACAGGGGAAAGTTAAGCCTGAGCCTGTGAGTCCTGAAGGGGCTTGGAAACTCAGACCATACCCACACCGCCTTTGGGTAAGAAACAGGCTGGGCAGTAAAGTTTCAGAGTGGGAAGGATTCTGGCCCTTTAAGGATCAGGAGGGGAAGCCTGGCCACTCCCACTCTACCTATATAAGAGGAGAGGCAAGACTCAGAGAAGAGGCACTCTCTGCTTGGATGCCAAAGGAGTAATATCTCCCAAGGAAAAGCGTAAAACAGATCCTTCCCACTCTACGCTCTCCAGGGTGCTTAATACTGGAAGAATCGGAGTAGACCAAGGTATTGGAAGAGGATGTGCCCAGGAGGGAGCCTCCTGCCTGGGGAAGGCTTGGCCAGAGCCTAAGGTCTGAGGCCTGGCAATTGTGGACTTTGGGGGGTCATTATAGCAGCTGTTATTCCAGTGTTTGGAAAGAGATTGTGCTGGAAATGTAAGATGGAGATGAACGAACCGGCAGCCCAGGGACTATGGAACTGCGTATGTGTCTAATAAAGAGACTTTTAATTGCAACCCCTATGGACAGGTGCACTGTTGTTCCAAGTGTGAACCCCCTTTCCCCAAGGGAGGTATACAGCTAACTGAGGGTCAAATAGGCATGGCAGTGGGGTGAACTAATTCCACAAAAGAGAACCCAGCATCCCATGTGCCCCTGGGAAAAACCCCTGCTACACTGTTGGAGAGGGCCTTGAGTCCCCCAAAGATGGATACATCCCCCCCTTTTTTTCTTTATAACCCAGGTCCGCAAACCTAGGCCAAGGGGGTGTGAAACGGCAGCCCCCAGAGGCAACCAGAGGCCAGAGAACATGGGAATAAAGGCTTGATAGACAAGCCTACCCATACGAGGTGCACAAGCAAAAAGGGGGAGCATGTGAAAAGCATGGAAAGAAAGGATCGGGACCAACCACTCTAGCTCCTAGCAAAAAGGGACCGCTCATGGAAAAATACCACCCTAAGGTTGAGAAAAAGAGTAGAAGGCGGAGCTCTCTGAATAAAGGATGGATTCATTAAGGAGAAGGGCTCACCCTGTTGTGACAAAGGGCTGGTAGCCATGACTCAGAGCAGCAACATCCTATCTCCGTATTCCCAGACACACCAGACACACACTCATTGTATCCTGAAGTCTTTCGTTAAGCCCTTCCTTCCCTCCCTTCATTTTTGTTTACCCTTACCTCCTGTGTAAAAGGTATCTGGTGCATCTGGTGTAGCCCTTTTTGTCATTCAAGCAACCTCCCCTCATTAGCCCATTGTACACCCCAAACAACCCTTCGTAGCCTCCCAAACTCCTTTCTCCATCACCCTTTAACTGTCCCTGGTTTTCCCATCACCCTTTGAGAAATCTTGGGACCCAGATACGTGCAGGTCACTCTGTGTGTGTATGAGTTGAGAGATCTCCCAGACTCTGGTCTGCCCCTTCTTTTTTCCTCCATCCCCCAAACTGCACTGGATCTGTGGGCTGCCTGTCCTGTCTCAACAGGCAAGGAAAGGTAACCACAGATCCAGACTTTCCCAGCCAACTGGGGAAGCCCTCTCTCTCTCTCCCCCCTCTCCCTTGTTCGCGTTCTCTCACTACCCATCACTGCGCCAATACCGAACACCCCCCTTCTACTACCATACTTCCTGCAAGCCACTTGTGTTTTCCCCTTTTAAATCCCACTAGTCAGACCATGACTATGTTTCTCTGTTTTGTATAGTAATAAACTTGTTATTGAACACCTGTGTGTCTCTCTCTCTCTTTCTATTTGGCGAGGGTACATCAACTGCCTGTAGCATGTACTGTCCTCAGCTTGATTCGTTTGAACACGTGGAGACCCTGGTTTAAGTCATTAAGCTAATTCCCCCCAAAGTTTAAGGAACGTTGGATATTGGAGTACCCACCCCCCAATAGTCACGAGTGGGAGGGGGGTCTCCTGTTAACAACACCATTGTCTTGGGTGATTTCAACATACTGAGTCCAGCATTTCAAAGGCAGGACATTTTCATGACTGTCATGATAATCATGGGTCTATACCAGATAATATCTGGCTTGACACATGAGTCTGGACACTCAGATCTAATATTTTTCACTGGCCTGGAAATGGGGGTTCTGATTATTGAGGGTGTAATTTTGGCAACATTGTCATGGTCAGACCATTACCTTTTGAGGACACAAATCCCTGCCTTCTTTTGCCCTTGTCGGAGTGATGGAGCAGTCAAAATGGTCTACCCCTGGAGACTAATGGATCCAGTAGGACTCTAGAACTCTCTGTGGGATTTACCTACTGATCTTGATTATCTGTCAATGGCCAGGTTGACTTCTGGCATGGTATACTGACCCAGGCCATTGACACAGTGGCACCCAGGGGTTTGCTACCTCCTCTGCAGAAGCACAGGTCTCCCTAGTATATGGAGGACCTGAGGCTTCTAAAGCAGTAGTGTAGGTGTTTAGAGTGCAGGTGGCACTTGAGTCATGCCAAATCTGACTGCCTGCAGCACAGATTATTTTTGAAGAGCTATGCCATTGCTGTGACAGTGGTGAAGACAGCTTTCTTCACTGGTGGCATAGGATATGCAAAGTGTCGTCCAGTGGAGCTCTTTCAGGTGGCAAATAGCCTCTTAAATCCACGCTGTCCCCACCTGAAGCTAAAGTTATTAGGTTCCCACTGTGACGGGTTTGCCAGCTACTTTGCAGATAAAATCACTCATATTGTCACAACTTGTTCCATTCATTCCTGGCTGGAAGAACTCAGTAGATGGTGCTCAGGAATTGTTTTTCTTCTCCCCAGGATCTCTCATGTGGAGTCCCTCAGGGTTCCATTCTGTCCCCTCTCCTGTTTAACGTGTATATGCAGCCGCTCGGTGAGACCAGGGGACAACTATGGAGAGGGCGTTCTCAGTGGCTGCACTGAGACTGTGGAACTCCCTTCCAGCAGAGGCCAAGGTAACCTTGGACCTCTCCTCCTTTCGACGAATGTGTAAGACCTGGCTGTTCTTCCAGGCTTTTGGTGATGGAGATGGGTAAAGGGTGGGGGGTGGGGTTATGGTAGGGTTTTTTCTTCTTTTTGTTCTACCTTCCCCATAGCGACTGTTTTATATTTTATTGACTGTTTATTTTATTTTTGTATTTTATATTTATATTTAATTTGTGATTGCTAGCCTCCCCGAACTGCTTCAGCGGGAGGGGCGGGATATAAGTTATGAAAAATAAATAAATAAACTTGCTACTTTGGGAATTGCTAGAGTCAGGGTCTGGGGTTCGGGAGACTCAGTCCTGTCTGGTTTTCTTGGATCGGCTTCAGTTAGTCTCGCCCATCAACACAGAGGGAGTATGTGGATGCTGCGAGGAACCAGTTATGATTTAGATCCATGCCTGGCTGGTGAAAGCTAGTTGAGAAACCATTGGTGCCTAGGGTTTTCAATTATTCCATTCAGGAGGTCAGAGTGCCTGATGGGATTAAAACCGCAGACTCTGACCCCTAGTCAAGCAACCATCTCTTGATATTGACTAGGGCTGAAATGAGCCCAGGATCCCCCCTCGATGAAAATCTCACAGACTTGAGAGCAGGAGGGTGGGGAGGGATTGTGAAACCTAGCACAATCTTGTCCTCTCCCTCAAGCTCTCACAAATCTCACTAAGGGAAGGAGGTGGGGCTGGGCAGGGGCCTAGAGTTGAGCAGGGGGCGAAGAATTATCTCCTGGGTCACTCCCAGTGCCTGCTTGGTTCCCAGAACATCTGAGCATGCTCAGAATGGTATGCCCTTTTTAAAAATGGCACCCGCAGCATGCTGATGTTGATGGTGTCATCTTTGCAAAGGACTGAGCATTCCCAGAAGGGCTGATCAGGCCCTTCTGATTATGCTCAGCTTGGTTTTTGATTATTTTAAAACCTACAACCCTGGGAAGAGACCACACTTCACAGGACCCCCTCTGGAAGTTAAGTACCCCTACCCTGACCCCCCTCACTACACCCCCAGGCCCTATCCAGAATTTCCCTTCCTGGCAGGCAGGAGACCTGGGAGAGCACCAGGGGTGTCCAGGGGAGTAAGTCATTGCCCCCTGCTCACATATGGCACCCTGCCTGTCCCCCAGATCGCACCCAGCCTTTCAAATCTCATTGGTTCTCAGCGAGAATGGGTTTTTTTTTCTCATCTTGTCTCATTTAGGGAATGAGGTGGGGAAACCCCCATTCTCATCAATAACTGGCAAGACTTGAGCAGCAAGTTTCAGCCCTAGACTCACTTCCCAGCTATCACCCAATCTCTAGTCTTCCCTTTTTAGGGAAGATTATTGAATGGGTGGTCGCCTAGAGTTTCAGGCACATCTCGATGCTACTGAATTCTTTGACCCATGTCAGTCAGGAATTTGCCCTGGGTATGGCACTGAGATTGTGTTTCTGGTATTGATTGATGATCTGTGCTTTGAAATTGACAGGGTTAATTGTACCCTGTTGATTTTGTTAGATCTTTTGGCGGCCTTTGATTTGGGTGATTTGTATTGTCATGGCAGAACACGGCTGTAAGATCTGGCAGGGACTGGGGGGGGGGAGGGGACTGCTCTTTTCTGGTTCCACTCATTCCTGGATGGGAGACCCCAGAGGGTCCTAATGGGCGGTGTCCCCTCATTGTCCCCTCAGGAGCTCCCTTGTAGGGTCCTGCAGAGTCCATCTTCTCCTCACTCCTGTTCAATGATGCCCAAGGGTGAGATTGCATGGAAATTTGGAGAGAAGTGGCATCAGTATGCTGATGACACCCAACTCTATTCCTCTTTTCATCTGATCCTGGTCCTGCAGTCTTTGTGCTTACCCAGAGCCTGGCTGTTGTTGGAGACTGGGTACAAGTGATCCGACTGAAGCTGAAACCAGACAAAATTGAAGTGATGGTGGCTGGCTGGTCTTTGACCCAGGGAATTAGGAATTCCTGTTATTGATGGAGTCTTGGCTCCTTTGGTCACTCAGGTTTGCAACCTTGAGGTGCTCTTGGATCCATTACTGCACCAAGATCGCCAGGTTGAAGAGGTGGCCAGGAGAATTCTTCACTAATTGAATCTGGTGAGAAGACTGTAACTTTTTAAAAAAAATCAGATTTGGATTTCAGTGGTCATCCATTCCTTCATAACCTCAAAGCTAGACTACTGCAGTGCGCTCTATGTGGAGCTGCCCTTGATGACTGTTCGGAAGCAGTTGGTGAAGAACGCAGCGGCCCATCTTCTGCCAGGGACGGGTCACCGGGATCACATTACACCAGTGCCCCAGTGTTTGCACTGGCTACCAATAGTCATTCTGGCACAAGTCAAATTCTTTATTGTTAGTCACCTGGGCTGTAAAAAATCATAAAATCATAAATTTACATCATCGGATAAAATCAACCAAAACAACCGGCAGCATAGACACAAATATAAAGGTAAATACAACAACAGAATTATGTACAACAATGCCCACTTATTTGTCCTGCAAAACCCACAAAGAAAAGCATGTGACTGTTCTGGAAAATGGACCGTTAGTCTCCAATAGTAAACGCATTCTAGAATTCTCGCTCAGCCCCAAGGGTTGAGCTGCAATAGCGGGAAAAATATATTTTCCCCTAAACTCCAAATAAGTTGGGCAATGCTATGCTCTTCTGTCTCAATGCTACCCCCTTCACAAAAAACACAAACTCTCTCCTGGCACAGTATATTTTTATATCTTCCCAGAACCAGGGCAGAAGGAAAGATGTTTAACCTCATTAAGGCAAAGGCCCACCTAAGGGGCCATGAGTCCCAATTCATTAAATAGGATGCGGAAGCTTCTTTGATGACATAGTCTGGGGCACTGCAGAGAGAAGCCCGAGCTATATGCTCTAGTTGTAAGCACTGATCATTAATTCTCTGGGTAATCAGATGGTCCGCCCCCTTCTTGCCCAGAGATGCAGAATCTCTCTAGACAAACCCAATTTTGTGATTTCCAATTCCGCTCTATTACGCCACCCATCCTTTATTTGGTTATTATGAATAAAAGCCAGTAAAGAGTTAGAGGCCGGGGGAAACAATTCCACCTTTGTCCAGTATTTTAAAATCCCAGTCAAGGCCAAGGACCTAGCCGGTACCATACCCAATTCGGCCTGCAGTAGCACTTGAGGGACTGATTTCGGGACACCCAAAATTGCTCGAAGAAATAGATTTTGAGGGGGTTCAAGTCTCTCCAGAACTGAAAAACCCCACACTACCACTGTGTAGAGTAACTGGGGCAAAACTTTAGCCCTAAAAAGGGCCAGAGCCGGGCTAACCAGCCGCCCTCCCTGTGTTTGAAAGAAGCCAATAATTGAACACACCAATTTCCTGACCTGATCTTTTATTACAGGAAATGGGATGTCCAGCTACCGGTGTTGGAGAAAACTACCCCCAGATATTTAAAGGATTTTACCTGTTCCAATGTTTGGCCATCCATTTGCCAATGGAATTGGCACCCGGGTTTACCTAGAACCATAACTTTGGTCTTATTATAATTGATAGCAAGGTTCTCCTCCTTACAGTAGGATTAAAAATGTGTCATACTGCGCCGCAGACCCACCTGTGTTAATGAAAGTATGACAGTGTCATCCGCATACAACAAGAGGGGTAACTGATGGTTCCCCAAAGGGGACGCATGATTAGCTGGTGTCTCCATATACGGGATTAAATTATTAACATAAATGTTGAAAAGGGTCGGGGCTAAAATACAGCCCTGACGGACACCCTTCTCCACAGGGACATCACTCGAACATGGACAAGATGGAGCAAGGCAAACTTGTAGGGAATTATTTCTATGCAAGAAAATCAATAAGTACAGCAAACGACCATCTATGGACGTACCACTAAGCTTCATCCATAGACATTCCCAATCCACAAGAATAAATGCGGCCCGAAGGTCCACAAAACAGCGGGATCTTATTCTGTCTACATTCGGGCACAATTCAAGGTGCTGGGTTTAACCTATAAAGCTCTAAAAATCTTGGACTCCAAGCATCTGAAAGCCCACTTCTTCTCTTTGGTTGGGAGTGCCCTCTTGCATGTAACATCTGCACATGAAATTTTCACAAGGGTACACAGAGCTGCTTTCTTGGTGGCTGTCCCACAATTATGGAACTTCTTTCCCTTTAGCTCCATTTAAGCTTGAACCCACTCATCTTTCAGAAGAGATGTAAGACACTTTTATTTAGGCAGGTGTTTGGCAGGCAAGGATAGGGCTGATTCGGATTGATTGGGGGTTAGATAAAATGTTGACGGTGGGGGCTAGAGGATTTTTAATTGCTTTTGTATGATGTAAGCCACCCTGTTCATTATTGGGAAGTATGGGGGTGGGGGATTGAAATAGATAGATTTTGGGGGGGTGAGGCAAGGGCTCTGCAGGGAAGACTTCCAGACTGGGCATTTTACCACAGGCACATGACTTAGGCACTTGGAAGGGCCTCACTAAAGGGCCCTTATGTGTGGCCCTAGGTGGGGTCTGTGGGGCTAGGGGAGAAATGCTTTATGGGGATTGTTATCTGTGTGTGATCTAGTGGTAACAGCTGTGGTCTGTTGGTGAGGCTGAGGGTGGGGTGATTGTTGCTAAAGGGAGGCTGTGTATATGGGGAAATAGGGGTTTGGCTCATCCCCCAGTAAAAGCGAGGGATAGGCAGCGACTGGGGTTAAGGGCGGGGTTCCTTTGTGAGAGGGAGGGAGTATCCCCCCTGGGTAAGGGAAGAATGTACCTCCTGGTGAGAGGTGGGTATGGGGGGGGATCTCCCTCACCACCCTGTGCGGGTCAGGGAGGTAGTCTGGGGGGAGGACTGTGGCCATTGGGGTCATGATGGGGCAGTGGAATTATGGTCCCTCTAGGGGGATTGTTTGACCTATGAGACTAGACAGGTTCTTGGTGCCTGTTACACTCATTGCCCCCCAGGCAGGTGGTGAAGTAACTCATGACCAGAGGGCCCCTGGCCTGAATCTGGTGCTGTTGAATACAAGGTCAGTCATGAATAAGTCAACTACAGTCTGGGAATTCATCCTGAACCAGGAGGCCAACCTTGTGTCTATTACCTAGTCAGGGCATATTCTGGCTGACATTGTTCCAGCTGGATACTCCATTCAGTATCAGTCATGGTCAGAGGGATTGGGGGTGGGGGGTGGGCAGGCAGTGTAGCCATTGTTTTTAGGGAGTCATGGTCTGTATTTAGGGCCTCCAACTTGTGACTGATCTGGCAGGAGACAAATTGGGTGTGCTGCTAGTATACCATGTACCTACCAGTACAGCAGCAACCCTACACATTCTAGCGGAGCTGGTGTTGGAGGTGGTACTGTGGTCCCCAAAGACGTTAGTCTTGGGGGACTTCAATATCCATGCCAATGCTAATATTGAAGGGGCGGAGCATGAGTTCATGGCCACCATAGCCACCATGGGCTTGTCTCAAGTAGTCATCGGCCCAATACATGATGAGGGTATACCCTGGACCTGATACTTTGCACCGGCCTTAAGGGGGGGGGGGGAATCCATTGGTGGGGGAGGTGTCAGCAGTGCCCTTGTCATGGATGGATCATTACCTCCTACAGGTAAGTATCCAGGCACATGTCTGCCCCCGGAGAGGTGTGGAATCTGTTCAGTTGATCCGCCCCCGGAGACTAATGGAACCAGAGAGGTTCTGGAATGCTCTAAGGGAATTACCCTCTCATCTTGATATCTGTTCACTCTATGACCTTGTCATTTTTTGGAACACCTTGTTAACCGAGGCCATCGACTGAATGACTCCTAGGTGTCTGCTCCCTAAGAGTCAGCACTTCAGGCCTCCTCAGTTTACTGAGGATCTGCAGTGGCTGAAGCAGGAAGGGCGGTGGTTGGAGTGATATTGGTGAAATTTACATGTTGAATCTGGCCAATTGCATCATAGAGCTAGTTTAAGAGCCTATGCTATAGCTGTGTGGGCAGCAACGAAGGGGTTATTTGTTGCCCTCTTAGCATCTGTGAAGACTCGTCCAGCTGAGTTTTTGTGAATGGTGAGGGGGCTGGTCAGTCCGGCCTCTCTCAGCCTGGAATTGGAAGTTTACAGTGCCCGCTGTGACATGTTTGTGGATTAATTTACAGATAAAATTATCTTTATTCACTATGACTTTGACACCGTGCTTAGTACAATAGGAAAACTAGAGGTTGTCAAAGTCATCTGGTCCGGTTTTGTGGTATCAGTTTCAGTTGGTGCCACCCACTGATGTGGGGGGGATGCTCTTGGGCCAGTCAAAGCCCCCTTTAGAAAACTGAACCCATGCCCATCGTGGCTGGTCAAAGTCAGCTGGGAGATGCTGGGGCTGTTGCTGGTGGGGGTGGTCAATGCCTCCCTGCAGGGGGGCAGAGTGATGAGCTGCCTCAGAGAGGCGGTGGTGCAGCCTCTGTTCAAGAAACCATCACTTGACATTGTCTCCCTCGCCAGCTATCGGCCAGTCTTTAACCTTCCCTTTTTAGGGAAAGTTGTTGAATGGGTTGTAGTTTGGATCATCTTGACCGCATTTATTTTCTGGATCCCTTGCAGTCTGGTTTTCACCCAGGTTATGGCACAGAGACTGAGCTTGTGGCTTTGGTCGATGACCTCCACCGTGAATTGGATCAGGGTAAGTCAGCCCTTCTGATTTTTTTAGATCTGTCAGCTTCTTTTGATACCATTGACCATGAGATGTTGGTAGCTCGCTTGCAGGACCAAGCAACATTGGGCAGGACTGTCCTTGAATGGTTCTGTTCCTTTCTAGTTGTGAGAACTCAGTGAGTGATACTGAGGAACTGTTTTTCATCTCCACTGGACCTCTCGTGCACAGTGCCACACGGTTCTTCTCTTTCCCCTCTCCTGTTCAACATATATATGCAGTCGCTGGGCGAGGTCATGAGAGGGTTTGGTGTTCTATGTCATCAATATTTTGGTGACTCCAGTCTCTCTCTCTCTCTTTCATTCGACCCAGACCCGGCAGTCTCGGTGTTTACTCAGTGTCTGACAACTGTGCAGGAATGAATGAGGGTGAGTTATCTGAAGCTGAATACTGACAAGGCGGAGGTGATGTTAGTGGGGAGGGCGGTGAGGTTGACGTCCCGCATCACTGATGGGGTTCGTCTCCCACTAATACCCTCTGGACTGGATGTTGGGTCCTACAGGAGTTTAGCCCCTTCCAGAGAAGGGAATTCAGCTGAGGCCAGGGCTGGATAGGTGTGACAGCTGGGTGAGCTAATTCCCCAGAGAGACCCCAGTGCCCCCGTGTGGCCCTACCACTGTTTCCAGCAGGCCCTCCAGAAATAGCCAGACCAGCCGCAGTTAGGACAGGTCTGTAGGGTACCTCCCACCTTGGGTTCCAAGCACCTATTTGTAACAGTCCTTGGCTCCTGGACTTGCCACTTCAGTTTTGGCTCAACAAAATTCCATAAGATGACGGTTGTCAGAGCACTTCTCCAGGCTCAACTTACTCCTCCAGCCGCACTGTCATTCCGGATGCACATCATGGTGAGCTTGGGCAAACCTTCAAGCTCAAGTCCAGCTCAAGCCCCTTCCTGGGTGCAATCCTCCTTCATCTCTGCTTCTGACTGGGCACAGCCCTCCAGTCACTCCACTGCTGCACAGGATCTGAAACCCCTGGCGTAGCAAGGTGGCTAGTAAGCAGATTGCAGGGTTTTCCCCACATTCTCCACCACATGTTGTAGCAGGGGGTCTTCCCAGGATCACACAAGGATGCTGGGGTTTCTCTGGGGAATTAGCTCACCCCACTGCCATGCCTATTCAGCCCTGGTTTTGGCTGAATCCCCCTCTCTGGAATGGAGTACCACACTGTAGGATCCAACACCCAGTCCAGAGGGTATCAGTTAATAGTCTTTATTAGACATAGTGTCTACAATCCCTGGGGTTGCCGACTTGTCTGTCTTCACCCTGAAGGCCCATCTCAGTCTCTCTCAAGCACAGGAGCAAACTAGAACAACCCCAAAAGTCCATAGGAGCCAGGCCCACTGGCCCCTGGCTCATAGCAGGCTGACCAAGGCAATGGGCTCCCACACAGCCTGGGGGTCCAGTCTCTGTCTCTAGCTCCTCCAGACTTCTGGTCTGTAGAGAGCTTAAAATGGCTGCTCCAGCATCCAGGCTCCTCTAGCCCCAGTCCCTGGATCCAGGCTCCCTTCAGCAGGGCTTCAGTAGTGATCCGCTCCCCTGCTCAGAGCCTCCAGGGGGATGTTGCCTCTTCAGCTCCAGGAATAGACTGCAGCCCTAAACCCCAACTTGCACCCTCTTATAAAGGCAGAGTGGGTGTGGTCAAAGAGACTCCCGCCAGGGGTGAACATCTGGTGGGAATCTCTTTCAGGCTGAACAGACGTTATGGTACCGCGGCTACCATGGGGGTTCGCCGTGTTTGACTGTGGTATGGTAATGTCTGAAATTACCCTATGCCTCACCATTTTGTGTATTTTATTTATTTATTGCTATATTATATATTATGTTAATATATTTTTGTATTTTATAAGTTTTAATTATATAGTTTGTTAGCCACTCCGAGCTGCTTCGAGCAGGATGGAGCAGGATATAAATTGATTCTTTTTCCTGAATTACATCTATGAACTGCTTGGACTCATTAAGTTATAATGCACTTTCATCTGACCAAAAATGCTTGCAATCACACCTGCAATAATTAGTAGAGCTAGCCGAAATGATTACTTACTTGGTGAACATTGTTACAATCACTCCATGTGCTTGATTTGTTTGAGAAATATGTTTCTAATGAATGCACATATTTTACAGACAAGATTAGGTAAAGTCATGGAACCAAACATTGTACTGTTCAAGAATGAGTTGAATGTGTCCATGGACCATTTAAAAGACCCCCTAACGAGCAGTTCCAATTAAAGTCAGTGGAATATTACTGCCCATCTGAAGGCAGAATTTTGTCTGTTGGCTGAAAAGGAATCTCCATGTTAGGAATGGGTTGAAACAAATATTCAGGTAGAGTATGGAATTGTTTTGAATTTGAAGTATGTTATTTAATTATGAAATTCACCTCTTCTGGGAGAGCTTTGTGAACAAATTTTGAAGGGACTGTTGAATTTTTACAAAGTTGTTTATTGGATACATGCTAATTTGTCTTATTTGTCATTGATATTATTTCAATATTCATTAATTTGTTTACTTGTTATTATTAATTCATTAAACGTGATTGGTTAGTTATTACAAGGTGTGGGGTTATTTGACTGGATGACTGTCTTTTAATGAAGCTGGGGAACAATTAGTTCAGTGGTTTATCTGTTAGTGAAATAAGCTAACAAACACAGGATAGTGGACTAATCAAACTGAGACTTCAGCTTCATGAAAAGCAAGGAAATCACATTTAAGAAAAGTGAACTTTTAGTTTAGTTAGTTAATTAGTTAGTTAGTTTAGTTTAGTTTAGTTTAGTTTAGTTTAGGCATTTAGCTTGCGCCATATCCACTACACAACCGAACAAGTAGATATGCAACTGAACATAAACAAAACATTTAAAATAATACACTTGGTTTCTGGGACTAAAATACGGTTCTGAAAAATCCTTGATCCCCACACTGCGGGCAATCAAAAATATTTCAACCAGCAATTAACACCTGGATCATACTTGATCCTTAATGGTTAAAATGATAGTCCTGGAAAATCAAAATTCATTATATGCCTTGCCCTTCTTGGGGCTTGCACTGCTGACACCTGACCCCTGGAACCCAAGTCACAATCATAGCAACACAAAATTTGAAAAAAACAAAGGCCTTGCCCTTCTCGGGGCTTGTGCTTGCAATACTTGGCCCCTGCTCTACAGCTTGCACTAAGGTGTTGGAAAATCAAGATCCATAGTATGCCTTGCCCTTCTTGGGACTTACATACATACATACATTTTTATTAGGTTATTCACCATTCAAACACAGTCATCTTACAAAAACATAGAATTAAAATTAAAACTTCATTTGCTAAAATTTGAAAAGCATTTTCCTTCTATGAGAAATGTTCAACACACCGAATCACACACCACACCACACAATATCATTAGGCACAACATTGGCCACGTGTTCATCCAGAAAACACAAATTGTCCTTGTGATGCAATGGTGTTCACATCACGGGTTCAACTGATGTTCAACGGATGGCCAAACTTGTGTTGGGATTGTTATTGTGGTGCTTACACACAGTGGCCAAACACATGCTTAGGGGTTTTGACACCTGATCTTTGTTATGTCTAAAGATGCCCCATGTGTCTTCAGCACAGCCTTACTTGCCCTTGAGCCACCACAGAACTGCTTGATTAGCGGGTGGGTGCAGGAACATGGGCTAGCCCCCCAGTTCTCCACACGGTGGCTGCCTGGGTAGAAAGAAGGAGGTGTGTGCCACCACAGAATGTCTTGATTAAGGGAGGTGGGGTAATGTGAGCTAGGCCCCCAAATCCTTGCACTGGCTGGGTAGAAGGAAGGGGAGGGGTGTGGAAGGGAGGATACTCACTGGCCAATGCAGCGCACGTCTGGTACACCCAAAGCCATCCCATGCTGCCCTTTGTCTCCTCTCTCTCTCTCCTCTTAAGCCTGTGAGTCAGGCCGGGCTTGCTCTCCCGCATCAGCTGCTCCATACCCGCAATTCCCCAGACAGCACCATGGACACATTGCGTGTCCCGGAGTTAGCAACCATGCCTGGAAGCCTTCCTACCAGCCATGGTTATATGCACTTTGTCGGCGCATCAAGAATGAGACAAGGGCAATGATAATGGATTTAAATGGCCACACTCTTTATTCAAATCAGAATTGTGAATTAGGTCAGTGGGGGTAATTGCCCTGTAGCAATTCAGGTCCAGTGCCACTAAACACAACTGTTAACCATAACAACAGAAGATGGGAGGCTTGGATATGCCCTCCAATTCCATCCCTGATGTTTACCTCAACGTCTCCCCTCAGGCTTTGGTTAACTGCCTCCACCAGAGGGGACTGTGTCCTTTCGGACTCAAGTAGGGAATGCTGAGGTGCCGCCAGCTTTGGGACCATGCTTGTCCCTACCCTCCTTTGCTGCACACTCCTCCCCAGGAGGGTAACCCTGGCGCTGGCCACGACCTGCCAATGCGCTAGATGTTGCTTCCCCACCTCTTAAGGAGATAACTCCTCAGACTATTCTTAACCACAATTTGATACAGCACTAGACCCCTGCCACTAAGGAACCACTGATAGTTACAATGGATGGGACCAACCCCCACCCACACCCAACTCAAAGCTCCAACATGTCAACCAAACAGGCCTTCAACATGGCCAAATAACTGTCATTCCCTGCTGGCGATAAATGGACTTCATCAGGGCAATAATACTCAGGTGTCCTGAACATTATCCCACAATGGGCCATCGTGCGATCACCCCTCTCTTTCACCCACTTGCCCACTTCCCTATTAATCTTGAGCCTGGTCCTATCCACTTTTCGCTGGCTGATGACACCTTTCCAAATCATCCAACCCACTAATTCAGTCCAAATTATAACAGCTCTCGGGAACAGCTTCTCAAGTTCCAAGAGGGCAGATTTCATTTCAACAATTAACCTAACCCTTGTCTTTTGTGGCAAGTCATTCTCACCCAGGTGGATTACCACCACATACAGCACGAAGCCCCTTGCCTCATCACTAGGGGTAGGGATCAGCTGGTGCCATCTCATCCCGCTGCGGCCCATCCGCCATATCACCGCTCTGGACAAAAGCCCTAATTGAGATCCCCAGGATGACTGGCCAGCCTCTTTCCTTGCCCATCATACAAGGCTGTGGCCAGCAATCAAGATTATACTTCTACAGGGGAAATGTGCCGGAACTGTCTTCATGGAGAAAGCACAGGATTGTTGGGGAAAACTCCGCACATAAGTTTTGTAAGCCCTTGATCGCCACCTCTCGAAAGCCCTAATACCCTCCTCAGAGACACCGTCTGCAGCTGTGGCAGAGGCAGCCCTAATCCTGAAGGAATGCGAGCCATACTCATATGGAGGGAGGCCCAGGCTGCTCAGGGCCTGCCGCAGTACCGTGGTGAATTGATGCCTGGTCAATGGGGCACTATTAGCATGCTAAAATAGGGTCCCTCCCACTGGCAGGTGAAGTTTGAGGTACTCGCTAATGGCCTGAACTGGGCACAGGTCAGGAGTCCCTGTCCTGGTCAAGGTTACTATTTGCCCCCTCCAGTGTTGATTGGTCTTGGATTGCCTCAACCTAAGGTACAGGGCCTGCTGTTCTACTTGGACATCCTCTATCGCTAAGGCTCAGTTCAAGTTATCGTGCATCGATTCAGCTGCCACTTCGCTCAGGCAGAGGGCTCCAAAAAAAGGCCACCTTGAATACTGTAGAAAAAAGTGTTGCCTCAAACATGTCGAAACACAACCTTGGAAGGGTGTCACATAACCTAATGAGGAGGGAGAGAGTAATGGGAGACCAGAGATCTCTCTGCCTGGGACTTTCCCATGACCAGTTCTCCAGCAGTCTACAGGCAAAAAACCCCCTATCTGGTGGTGTGTGACTGGCCAGGCGGCTCATAAAGCCTAACACTGATAGTTTGACAGCAATGATACTGACTGCCACCCCCACCCACCTGAGACCCAATGCAAATTCGAGCATTTGAGCCTCATGGATCGGGAAGGCCAGAGCACCCTGACATGCTATAAATTCCTGACATTCCCTGAAATGCCCATTCATAAGCTGTGCGGGTTCACACGGCTAGGGATTCTTGAATAACATTGTACAACTCTATGATCCAAGGGTCCACAGAGCAGGTGGGATGGGATCCGGTGTCCGTCTGGCTCCAGGGACCAGGGAGCGGAAATGCTCCACCTGGAAGCGAGAAAGGGCATCAGCCGCACTGTTATTCATGCCAGGAATGTGCCTGGCGACAAATAAGATGTTTTAGCACAAACACCTTAAAACAAACACCCTAACCAACTTCATCACTCTGGGGGACTTGGATAACATTGAGCTGACCACATGTACCACTGCCATGTTGTCACACCAAAATACAATGGAATGGTCATCAAAATCCTCACCCCAGAAGCACACAGCGACTATGATTGGAAAAAGTTCAAGGAAAGTGAGATCTCGAGTTATACCCTGCTCCCTCCATTCAGCCGGCCATGGGGCAGCGCACCACCATTGCCTGAAATACACCCCAAATCCCATGCCTCCTGCTGCATCCGAGTGTACCTGAAATTCCGCCTCCAACAAGAGATCCTTCTCCCAAAAGCTAGTCCTGTTGTACTCCTCAAGGAATGTTGCCCATATCTGTAGGTCCTCCTTCATTTCCCATGTAACCCAAATGTGATAGTAGGGCGGGGTGTGTGTGTCACCCCTTAACTTCCCCTAGAGGCGGGACAAAAATACCCGGCCTGGCACAACCACCCTACAGACAAAGTTCAGGCTTCCTATCAAGGATCATAACTCTTTTATGGTGACCTTCGTCGCTGCCAAACAGGCAGCCACTTTGGCCTTCAGGGCAATGATATTGTGCGTGGGAAGGCGGGACACCTCACTAACAGTGTTGATTTTGATGCTCAATTAAGTCAGCATGGTCCCCGGCCCCTGTTTTTTTTCCGGGGTGAGTGGGATTCCTAAATCATCAGCCACCCCTTCGAAGGTCTCCACAAGTTGAATATATTCTCGAGTCCTTGCCCGGCCAATAAAGAGGAATTCATACAGATATTTCTTTACTTCCCCTCCCTTCACCTGCTGCCAAATCACCCATTCCACCAGGGAGCTGAAACGCTTGAAGGCGGAACAAGAACTAGAGCAAACCATTAGGGATGGGCGAACACGGTTCGGAAGTTCGGAGTTTGGACCAAACTCTAGGGATGGGTGAACGCGGTTCGGAAGTTCGGAGTTCAGACTGAACTTGAATAGTTTGGTTGACTGAACCAAATGTGTGAACCGAACTCGAATTCGAACGTTCAGTTCAGATGCGTTCGGTGAGTTCGAAATTGAATTTCCATTGGTTTTAATGGAAAACACATTATCGGCTGTAACTTTTTTTTTTAATGCTATATGGCTGAATATTGGGATGCCTATACCTCCAATAGAAATCATTATGTGTACCAAATTTCAGAACTATCGGATAAAGGAATCCAACTTTAGAAGCAGCTGAATTATTGTATTTTGCAATATTCTACATATACATTCTTAGATCTAACTTCTTTGCCTCACATCTAATGTAGGTGAAACCTGTCCAGTTAAACTCCTTCCCATATTTACTATCTTTGACAAATTTCAGAAGGATTGGAAAAAGGGTCTTGGTGGTATAAGCAATTAACATATAAATGTATGTCTGACTATAACATCTTTGTAGTCCAACCAGTGTACATGAAATTTGGCAGGACTATATATTACAATTTCATTATCAACTCTGTCAAATATCAGAAAGATTTTATAAAGAGTGCCAATTTTATATGCCTGTACAACATATATAGAGAAGGGGCCTTTGCCTGGGATTCTCTTATGTCACTGTGGTATAAGATTGGTTTGTGATGTGAATTGGCTAACAGAAATGTCAACCAAATATCCTCATTCTGTGCTGGGACCATCCCAACATATCTCCCCCACTTGTTTCTGGGAAGTCAGAATCATCTGTTTAGGAAAGAGTGAATAGATTCTTTCCTTATGTCCTCTGTCTCAGTGCTGCAGGATGTGATTGTGATGATAATTGGCCAGCCTGGATGTGTTTAAACTATGTCTCCTGACTGCTGGGATGCTATCTCAGAAGTCCAAGTTATGTTGCTTATGCGTGCCTCAGGGCCGCCCCCTATGCCCACCTCGAAGCCACTACCAATTGGTCCTGTAAAGTTAGAAGCTTGCAGTAATGTGTTTGGCCATTGAATGTGTCTGTCAGTCTTTGGGGTTACTCCACATCCTTCCTCCTACAGTCTCTCTCCCCCTGCCATGCAGAGTGCCTGCCTCTGACTGGCACCGAATATGCTGCTATTCATCTGAATAATGATCTTCACAGGGACAGCATCAATTGCTTATATAATTGTGGTCCTTTATCAAAATCTCTGGTACATTTGCTGAAATGGCAGGATAGCTATTTGATACAATCTTGCCTAATATCCTATAAACAGAATGGAATATCAAAATGTTACAGCTGGAAATGTATTTTCAGATTGATGTCTTATACCCTTGGGACCCTTTAGCCACTCTTTCTAAAAATTGGCAGAAGTATTAAGCATATGGAGGAGCATAATATTCCCATGTTTCATGAACATTGGATGCAAGATAAAGAAGTTGTAGCCATGAATGTGTATGGAGCTTTTCTTAAAATTACAACATTCAATTGCTTTTGAAATTGGTTTCTTTTATTTAATCATTTCGAATTTTGGTACACCTAGTGCCCTCCATGGGGGGTACAATATCTCTACATTCCATAAAAATAGAATAAGAAACAAAAATGTTATAATGAGAAATATGTTTTCCAGTTTTTTCCCTTTATTTCAAAAACCAAATGTTATTTTCAGTTTTTGATTGCACTGAACTAAAGAAGGAACCGATCCAACTGAACCCAATACTGAATGCAAACTAAAATTTCAACCTGAACCACCAAACAGCTGAACATCCGAACCTGGTTCTGTTTGCACATCCCTACTGAACTCTTCCAGTTCGGTCGACCGAACCTAACTTCCGAACCGAACTCGATTTTCGAACTGAACCGAACCGAATTTCCGAACTTGGATCTGTTCACCCATCCCTAAAAGATAAAATTCCATTGAGGCTGCTTTTAAATGAGGAGTGCTGAAGCGCCTCCTCAACACCGCATTAAAGCAAAGCCGCCGGAAGTGACATTCTCCCCGTTGCCGCTGGCGGCGGCGGCTTGAGACACGGAGCTTTGGAGCAGCGCATTCTTAAGACTTCAATTATCTGGCTTAAGAACGCGCCGCTCCAAAGCCCCGTGTCTCCAGCCGCCGCCACCACCGGCAATGGGGTGAACCTCACTTCTGGCGGCTTTCCTTTAATGCGGCGTTGAGGAGGCACTTCAGCACTCCTCGTTTAAAAGCAGCTTTAGTTCAATGGGGTTTGAATTTCCAAAATTTGTTTGGAAGTTCGGAGTTCGGACCGAACTCAAATAGTTCGGTCGACCAAACTGAACTTCCGAACTGAACCGAATTTCTGAACTGAACTAAACCTAAGCGAATTTATGAACTTGGTTCTGTTCGCCTATCCCTACAACCCATAGGCATTGCCTTGTCAAAATATAATTGGTCCTGAAAATGGAAGCCCAAAAGATGAAAGCTATCTGGGTGTACCTACAGCAGCCAAAAGGCATTTTTAATATCGCACTTGGCCAGAAGTGCGTAGCTGCCAGCTCTTTTTACTGCATGTACCGCAGCATCAAAAGGAACATACTGGACTGAAGTGAGCTCCCCAGGGATGGCATCATTGTCTGACCCCCCTCGAGGGTAATAGAGGTGGTGTATCAAGTGATATTCCCCAGGCGTTTTCTTTGGGACAATTCCCAATGGGGAAACCATGAAGTCCGCCATGGGGGTGGGGTTGCAAAAGGACCTGCGACCCTTCCCTCCTTGACTTCCTTGTCCACTTTTGCCTGAAGTACATGTTCCAAACCTATCACAGATTTTAAATTAGGGCGTACCTTCCCCGGTTTAACGTAACGACTGGGGATCCTAAAACCACCTCTGAGATCTCAACTATATACAACACCTCCTCTCAGTTTGGATGCCTCAACAATGCCCACTCTAGCTTCCTTACTTTAACCGAGGTTTGGGGCCTTTTGCGTTGTTCACACCAAGGGAGCCCCCTTGCCCTCCTTTCCCCTGTGTGGACTGGTTATTCCTGCCTCCAGGACCCAATTGCCTCCCCCTACTGCATGCTGTTGTTGCCTGGCTTTCTCCGCAGATGGTTCACACCTGTCTCTATCTGCACCCTCCACGAACACACCATCCCAAATGGGCAAATTCCCAACACTGAAGTGCTTCTGGATTTTGGGACTTGTGGCCCTCTCTCCGACAGGGATCATTGGATGGAGCCACCCCTCCCCGCATCAAGATGTGCCCACTATTTGTTCTTGGGGCATTAGCAGTGTCTTTCATGCTATCCAGCTACAAGTCCAGGGCGTGCATGTCGCAGCGCAATACAGGGGTGTATGAAGCTCTGTGTCTAAAGGCCTCGTCGTACCTCAACCAGGCCCCAGAGGGACCCGTGTCATAGGCTCGACGGACTATGTCGGCGTACTTCATTAACGTGTATGCTCGCTCGGGGTAGGCCTGTACTATAACTCCCTGATAAATAAAATTCGCTAGAATCTAGTTGGTCCAGGTCCAATTGGCCTTTGGATGCTTAAAGTGCTCCTTGTCCTTCCCCCTGTCCTTGTCATTTGGGTCTGGAACTGGATCAGTAAACAACAGTGTGAAAATGCTGATATACTCCCACCTCCTAATCTTTTCCTTTGTGTGTTGAAGGAGGTGGGCCCCTATTGGGGCCGAGACATCCGAATAACCCCCCACCCATGGGCAGAGGTGGTCTAACCGGCCCCACCGGCAGCAGTGCTTCACCCTGTGGCTGTGCCCAAACTTGCAGGGCCTGGGTTCCATATTGCCCATGCCCCCCTATTGCCTCGGGGGGATGGTCAAACAGTCCAGGCACAGGTACCCAAGATCCATGTCCAACAAAGGCGTGGGGCTCTCCCTTTCCTGCCACTGGCCACTCACTCCTGCTTGCCCCTAAGGGAAGACTGGTTAATGAGGCATATGGCACCATCCCCCAGGTGGTGTATGCCACTGTCGCTGCTTGTCGCACTGGGTCATAATAATACTGCGCATGAAGGTAACCCGCCATGCCTCCTCCAACCAGTGTGTCCTACGTACCTCATTGTGCTTGATGCCCTGGATCCATTGCCACTGGGGGCTGGTACCCCTGCGCCATCGCCTGCAAACTTTGATCCAACACCATGATCCTCTGTAAGGCTTCCTGCACCTCCGGGGCCATCTGCTTTTCTTCACTGCCCAGCCCTCCCTACTCTCGCTGACTGAATCTGCTGGGAGAGGAAAACACCTCCCCGGGGCCCGCCAGTTGTGACAGCTGCAGGGGAGGGGGTTGTGGGGCAACCTGCCCCATTGCTGGAAGGGGTTCCCCACCTGCAGGGGCACCATCGGGCCCTGTCTCGGCATCCAAGGGGGGCAGGATCCTCTCAATATCTAGCGGGGGGCCACCCGCCCACCCCACCTCCTGGGAGCAGGGACAGCCTCGGGTGGAGGAACTGCCTCCCCCATTACTTGCATCATACAAGAAGCTTGTGCCTGTCCCAGCAACCCCAGGATGGGGGGGGCTCGCAGCATGCCCAGCCCCCACGGTGAGGGGTAGCGGTACCACTCCCTGCTGCCAATTGTTTGCTGATTGCCCCTCACAACCCAAGGTCCCAGCCCACGAAAAAAGTGGGGGATGTCCCCCCCACTCCCAACACCGCAGGCGACCCACCTGCCCATGCCCCCCACGGGGGAGTCTGATGTTCCTCAGGCCCAATCCAAGGCCCTGCTCGCCCCATTGCAGAGGATAAATTCATGGGCTGACTCCCTATGGGGAACGGTGCCTGTGTTACACACACACACCCATACCAGTCCCTACAAGTGGTGCCACTGTGAGAGGAGCATTCCTAGTTTGGGCAGCAGTCATGCGCTGCATCCAGGCCTCACACCCTGCAAACCTGTCTTGCAGCATGCACAGAACTATCGGGGCTGAGCCCGCATTGGGAGGAGGCTGGCCCATTAAGTGGCCGGCTGATCTAACCTCTGCAGCCTGCGGGGGAATCCTCCCTGATCCTTCAGCAGGCTGTTGTTCCCTCACCACTGCCTGATGGGTTTCATCCCTCCTTGAACGCTTCTTGGCCTTCACTTTTCCCATCGCTCACAAGTCACCGTTGAGTGCTGCAGGAACAAGATGCTTGCTCATACACCTCCAGGCTCTGACTGAGCTGGAGAGGGCTCAGCGGGTGGGAAGACCCCGACCAATCCATGCTCAGAAATAGGAGGGGCCTCCAAGCCCACACCCATCATTGGCTGCAGCCCCTTGTTGCTGCGCAACCCTGGCTGGGCTGCCATACCTCCAGCCGTGACCTAGCTATCTGCCCAGCAACCTACACCCTGGGCGGCCATCTTGCCACAAGGGGGGAGATTATGGCCATTACCTCCTTGTCCCCTTCCCCACAGGAGCATGACAATGGACCCTGGTGGCCGCCTGTAGGCTGGCCAAGGGACCTTGTGGGGACAAGCCCTGCCTGCCTGCCTGCCTGCCTGCCTTCCCACCCAGTATCCCTGGATGTGCACTCCACTATCTTGGACAGCTCTGCCTCTGCACATCCCTCTGATCTAAACCCCCCTTTTCCCACATGGCAGAAAATGGGGAGGGAGAAAAGTCCCCGCCTCACCCCTGTGCAGCCTCCTTGCTCTAAGGTGTGTCATGGATAAGCCCCAGCGATGGGACTCTGGGCGGAATTCATTTGTTTTTGTTTTTCAGTTTTGGTTCTTCATGGTTTTCAGATCTAATTCCACCAGGCTTTTAGTAGGGAAGAATGGGGGGGCAGGTTGGGTTGGGAGGGAATTTTGTCCCTCTCAGTATTGTATTTGTATATTGTATTCTTATGAATTAGATTTTATACCACATTTTATTGTATCTTCTATTGTATTTTTAGAATATTGTACGCCACCCTGAGCTCCCTTTTGGCAGGAGGAGATGGAATAACAAGTTTTTGTAATAAATAGTAATAATAAATAAATAAATTCAGTTTGGGTTTTCTTGGTTTTTTAAAATTGATTTCTTCCTTGCTTTTTTCTCATTGACTTCAGTGGATTGAATGTCAATGAGAACAACCCAGGAAAAAAATCAAAACCCCTGAAACACCAGAACCAAAAAAAACCCACAATTTGTTATGGTTTTAAAATCAAAATGGACATTTTGGGGCCGTTTTGGTTATATCCGAAACTAAATTTCCCACCTGTAATAATCACCCTCCCCTGCCACACAGAATCCGAGGAGGGGAGAAAAATTATGGAACTATTAAAACATGTCAGAGAGAAAGTTAGTAAAAGATTTTGTTATTTTTAGGCATTTTCCAAGAATTCTGGAATATGTCTGAGGACTGTTCATGCTAAGAATGTATATACATTTAATAACTGCTGCTTACATGTTCTTCCCACACCAAATTTTCCAAACTCTGTAATAATGATAATAATTTGCATGGAATATAAATAAATAAATAAATAAATAAATAAAACAAAATAAACTTAGAACATGCCTCTGTTGTCCCTAGCGGGGGAGGGAGCCGCTCCACCAGCCACCCCACCAACTGTCACCTGCATTCTGGGGGGATGGGAGCCTCCAAGGGCTTGCTCCTTCTGTTCAGTGTCTCTCCCTGGACACCTTGGGCATTAGTATCATCTCCCCTCCCTCCATTTCAGGAGGTGAGAAAGCAGGGTCAGGGAGCCCGGCTGGGTGTTTATGGCCAGGGAGGAAGTTGAAAGAGTGGTGCTGTCTGACTGCTACCAGAGACTTTTGCTGCCACCTGCTGCATATCTACTGGGCCTGGGAGCCCCCCCCCCCAGACCCTCCCCAGCTATCACCTGCCTCCTGGGAGACTGGGAGCCACCAAGGAGTTGCCCCTCCCATACAGTGTTTCTCCCTGGGCCCCTTGGACATTGGTATTATCTTCGCTTCTTCCATTGCAGGCGATGAGGGGGCAGGACCAGGGATTCCGGCTGGGTGTTTCTGGCCTGGGCGGTCGTTAAAAGAGTGGTACTGCCTGGCAGCACCACAGGCGTGTGCCACAGGCACGTGCTAAAGGGCCGCTGCTAAAGGTCCCTTTGGTGTGGCCCTTTTTGAGGGGTCGGGCAGCTGGGAGTGGGGTTGGGCCGGTTGAAGCAGGTTGCTGGGTGATAGATTGGAGGAGGTATGGTGTGCACACTTGGGCATTGGGGATGTTGACCCCCTTGGCCTCCCTGATCCCTAGTTCCCTCTCCTGCCTCTGGGACAGTCCCAGATTCTCCAGGACAGTCTGTGCCATCGCTATTGCTGTTTTACCCACAACCCCAATATCTCTCTGCTGCTGAGTTGTATCAGCAGTGCTGCACTTGAAACAGTCCACCGCACTTCCAGGTAGTGTTTGAATGGTGTACGGTGTGCATGCATGTGCTGCAGGAGACTGGGTGGGTTTGGCTGGGCAGCCTGAGCCTGGGCTGTTGCTGGTGGGCTGGACTCTGGAGCTGGATGCCGTCGCACGGTGGGCAGGCACTGTGACTGACTGCCAGGCTGGCAGGCAGGTAGCTCCCACCCTTCTGGGGAGGGGAGAGGAGAAACCAATAAGGAAAACTTTAAAGGTCGAAAAGGGCACAATTGCAGTATGGGCGGCTCGGTGGAGCGTCCATACCATCTGCATGGGTAATAGCAGTAATTAAAGTTAGCCATTGGGGGGCAGACTGTGGATGAAAGTCTATGGTGGGGGGAAACGGAGCAATTCTAAACAGTGCCTGGGCACCAGAAGTATATATCTGGGTAGGCAGTTCTGTGATTCTGAGAATGTGGGGGAGGGAAGGGAGGAGCTGGCAATGAGACTGAGCAGGCTCAGGAGTGCATGGACTTTTCTCTTAGTTCTCTCACAGCGTGCTTTGTAGAGTGTGTGTGTGTGTGTCCTACCCACTCCCCCCGTGTTTGCACTTTGCTGAGCCAAGAAGGCAAGTGGGGGACAGAGAGTGCGAGGGAAGCCCCTGGGGGCTGCTGCTGCTGAGAACCTCCTGAGGCTGAGCCTAATTTGGAATGTATTTATTTCTGCACTGCTGCTGAACTACGTTTTTGGGGTTTGTTTGGCTGCATTCTAGTGAGTACTATTCGGCTGTTTGGAATTTTATGGAACCATGGGATTGTGGACACTGGGGAATGGGATGGGAATTGGGAACTTGGGGAAGGGAGTTATTCTTTTTTATTTTATTTTATTTTATTTTATTTTATTTTAGGGAGAAGGTGGGGAGCTTCACAATGGAAAAAGGAACTCTAGGATATCTAATTCTAACCTGTATCTGCTGCTGCCCCTGCCTGAACATGGATTTTTTGGGTGGGTGGGTGAGGGGAAATGTAGTGTGCATGGGTTGGGGTTCATCTGCATGTGTTAGCATTTTTTCAGTCCCCCCCAGGTGGGTGGTGGAATGGGGATCTTTTCAATACTGTTTCTCTGTTGTTGTTGCTTCTTTGCTGGGCCTGGCTGCTGGAAATTTTCTGCACTATGTCTGCTCTTCTCAAGACACGTGGATATGTTTTGTGCTTGTTCATTGCCTTGGGTTTCTTTGCTTTGGTTTTGTGTGGGCTGGATCAAACTAAATGATTGCATGCCATGTGCATGGCTTGTGGTTAGATTTGCACAAGCTAGGAGTTCAGAGTAGGTCCCCCTGATCCTGCTCAATGCATTCACTCATTATCCCCAAGCCCAGGTGGGGAGAGGCCCCAGATTCAGGGACCTCTTATCCATCTCCTGATCTTATCTGACGACTTGCTGCATGTTGTTTCTTGGTACTGCTTCCTGCCGGAAATTAATTTTATTGTTATTGAACAGTTTAGTTGCAAAGTTAATGTACAGTTCTATCCTGGGCTGTCGACAATGTGTGCATCATGGAGACCTGGCTGGACACTGAGTGGGGGCCAATTTTGGCTGACCTCATTCCAGCTGGGTACTTCGTGCAGCATCAGCCTAGGCCAGAGGGATGGGGAGGTGGTGTAGCCATTTTTTTTAAGGAAGGTTGCCTGTTTGGAGGTTTTCAGTGCAGATTGAAGATGGAATAGAGGACCTTCATCTTGTGTTTGATTTGGCCTAGGACATATTGGGGATTCTGCTGGCGTACCATGAACCCCACTGCCCAGCATGACCCCTGGCAGCACTAGCGGCCCTGGTCTCAGGGTTGGTCTTGCGGTCTCTGAAGCTTATTGTCTTGGGAGACTTCAACATCCACACTGATGCCAGGTTGCATGGCGCGGAGCTCGAGTTCATGGCCACCATGGGCCTATCCCAGGTGGTATTAGACCCCCACTAATACTCTTGACCTCTTGTTCTGCACTGACCTTGAGGTGGGGGTGCTGTTGGGTCACCCTGTCATGGTCAGACCATTACCTCATGCAGGATCTCGTCCCAGCATGCCTGTCTGACTGGAGGGGTGTAGGATTGATTAGGGTGGTCTGTCCTCGAAGGCTGATGGAACCTATGAGGTTCCAGGCTGCTTTTGGGGATTCCCCAGACTTCACCAATCACTCCATCAATTCCCTTGTATCGTTATGTAATAATCAGTTGGCAGGGGCTATTGTTTGGGTGGCTCCTAGGCGTCCACGTCCAGCATTTCAGCACTGCAGGCCTCTGTGGTTTATGAAGGCACTGCGGTAGCTGAAGCATGATGGGAGGTGGTTAGAGCGATGGTGGTGCCCCACTCGCACTGAAGATGATGGATTGTGGCATAGATTATTTTTGAAGAGCTATGCTGTGGCTGTACGGGCAGCAAAGAAGGGGTTCTTCACTACCATCATAGCATCTGCGAGGTTGCGTACGGCAGAGCTTTACCAGGTGGTGAGGGGTTTGGTCAGTCCTGCTGGTCTCCACCTGGACCTGGAGTTTTCCAGGGCCTGTTGTGACATGTTTATGGCATTGTTTGCATACAAAATCGCTCACATTGAACATGACTTCGACCCCATGTTTTTGGATACAGTGGCCAAGCCAGAGGTTAGAAATGCCCTGTCTGGTCTGGATTTATGGGGTCGGTTTCAATTGATGTGCTGGGATCTGTCAGAGTCACAACATGTGAACTGGACCCGTGCCCATCCTGGCTGGTTAAGGCCAGAAGGGAGACAGTGGGGCTGTAGCTGGTGGGGGTGATCAATGCATCCTAGGGAGGGAGGGAGGGAGGCGGTTACGAGAGCCCCTTAAGGGGGTGATGGTCCAAACCCCGCTCAAGAAACCATCTTTAGACGTTGACCCTGTGGTGAGCTATTGGCCTGTCTCTAATCTTCCCTTTTTAGAGAAGGTTATTGGATGGGTCGCTCATCAGTTACAGATGTATCTGGACTGTATCAGGTTTCTAGGTCCTTCGCAATAGCATTTCATCTGAGTTATGGCACTGACACTGCGCTTGTGGCCTTGGTTGATAACCTATGAGTAAAACTAGATAAGGGCCATTCTACCCTATTGGGTCTACTTGATCTCTTGGCAGCTGTTGTTACAGTGAATCATGAGGTGCTGGTGACCCACCTGCGGGTCCTTGCCAGGGTAGATGGAATGGCTTTGCAACCGGTCCAGTCCTTCCTGTAGGATAGATCTCAACATGTGGTCCTAGTGGTTCACATGTGGACTGACGACATGTCCTAGTGGTCCAACCTCCCACTTAGGGAGGTTGTATGTTGGTGTAGTTCTTTTGTCATCAATATGCTGATGACACACAACTTTACCTCTCTTTTTCATCAGACCCAGGCCCTGCAGTCTTGGTGCTTTCCTGGTGTTTTGTGTCTGTGGGGGACTAGATGAGGTTGATCTGACTGAAGTTGAATTCTGACAAGACAGAGGTGTTGGTTATTGGCGGGTCTGGTGATCTGGGTGAGGTGAAGTTACCTGTCATTGACGGGGTCTGCCTAGTGTTATCATTTCAGGTGTGGAGCCTAGGAGTCCTCCTGGATCCTCAGCTGTGCTTGGATCTCCAGGTATCAGCTTTGGCCAGGAGTGATTTCTGCCACCTACATTTGGTGAGGTGGCTCTGCCCTTATATCTCAGACTCAGACTTTACCACTATCATCCATGCATTTGTCACCTCGAGGCTGGATTACTGTAATGCGCTCTATGTGGGGCTGCTCATAGTGACAGTCTGGAGACTGCAGCTGATGCAGAATGTGGCAGCTCATCTGCTTACTGGTATGGGCCACTGGGAGAACATTATGCTCTGCACTGGCTGCCTATCATCTTCCGGGCCCAAGGGCAAAATTGTGCCTATAAAGCCCTTGGGATATTACAATGGGATATTATAATAACTGGAGATAATACTGGGTAGTATATTTCAGCAGATATGTGAATGCACTATTCCCAGTTTATGCTACAAGTTCTCCTGTTAATATAAAAGCCACATTTGGTAACTCTTACAACAACCTGGGATCTTACAGCATAAGAGAAGAATAGTGCATTCACACATTGCATATTATCTCCAGTTATTATAATAGCCATTGTGTAATGTATGAAAGCAGCTTAAACATAGCCATTCCTTTAGCACCTAATTAACTAAGATGTTGTACCTGTAACTAAGCTAAGAATGTGCACATCTGACTTCTCAATTTCTTGCATGTATCCTTGTCTCTCCCAATGTTCCCTATCCATTGTCTCCCTTCCTTTGCCTTCCTATATCTCAAGTCTGTTGGGGCAGGCATATGTTTCTTTTTTTTTTTTGTCTTTCAAAAGTTTATTTGAATTTTCAGTTACCTTGTACATCCATTTACACAAGAGGTACAATATCCAAAGAACCACGACATTTACTTAGGTACAAATGTTATCAATGTCCCTACTGGCTATATTTCCTTTGAAGACTTCTCTTCTTGCTATGGTTCTTCTTCTTTTTCTCATGTTAACAGTCCCTCTTTCCCTTAAGTCTATTTGGATGAAAAACAGCAACCTGGAAATACGGCATCGCCTATGTATCCTTAAGACTTGAAGAGTGTCCTGTATTCCTCTTTCTCCAGCTTCTGCCCTTCTAACACCTTTATAATTGGGGCACAGACTTTCTCAAAGTCTTGAGCTTTGCCCCGCAGGTTGTGATGTAACTTCTCCAATGTGAACATGTACCACAACCTGTTTACCCATTCTGCCATTGTGATCTCCTCCACACCTTTCCAATGTCTAGCAATTATATTTAGCGCAGCTAAGAACATTACCTTACAAGACTCTTGATAGGACTGTTTATTACTCTTTTCCAGATAGAGGCCCAACAGTGCCGTCTCCAGTTTGAAAGGGATTATCTCCCCCGCTACCATATTCACAATTTTCCAGACCTTTCCCCAGAAGATCTGCACCCTGCTGCAGCTCCACCAGCAGTGCCTATAGTCCGCTCTTTCCCCACATCCCCTCCAACAGAGGCCTTTCTCATTAGGCATGCTATAACTGAGTCTTGTTGGGGTCAGATAGAATCTCAGCACCAGCTTGATCTGGGTTTCCTTCACCTCTAATGAGTGCGCACATGTGTTCATGTGCTGCCAGATCTTTTTCTTTTCTTGTTCTCCTATGTCAGTGTTTAGGTCTCTACTCCATCTCCCTAAATATGCTGTTGATTTGTCATATAACAGGTTCTTCAGTTCCTTATAAATCTTCCCTACTCTCCCTGTGACTTTTGTCTGTTTGAAAAGTATTTCCTCAAGTTTAAAAAATTCCCTACCAAAGCTTCCTTTGTTTTGTTGACATGGCGCAAAGTGTTGTAGTTGTAAATATTGGAAAGGGTCTATGTTAATTTGAAGTGATTCCTCCAATTTTTTGTGTGTTACAAACTTCCCCTCCTTAAACAATTACTGCATTCTACTCATACCCTTTAATTTTAATATATTCCTCAGAGTGGGGGCCAGGTGCTGCTCTCTCACTTGCATAGATTCTAACACTATATATGGTGAAAGGCCACCTGTCATTTTTAATTTGTTTTGCATTGTATGCCAATATTTCAGAAGAGTGCCCGCAAAAGGGTGTTCACTCCTATGTTGTCTCCTAATGGAGCCCCTGTCTACTATAAGGTCTTTCAGGGAATCAACCTGAAGTATCTCTCTTTCTAAGCTCACCCATTCCGGAGCTTCTGCCTCTCTATACCAATCAGGTAACGCATTCAGGGATGCTGCCATATGATAGAGCTTTAGGTCTGGCAAATTGACCCCCCCCCCCCCCCCCCCCCCGCTTTTCCTGAGGTCTCCTCAATGCTAATTTTTTTATTCTTGGCTTTTTCCCATTCCAAATTATTTCACTCAGCAGTAGATCACTCATCCTGTAAAAGGAATTCGGGACATGAATAGGCAAGGTCATAAACCTGTACAGAATCTTTGGTAATATAATCATCTTGTAGAGATTAACCTTTCCCAACCAAGAGACCATTAGATTCTTCCACGGTTTAATCTCTTCTTTTAACTTCTGGATAAGTGGAATGAAATTGGTTGTATAAAGATCCTTCAAATCCTTGGTGATAGTGACTCCCAGATATTTGATTCCCCCCTTAGCATTAGGAAATGGGGATATCTCATTTAATTTCACCTCCTTCTCTCTATTATGACCATAAACCAGAGCAAAGGATTTTTCTTTATTGATTTTATATTCTGAGATCTCCCCAAACTGGTCAATAACTTTAAGGAGTTCTGGTAGAGATTTGTCAGGTTCTGCTAAGTATATGAGTAAATCATCTGCATATAATGAAAGCTTCTCTGTATGCTTCCCAATCTGAATTCCTACAATTTTGTTGTTTTGCCTAATCGCACATGCCAGTACCTCTAATACCAAGTTGAAAAGTAGAGGTGACAGCGGGTGCCCCTGTCTAGTACCCCTCTGAATCTTGAAGTATTCAGAAAGACTGCCATTAATCATTAATCTTGATTGTGGGTTTTTGTAAATTGCCCTTATCCAATTCAGAAAGTAACCCTCAAACCCCATCTTCTCTAATACCATAAACAGGCACTCTGGTTCTACAAAATCAAAGGCCTTCTCCGCATCAGCGGAGATGATCATGGCTGGGTTTTCTTGTTTTGCAGTGCATATATTATATTGATAGTTCTCCTGATGATATCTTTACCTTGTCTGCCAGGAATAAATCCAGACTGATTTTTGTGAATTAACTTCCCTGCTATCATCCTGAGCCTAGTGGCAAGAATTTTGGAGAATAATTTAAAGTCAGTATTTAATAGAGAAATAGGCCTGTAACTGCCACATAGATCCGCCTGTCTACCTGGCTTATGTATTAAGGTGATCAGAACCTTGTAAAAGTCATGTGGCATCTCTTTTTCCCTTAAAATATTGTTGAATACTACTGTGTGATTGGGTGCTAAGACTGATGCAAATGCCTTATAGAATTCATTAGGGAATCCATCAGGGCCCCCAGCTTTATTCCTTTTTGAAGTTGCTATTGCTTCCATTACCTCTTGTTCTGAAATTGGCACATTCAGGAATGAACCCTGATCTTTATTTAATTTAGGTAATTGTATACCCTCTAGAAAAGAAGCAATTTTTATCTTTTCCAGTGTCTGGGAGCTGTATATACCCTTATAGAATTCCATAAAAGCCTTTTGGATGTGTAAGCTGTCTGTCCCTCTTATGCCCTTAGTATTTTAAATCGCCGGAACATACGCTTTCCTCTGTTTTATATTTACTAGTCTTGCTAAAGTCTTACCTGCTTTATTATTTGTCTCATAAAAGTGGCATCTAATTTTTAATAATTGATTTTTCACTCTCTCAAGTTCTAAGGTATTAATAATTTCTCTATTCTTTGCTATCTCTTGTCTTAATATAGGGGATGGTAGCACTTTGTTTTGGGCCTCTAGTTTCTGTAGCTTTGCATATGTTTCTTTCACTAACCTCCTTTTATCTTTTAGTATCTTAGCCTGCAGGGCAATTAATCTGCCTCTGATTACCACTTTACCTGCCTCCGAGAGGGTTGCTGGGGATTTAACCGAATTAATATTCAGCTCAAAATACTTCTCTATTTGTTCCTGTATCTGTTTCTTATATTCCTCTTTGCTAATAATGTTTCTGTTCAACTGCCAGTTTACATTCCTATTGATGCCCTTTCCTGGAACCCTAAAGACAGTTGTTACCACATTATGGTCCGACAGAACAGTTGGAATAATAGTACATTTTTGGCATCTATATGTCTCAGTTTTATCTGTAAGTACGCAGTCTATTCATGTATAGCTATTATATTTAGCAGAATAAAATGTGTAGTCTCGTTCTGACCCATTAATCTGCCTCCAGAGATCTATCCAGCCTAGTGCCTCTATTAGCTTTGCAATTTTTTTCTGTTCTGCTCTTGGTTCCTTTTGACTAGAGTGGTCCCATTGCGTCAGGGTGATATTAAGATCCTCCTGTATTAATACCCATCCTTTCGCCACATTTGCCACCTTTTTCAAAACTTTTAAAAATACTCCAATCTGACCTCATTGGGGGCATATAAATTGACCAGTGTCATCAATTTCCCTTCCAAACTGCCTATCACACATAGGAACCTACCCTACTTGTCAGTAAGCACTTTCTCTGTTATGAAAACTTTGTTTTTACTAAACCCGATAATGACTCCTGCTATTTTTGATTTTGCACAGGAGGAAAATAGATCTCCTATTTTAGCATTGGCGAATCTTTTTACATCTTTGCTCAAAAGGTGTGTCTCCTGTAAGAAGAAAATACCAACTCCCTGCTCCTCTATTAGATTCCTTACTCTTTTCCTTTTTTTTGTGGGGAGTTAAGCCCTCTCACATTCAAGGTTAGTGTCTTAACTTCTCCCATTAAGAGCTTTAAGTTCATTCAGATCTTCACCAATCACCCTCCTATCTATCCCCTTCGCCTTTATAGGAGCTGTCTTCACTTCTTCCATTATATCTCTCATTTTTTTGTGGAACTGCTGCTAATTTCACCATGTCTACTTTGTGTACCTTTAAACCTTTTCTTCCTATCCCTTCCTCCTGCTTGCATTCCTCTTTACTTCCCCCACCCTTCACCCCCAAGTTTCCCCCATCCACCCTTTGTCCCTCCCCCCTCCCTAACCCCTTTCCCTGCTACCTTATTCTGTGGCCTGTCACTATCCTGTGACTCTCCTCTGAGGATCTGCTGGGACCCTCCTTCATCTGATTCTGGCACATACCATGTGTCACTCCGCACCCTCCCCCAACTCATTGTATCATTTAAAAAAAAACCACAACCTTCTAACCCCCCAAAGTGAGGCTAGCTTTCTAACCAGCTTTACCTTCAACCATTATTACCCTTTTGAATTACTTCAACCTTTAAAACATTTATAACAGCTTTAACCCAAAATATCTGCAGACCCATAGTTTCCTTTGTTTATCCCTTGCACCTTCCTAGATCATTACTTCCCAGCACTACTGCTACAGAGGCAAGTAATGTGCCCTAGTTGTTCACCCCTCTTCTGCTTGCCTCCCCGTGGCCACAGGGATGCCCAACACAAATGCTTCTAAGTCCTCCGTGGATGTAAAAATCTTCCTGCTTCCTTTGTGGGTTATTATCATTTTTGCTGGAAAGATTAGTTGTGGCTTCATATTTCTTTCTGTTAGGGACCGAAAATATTTGTTCCACTTCATTCTCTTCTTGATGGTCTCTGCAGCATAGTCAGGGAAAATCTTCACCGCCTGCTGCTGATATGTTAAATTCCTTTTAAGTCTGGATTTCCTTAATATCTCCTCTTTCACTTGAAATTTAGCATATTTAACTATTATACCGTTTGGTATATTGTTGTCCTTTTGCCTGGGGCACCCTGTTCTGTGGACCCTGTTAATTTCAGCCTCTTGCATGGCTGCATCCTCTGGGAAGTTTTCCTTCAACATTCCCCTTATTAAGTTCTGGATATTTTCTGCCCCATTTGACTCCTTTATCCCGTTTATATGCAGGTTTCCCCTGCAAGATCTATTCTCAAGATCTTCACATTTATTTTGTAGAAAATCCACCTCCTTTCTCAGTTTATCCAGCTGGTCTGACACAGTGCTGGAGTGGTCTTCCAAGGATGAAATCCTGTCCTCAGCCACCTCTATCCTCCTAGTCACTGTCTCCAGTTTTTTATTTCCCATCTCCACTGAGAGCTGGATTTTTCTCATCTTTGCTCTGAGCTCTCTTCTCATTTCTGAAATTAGTTTGTGCAGATATCTATGCTCACCTTCCTCCCGGTCTGATTCTGATGTGGCCTGCTCCTCTTCTGACTCGTGCTCTGCCACCATCACTGCCATTTTCTCCCCGCTTCTCCAGGCCTCGTGCTGGGCTTCTTCTGACAGAAGCGCTCCAGCGCGTTGCTTTGCGAGATTTTTTTTTAATTTTTGTTTCTCCCTGCCATCGGTGTGCTGTTTTGGGTTTTTTTTTTGTTTTTTTTACTTGTGTGCTGGTATTTCGAGATCTGGGGGTGAGGAGCTCAGACGGATCCAAGCTAGACGCTCTCGCACATGCACAGATCCCCCACAGGAATATGTTTCTAATGAAAGATTGTACAGTGCCAGGTACATTTCTGAAACTATATAAATGTATATCTTAGTAAATAATAATAATAATAATAATAATAATAATAATAATTATTATTATTATTATTATTATTATTGTTATTATTTATTAAAACACTTTCCTGGGAACCTTTCAGTCCTGCCTAGAGATGAGCTCTGAGTAACTCGAAATCTTGCAAATTATCAGCAGTTGGTCCAATAAAATCTATCATTAAGTATTTTCTCTTGCCTCTCTCCTACTTGGGGTCAACACATAAGACACACTCTAAATAAATGGGAAACTAGAGTTAGGGCTGAAACAAGAATCAGTTTGATCCTTGCAAGAATCTCATGAGCATCGAGATCCTTTTGTGAGATCTCAAGATCTTGTGAACTTTGCAAAATCTCACAACATATATCGCAAAAAATGGTTTTTTTTAAAAATCACTATGCATAAGCAAAATGGCCACTGAGACCATTCTGTGCATGCACAGTCATATTCTATAATGATGCTGGCAGCATCCCCACCATTTTGGAAAAAGGAAGCCTTTCTGTGCATGCAAGTCACCATTCGTGCATGAAAAGACCGGCTGCCTGGCACCATTTTGGAAAAGGGCTGCACATGGACAGAATAGCCCTGGTGGTTTTTTCGCGCATGCTTGGTGATTTTTTTAATTTTTAATTTTTAAAATTTCTCCCTAGATGGGAAGTGGCCTCCTTGCTTTCCCCCTCTGCCCCTGAAGAGAAGCCAAGTCGAGAGAGCAGCCCTGGAGCATCCCCTGACTCAGACAGGGATCCAGGTGAGTCAGCCGGCGTCTGGCCACAAGGGAAGTCCTTTCTTGAGATTCTTGCATTTCTTGGAGAGACTCCAGGCAATATACAGCTCTTTCTCATTTGCCAGAATGATCTGAGAATCCTGATCGAGTTTCAGCCCTAACTAGGGTAGTTTTAATTGAGGGTTAAGTGCATTCTGTAGCTTACTACTACTACGAAGAAATGTAAACTTCCCAACACATTTGGGTGACTTCTCCATGACCTTTTGAAACTGTGCTCCTACTTATCAAATTGCTACTTTCTGATCTCTGTAGTTTCCCTTTATTCTAATTAACATTACCCCCCCCCCCTTTTATGGCTCATGTAGTAATTATTATGTTATAGAGATGTTTCACTTACAGAAAGGCACCATGAATAGAAGTGGTCAATGATAGTGCTGTGTAGAATCATTATTTGTAAGTCCCACACTGTCTTACACTCTCCTGAGTGAAGAACAAATTGTTGAAAAGGGAAAAAAAAGCGAAGAAATATCAACCTTGGCATGTTAAAAATTATCAAAAAAGGGGGAAGGTTCGCCTGTAAATTATGTATATTTAATGTGCACTGTTCTTTGAATGGTCATGAAGAAACTTATAAAGCATTTTAATTAGCGAAGCGCGTTTGCTTAAAGTCCTAATACTGGAGGTGTTAATAAGTTTATTTTTAGCTTACAAAGAACAAAAAAAAAATCTAGAGGTAATTGCTTCTGTTAGGGCCTACTCCAGGGATAAATTGGAATTTACATATTTTTCATGTCCTTTTTGAACAATATTCTCCATTAAATTCAATAGGTGCCAGTGCCATGCACATCAATCCTGTCTATCTGTTTTTCCTAACCTCTTCTGTGCAATGGGAGATCGGATTTAGGTTTTACCAGAGAGACTGAGAGAGTGCCCAATTACACCAGTTTTTGAGGAACACTCACTGAAATTAACTGTTTTTTAAAAAATTGACATTTTCGTACAGATTACTAGATTCAGTCTCATTAGACTATATCATCTGCCTTCTAGACTTCAATTAATGGAATGACTACAGGACAAGTCACTCCTCTATCTCAGAGTGTGTTTAGCAGCCAAATTAAAAGGTAGGGAAAAGAAACAGTACAGAGAGGAGAGACAGTAAAATTTTCAGGAGAATATGAAAAGAGATTTTGGGTGATTTTAGACGTGCCAGGCCTCCCTCTAACCATGGTCCGTGATCCGTTTCAGATCCTGCACAGGAATCAGGCCAGCCATCCTTTAGACGTGCCAGCCTGATTCAGCTAGGGGATTGGGGATGGGGCGTAACCGCGCAACGTGACGTACAGCCGCACAGCCCCGCCCCACCGTACTCCCTTGGCCGCCTGCTCTCTGGGAGATGGGCAGGCGCAGTGGCCAATACAGCCGTTGCGCCCGATCCCGCAGTGTGGTCTGGGCCATGATCCAGGCTGGTGGAGGTTACAGACATTACCTTCTGCCGATCCTGGATCGTGGTTGCACTAACCACGATTCTGGAGGTGAGGCCGGCCTCACCTCCGGAACCATGGTTAATCAGATTCCCGCCAGAGATTCACTGGGGTGAACCTCTGGCAGGAACCTCTTTAGATGTTATGGGCCTCTCCTCCACCATAGGGGCTTCACTGTGGTTAGAGGGAGGCACGTAACGTATGAAATCACCCAGAAACACAACATGCTTATTGCTCTTTCTAGAAAATAGTGGAAAATGAAACATTCAATCTAGAGGAGAACTAGTAATATCCTAAGGCAGCTTCAGATATTTTTGTGCACCTAAATTGACAGTTTTCATACCCCTTACACTGGAGCAGTTCTGTTAAAAGTTAACAGATCTCCTCTAAAGTAAGTGATTTCAGGACTGTCACACTAACTTCATAAATCCATCCCCCCACCTCCATCCCAAATTGGCCACACTCATATTTTGCCTTAAGTGTGTGATAGCTTAAGTGGTTTCCTGTTGCTGAGATTGGGTACATTTGAACAAAGCATTGGAAGAAGCGTTAGGTATACCTCTGCATCCTAATATTCCATTCACTTCAATGGAATATCAGTAGAGCACAGCAGTCTAGTGATCTTTTGAAGCCCCAGGAAGCTGCAGCATATAACAAGGGAATGAATAAAAAACAAATTTCACATTTGAAACTGTTGAACACCGCTATTGCAGCAGTTGCTAAGACATTAAACAGAAAGTGCCCTGCGAACAGCCCCAGATGTTCAAATCTGGGGACTTGTCTACCGACTTTTAGTAAAAGCTCTATTGCCAACTTCAAGTGGTGTCCGAACGTCATGAGTCAGGAAGTGAATAAATAAATAAATAAATAAATAAATAAATAACAGGCTTTATAATAACAAGGCACTTTGGTTTTCATGTATTTACCATCTGTTTTTTGAGCTTTTAAACCAGGGGTGGGGGAAAAAATTTCTCCTTAAGATCACTTTGAAAATGAGTTCAGGCTCCCTGGGCAGAACAGGATTTGGGTAGAGCTGAACTGGGTAGCTCATTTGCTAGCCATGTGTAATACCCGCATTTTTTAGCCATCTCAATTATTTGACGGACAACCTGGATACCTAAAAATAATTGGTAATTTCTGGTACCTATTTTTTTTTTTCATTTTCCAGTTACGAATCAGTAAATTGGGATGGAAAATTAAAAAATAAATACCGAACGGCAACATTCTGAGACTGGAAGTCGACATTCTGGAACATCTGGTGCCCAAATTGGGTCATAATCATGTACCAATTGGTTCTCCATTTTTTAAAGTCAATATGGGTACTGAAAACTGGCAGAAATGGTGCTCAAGGGGTATTCTCTGAACGGGGGAAGAAAACAGAGGGTCCAGATCATAAATCTATGCCAAAGGTTCTTCCCCTATCTTTGAGATCATGCCCTCATCTCAAGTCTCCTGAGCTCACACTCTAATAGCTTGCAGGTAAGGACTAGATCCCCAATGCTTTTCACATGAAGGTGCAGCTATCATAAGGACAAGAGATGTGGCTGCAGTGCAGCGGGGCCCAAGATAACGCCTCTATGTGAGCCTGGGTTGTATAGACCTGGGCCAATTATGGAACCTTCAAGAGGCACTCTCAGCTGATCTTAGGTGTCACAACGGTACACAAGGAAGAAGGCACCATGGTTCTCCTGTATGATTTAACAAGGAGGGTCCAATTCCATCCTCTTCATCAGTGCACATCCCAACCTAGTTACACTCAGTTTACAAGTTCACTTGAATCACATGTTTAACTTCTCTGTAATTAGCCACTGTTTTCAAAAGGAGCTGGATTGCACACACACACACAAAATTAAATATTATCTTACAACACAATTTTGAGATTGACCTTGAGAAAGAATAAGCTTGTGATAAACAGCCATACATGAAGAGAGATCATTTTTCAGGGGCTGCTAGTACCTCTAGGATATGAGCTTTAAAAATTAACACTGAGGCCATTTTTATGTGAGTGACTTTTAAAAAATCTACTTTTAGAAACCTTGCGTGGGCAGCATTTAGACACGCCTCCCAGCACCAGAAGTCACCCGGTGCGGGAAGTCTGACGCGAAACAATGTTGCGCGTCAGATGACGTATTCTATTTATAAATCTGGTTTTATTTATTAAATTTATTTACAATATTGATACCCCGCCCCTCCTGACACAGCAGCTCAGGACGGCTTACAATAATCAAATAAACATCAAAACATTAAAACACATAAAACAGCTTACAACAAGGAGGATTAAAACAATCCCTTCCCCGACCCACACTAGCCCATTCCCCGAACCTTTCACCCATATCCCCCACCAAATGCCAGTCAGAACAGCCAGGTCTTACAACTACGTTGAATAGAGGAGAGATCTGTTTGGGGGCCAATTGGGTCTCCATCGGAAGGGAGTTCCACAGCCATGGTGCAGCTACTGAGAAAGCCCTCTCCATTGTGGGCCCCCAAGAAACTCAGGGGACCTCGAGGATAACCAGAGGGGCCAATTTAGGATCTGAGCAGTGAGGTGGTCCTACAGATCGGTAGGGCCTGGACCATTTAGGGCTTTAGAGGCCAGCACCAACACCTTGAATTGGGCCCAGAAGACTATAGGCAGCCAGTGCAGAGATTGGAGGACTGGCATGATAAGCTCCCGGTGGCTCAGTCCAACCAAGAGGCAGGCTTCCTCATTCTGCACCAGCTGCAGTCTCCGAACCATCACCATGGGCAGCCCCACGTGAAGCATATTACAATAGTCCAGCCTAGAGGTTATGAAAGCATGGATGACAGTGGCCGGGTCAGAGTCTGAAACATACAGCCGAAGCCATCACACCAGATGTAATTGGCAAAAAGCACTCCTTGCCACAGCCTCCACCTGAACAACCAAGCAGAGTTGTAAATCAAAGAGCATGCCCAGACTCCGCACCTGGGAGACTAGTGGAGGACAGATCCTGTCAACAAGTGGGGGATGTCAGCTCCACCACCTTACCCACTGGCATCACCTCCATCTTGTCAGGATTCAGCCTCAGTTGGTTATCCCTCATCCAGTCCCCCATAGCAAGTAAGCACTGAGGCTGCCACGCCTGGGTCTGATGAAAAAGAGAGGTAAAGCTGGGTGCCATCCTCAAATTGATGCCACTGCACGTCAAACACTCTGACCACCTCACTGAGTGGCTGCATGTACATGTTGAACAGGAGAGGGGACAAGACATAACCCCACGGGACTCCACATGAGAAGTCTCGGTATGATGAAAAATAATTCCCAAGCACCGCTCGCTGAGTTCTTCTGGCCTGGAAGAAGTGGAACCATTCAAGAACCATCCCACCCACCCCTGCGCGGTCCTGCAAGCACATCACCAACATCTCGTGATCAACTGAATCAAATGCATATCAAATGCAGCCGATAGATCTAATAGAATCTGCAGGGTCGAATGACCCATATCCAATTCCTGGTGCAGGTTGTCGACCAATGCCACAAGCACAGTCTCGGTGCCATAGCCTGGACGAAATCCAGACTGTGAGGGATCAAGGAAACCGGTACGGTCTAGATGCTCCTGAAGCTGTCAGGCCACTACCCATTTAATAACCTTCCCTAAAAAGGGAAGGTTAGAGTCAGGCCAATAGCTGGCAAGGGAATCTTAAATGGAATATGTGAGCTGCCTGACGCCACTGTCTCCGACGGCAGCGGGCCAACTTATGATGCGGGGAGGTGTGTCTAAACACTGCCTCACAAGATTTCTAAAAGTGGCTTTTTAAAAGCCACTAGATTGGCCACTCATATAAAAATGGCCTCAGATCCTTCAGCAAATAATGTGTATTTGCACGTGTTCATAGGCAACTCATAACTGTCAATAGTGACTGGAGTTGGGGGAGCACAGAAGCGGGGTCTGGGCAGGGCAGTAGTTGCCTATGCATGTGTTAACTGCCGCACGAGTTGCCTATGCATGTGTTAACTGGCTACAGTTACCAGATCATCAGGCTGGAAAACAATAATATGAGTTTCACCTTTTCGCTTCCTCAATACAATCTAGATGCTGTATTGAGCATGAGCCAAGTCTTCCAACTGATCTTTTAGGGACTGCATTTCACCAAGCCAGCCTGGATGTCAGGAAGGAATGGATAACTGTGTCATGATGGAATTTGAAATAATTTAATGGATTGCAATAACTCAACTAGCCACAAATGAAAACTAACAATTTAACCACTAAAAAACTACCTAGGCTATATTGGGATTCAGAAGTATTTCTAAATTGCAAAAGACCATAGCCCAGAATGATAAAATCTCTTGTAGTGGCCACCATTGATCAGGAAATTCAAGGAAACCAGGTGCTACCTGAATTTTCTTACCTTACCTCCACTTGCCCAGCCCCCTTCTCATAAAAAGTGTATCAGTGGATGCATATCTATTAAAGTGTGTAAAACAGTTGTGTTGTTCAGAATCAACATCAAAATTCTTAAAGTAAACATGGGTTCTGCATAGATCTATGAACAATGTACACAGGCTGGTAGGCAGCTAACTAAATTCAGATAAAGAATATTATTTTCTGGCCTTTGGAAAAGACAAATTGCAATGGCTTTTAGAATCAATTACAATTGATTTAAAATACTTTGATGTAAAAAACTGAAAGATATTTGCAGTAATTAATCTGAGTAAAAGATAATACAGTCAATCGCCTTTCTTCTGCATTATTTTTTAAACTACTACAAATTTATTTCCAAGATTTAAGGGCAAAGGAACAGGAGGAAAAGTCTTATACTTTAAATATTAATAAAAATATAAGCTCTCAAACAATTAACTATATAATTCAAAATAGTGGTTTAGTAGACGTTGTTTGGGAAATGCTTTAAGTTGAAGTTAGAAGCCAGTCTTCATAAAGGACCAATAGATATTCTTTGTCGATTTAAATCTACACAGTGTAGCCTTGCTAAATTATGAAGTCACACTTTAGATTATGGTTCATTTAGAAGTGGTTTGTTAACAAATGATCATTAGATGTTTTATCTAATTTATAGTAATGTTTGTTAACCTGATTATGGCCCTATTTACACAAGCCAGGGTGGGTGGAGGCATGGGTGTGCACCCACAGGGGGTGGAGGTGGGTGCGCGCCCATTCCTAAAGCCATTCATCTCCACGCACTGAGCAACAGGCATTGAAGCCCGTTGCTCCATGCATGGGTGATGGGTGGAGGTCAGTGGAGATGGGTGGAGCATGGGAACACGAATGCACCCCCCCTGTTCAGATGGGTGCCCCCCCACATGTTCAGGGGGGGCCACCCATGTGAAAAGAGTCTATATTGTATTAAGATATAACTAAGGTTAAAAGCAAACATGATGGCCATATGGCTGCCAAAGAGCCTGGCGGTGGGGAGAATAGAGAACATGCAGCCAGCCAGCCCTGCCCCCAAGCTGCCCCAAAGACCCTGCCATGACAGGCACCCATGGTGGAAAATGATGCCCAGCCATGGCTACCCATCATGGCGGACCTGACCTGGGCCAGCAAACTGGCCCAGAAACAAACGTGCAGCCCTGATGTTGCCCATTTGGGCCGGATCGGGTGAAGGCTAACCCAGGTTGTGATCCCAGAGGTCTCCAATATGACAGGCCATGCTAGCCTCCGACACACTCCGGAGCAATCCCAGGTGAACATCTAATGGGCCCTCAACAGATATGGCAGTGGCTTGTGGGCCAAGTTGTGCAAAGGCAGGCCACGGTGGGCCACCATCTTGTCTGATTTTACCCTGAGAGACAGTGTAGTCTAGAAAATTAGATGTTGGATTTGCATCTGGGAGACCAAGGGTTCAAATCCAGCCATAGCTGTGAACTTTCATGGTGACTTTAATCATATCACTATCTCTCAGCCTCAGCTCTCCATCTGTAAAGTGGGGATAATAATGACCCACGTCCCAGGGTTGTTGTGAGGGTGAATTAGATAGGGATGGGCGAACAGAACGCGGTTCGTATGTTCGGTCGTTCGGTTCAAAACCCGAGTTTGGGTTCGATAGTTCGGTTCAGCCAAGTTCGGTTTGGCTGAACATTCAAAAATAGTGAAACCGAAACCTACCTTTCGGCCCTGGAAAGACATTTTTCCTGCCCCCGAACTCATCCGAACTTAACTGAACACAACCCAACTGTTAGATCATTCAAGAGTTCGGTTCGGATGTTCGGTTCAGACGTCCAAACAGATTGATTTCGGTCTGAACTCCAAACATCCGAACCGCGGTTACCCATCCCTAGAATTAGATCAGAATTGCAAAGTTTCCGTCCTCAACCCATAGAATAAGGTGGATTATAAACTGAAAAATAAGGGTAAAAACAGACTTGCAGGTGGCATGACAGCTTCCTGTCCTGGAGTGGGAAATTGTAGCCAACATGGCCCGGGTCAAGGAGGGGCATCGAATAAACTTGCCCACAGCCAGAGAGCCGTCTCGCTGCCCAAATGCTCTGGGGACATCAGGGAGCTAGACAAACGTGCATCCTCTGGCTCCACTCCTGCCCTACCCTGCCACCAGTGACCCACTCACCATGATGAACAGTCATGGCAACCAGCCATGGTGTTCGTCCATGGCAGCCCCTACCCTGTGGGCATTGTGGGGCTTAACACTCATTCTAGTTTGTGTTGGCCTGCATGAGCGGCCCTTAGCCCAGGATGGGTCCTCAGAGTTTTTCCAAGGATGCAGTCTGGCCTAACCACCTACCTGCCTCGGGGCACTCTAAGGCTAGCATCTGTTGGCATGTAAACGCACATGCTGGTGGGTCCTGGGCCACAGTGGGCCAAAGAGGGCCCAAGCAGGCCACCATCACATCAGGTTTTTACTCTCCATTCTATTTGGTTGACTGGCTGAAGCATCTGACATCTGTACCCCCCAACCCCATTACTATACCTGAAATTTTTCGGGTATCTCTGATCACATGGGAAAGAAATTAGCAAATCAGTCTTCGGAATATGAAGAGCAGCCATAATGGCCATGCTGATATGTGGAATGATGTAGAAGAAAAATAGTCAAAGAATCAAGATCAATTGATGGGATTTGGCAAAAGTGGGCAATTGATTTTAGGTCATTTTCAAAGTTTGATCTTTTCTCTTTCAAATGTTATTTATCAATCAATTAATCAATAAATGTGGGGCCTAAACGTTGTTCTTAAAAAAGCATACAGAGATTACCAATGAAATAAGTTCAGCCAGTAACTGACACGGTGATTCCATTAAAAATGAATTTGGACGTATCAGCTGCATTGTTCCCTTGGTGTGCTAGTCAACATCAGAGGTAGGTTATTTATTTCAAATCACTGACACTTGCCGACTGATAACCAATCTGTCTATTTCTTTTTTCAGCTGAACAAACACAGGAAGGCTACACTTCTCGAGCTATTATTCTTTAAATCAGAGAACCCAACAATCATGAGATCAAAGATAAATTGAATTTTCTACTTGGGGGACAAGTTTGCTTTTGAAATGTATAAACAAATACAGCTCTGGAATAATATTAACTATCAAACTTCTAAGGCATAATGGCAAGCTGGTTCTGACACTCCCATAGGTCAAAATGGGAGGCTGTGGGTAAAAACCACCAGATGGCAACTCAGAACAGGGGGTAATTTATTGCTACATAGGTTCACCCAGATTAAATGATTGCCATTCGGTAAATAGTCTGGGATCAATCATGGCTCAATTCTAAGACCACACGCACAAGAGTTGTGCATGATGCACCCTAGAGGTGTGCAATTTGTTGTTGTTATTTTAATTACTAAAATGAATGCATCCTCATTCGTTTTTGTAATTACAATATGAAAATGGATGACACAGGTAACAAAAATGGACAAATACAAACAAAAATTGTCAAATTTGTTATACAAATAAAAAACTGTGCATATGCAAAATGGCCACCACAGGTGGTCTGCGCATGCGTATCCTTTCCTAAAATGGCGCTGGCAGCATTGGCGCCATTTTTGAAAAAAAGCAGCCAGTCTGCACATGCCCTGTGGTCATTTTGTGCAAGCATACACTGGCTTCCCCTTTCCAAAATGGCACTGACGCTGCCAGTGCCATTTTTGAAAATGGCTGCACATGTGTAGAATGGTCCAGCAGCCATTTGTGCATACACAGTGATTTTATTTTTTAAAATTATTTTTAGTAAAATAAAATGAAAATAAACAAGGAAGGAAATGAAAAAGCTAGGGTTTGTTTACAAACCCACCCACCCCAAAAACTAAGGGGGGAGGGGTTCTAAACAAAAAAGGAAAAATAAAATGAAAAGGAATGATGTGTCTTTTGTACACCCTTAATGCACACACTTTGAACACATGTTGTTCATATGCTATATACACACCATATGGTATACAGAGGATGCATGCACATTGCACACACAGTAGAGTTGAAACAAGTATATGCAAAAGCAGATATACCTGTCAAATTTCCTTCACCTAAATCAATGTGTAACATGTGGGTACTAATTGGTATGTAATTAGTGCCCAATTCAGGTACCCAATGTCCCAGAATATTGACTTTGGGTCACTCAATGAGATACCTGAAAATGTGGGTATTACCATTAGGTACCCATATTAGGTTCCTGATTGGGTTCCTGGCCCCAACTTTAAGTTGCTTTCCTGCTCCACCCTGAGTTGGACTGTGGTGCCTCAGCTCTACAGGTCTTTGAAGGAGCGGGTGAGGGAGAAACCTGCAGCGTCTGGGGGGTGGGTGGGGGCAATGGTCCACTTCACCCGGACCTGTGGTTTGCCAGAAATGCCCAGCACGCCTACCTGGCGGTGACCGCACACTGGTGGGAGGACCCAGAGGCAGTGCTTGGCAGTGGAAGGAGGGGACCTGAAGCAGGGTATAGGTGGGCCCTGCTTCAGGCCCAAGTCATGGACAGCTCCCACACCACGAGGAACCTCGAGGCATCCCTGGCCACCATGGTGAGGGAGTGGGTCATGCCAGGCGCGGCCTTCACCAAGGGGTGCGTGGTCACGGACAATGAGACCAATATCCTAAAGGCAGTCCGTGATGGTGGCTTCACAAGCATCCCTTGCACCACACCCCCCCCCGCCATCTCATGGTGAAGGATGCTCTGGGCTTGGTGGAGAAGGGGATTGGGCCAGGCACCCTTAGCTCCCTGGTCGAGTGGGGGAGGAAGCTGGCGGGCTTCTCCAACTGCAGCGTGAAGGGCAGAGAGCTCCTCCGGGAGAAGCAGGCTGAGCAAGTGTCCCTGGTGCACAACCTTATCCAGGATGTCTCCACCAGGTGGAATTCCACCTTCCTGATGCTTGAACGGCTTCTTGAACAGAAAGCCGCCCTGCATAAGGTGGAACTGGAGACAGACATTGAGGCACCTCCAGGGTGGAATGGGAGATATATATATCCCAAACTGTCTTTGTCCTGAGACCATTCCTGGCCATCACGGAGATATTGAGTGGCTCCACCGCCACCCTCAGCCAGCAGGTGACCCCGCTGGTGCATAGTCTCCGCAGCAGCCTGGATGAGATTCGGGGTGGGGTGGGGGCATCATGGTCCTAATGGCAGGAGAATGTCCGATCAGGCAATTGACCTTGAGCAGAAGCTGAAGGTGGGGCTGAAAGCACGCTTCGATGAGCTCCTGCGCCGGGACGAATATGTCCTAGCAACCATGCTGGACCCCAGGATCAAGGGCAGTATGGCACATGAGACTGCGGTCTATGGCTTCCGGAAGTTTACGCTGGTGCAGAAGGTCCGGTAGGTAGAGCGGGTCATGCAGCAGGACGCCCCTGGAGATGGTGGGAGTGGGAGCAGCGACCCCTTCCAGCCATCTGGGTCTATCCCTGCACCCAGCCCTAGGGGTAGCAGCAGCATCAGCAGAAGCAGCAGGATCCCTACTGCCAGCAGTTCCTCCTCTGTGCAGTCCACTCTGGGGAGCATGGGACCCAGCACAAAAGGGCAAGCAGTGTGGCTGAGGACGTGGGGCAGGTGGTGCCCACCCAGAGATACCAGAGGGAGTATGATGGCGCCTCAGCAGCAGTGGAGAGCTATCTGGAGGAGGAGCCATTCATAGATCCCAGAAGTGATCCCTTGGCCTACTGAGCCAGCAAGGCCAATGTGTGGCTGGCCCTGTCCAAAGTGGCCAAGGGTATCCTGTCCTGCCCACCAACCAGTGTCCCGAGTGAGAGGGTGTTCTCCATTGTGGGGGACATATGCACCCTACACCGCCTGAGACTGGGGGCCAAGTTGGTGGAGCAGTTGCTCTTTCTGAAGATGAACCTTCCACTGCTGGGATTCCACGAGCTGCTCCTGGACAAGGAGTGATGGTGCAGTGGCAAACGCCATCCCGTCCCGGGGCAGTCTTGGGACAGGACTCCTCCTCTTCCTCCTCCTCCATCTGGACTAGAGCTACTGCTCCTGTCCTGCTGAGGTGCTGTCCCTCCCTCCCAATGCCTGGCACCCTCACCCCCTCTCTCTCTCGCTCTCGCTCTCATACTAGATGGCCTCGGCCTCCTTATCTGACTGACCTCAGGACGCAGGGTGGCATTGGAAAACAAACTATGAGCCTGCGAGCCGGCCTATGGCTACACGATCTCGGCCTGCCGCCTGTGTGACACTGATTGGTTCTCGCTCTATTGCGTTGCAGTCTTTGATAGCCTATCTGAGTGCCCTGCTGCCAATGTCTCGTCCTGTCTGCCCTGCTGACTCTCATGCAACGCTGCCTGTCTTCCCGTCCTGCTTACTGCCAAGCTCAAAGCATGCATCAGTCCTGCCTCCCTTGCCAAGGTGCCTGTCTTCCCACCCAGGTTGCCTAGATCAAAGCCTGCCCAAGTCTGCCTGCCCTACTGCCTCTCATGCCATGCTTCCTGCCTGCCCACCCAGGTTGCGAAGTTGAACCCTGCCTCAGTCTGCTAGATTGCTGCTCATGCCACGCCACCTGACTGTCTGCCCCGGCAACCAATGTCTGCTGCTTCTAGTGCCAATGGCACTAGTCATTCCACCGCATGACAAGAGGCAGCCACTCCAACCCCAGGACCTGCCATCAGGGTCCTGGGGCCAAGGTACAAGCTATTCAAAACATTCTGATTATTTTCTGTATCTCCAACATCGACACTCACTGACTGAATTATTGTTAATTTAAGTTTAATTCCTGGTTTTTCTCTCTCTCAATCTCATGACTATTAACAGGCATGTATAGCTTAGTTTTGTTTCTTCCCACTCAGCTGTATGCTCTAGGTAGGGCATGATATAAATGTTACTTCATAACAGCTACTGAGGTCAGACAATCCAAGGCCATCACTGTAATAAAATTAAAGTTGCTTGTGGAAGTTCAGACACTTCCTGGTTTTATTTTTCCTTCTGCATAGGATCACTTCTATAGAATCCAGAGAGGGTTTGCTGGTCTGACACAACTCTTCCCACTCATCAATCCCTATTCACCAGTGGCATGGAAAGGGGGTTCTTCAACAAAGCATTATACATAACACCTCTACAGGGAGGACTGTGCCCAAGATCTACAAGCTGCCACTCTAGCCCCAGGACCCACCGTGATGGGTCTGGGGCCGTCATTCCTCGCAAAGAGAAGCAATTTTCAACTACATCAAGAAGCAGCCACTCCAGCCCCAGGACCTGCCATCAGGGTTCTGGGGCCAAGCTACAGGCAGGGAGGGCTGTGGTCAAAACCTAGAAGCTGCCGTGATGGGTCAGGAGCCATCATTCCTCGCACTTTCCGATGTCATTCCACCACATGACAAGAAGCAGCCACTCCAGCCCCAGGACCAGCCGTCACAGTTCTGGGGCCAGGTTATGGGCAGGGAGGGCTGTGGCCAAGATCTACAAGCTGCCACCTTAGCCCCAGCACCCATCGTGATGGGTCTGGGGCCTTCATTCCTCGCTCAGAGAACCAATTTTCAACTACATCAAGAAGCAGCCACTCCAGCCCCAGGACCAGCTGTCATGGTTCTGGGGCCAAGTTACAGGCAGGGAGGGTTGTGGCCAAAACCTAGAAGCTGCCACTCTAGCCCCAGGACCCACCATCATAGGTCTCAGTTCATTATCTTTTAGGGCCTTGAAGACAGAATGGTGCTTGCCTTTCTATTAGGATCGACTGACACATGTTCAACTGAGGTTTACATGGAACCCTTCTCCACTTAGACCTTCAAAGTTCTCCAGCCCCGGAACCCACCATTCTTGGGCCTACGTTACAGACAGGGACGGCTGTCTATCCACTGTATTAAAAAAATAAAATAAAAATTAACCATTCACAAAACCAAGGTATCAGTACAGTTATATACAAACCAGCTCCAGGGAGAGGGAGCTCAGCAGAGACGGGTGTGGAGAGATCACACCCGTCCCAAGGGGAGTAGAAATACATTCTCAAGTGGCGATAGGATGAGAGGAGAAACCCAGCTCAGGGTGGGGAGAGGTATCTACTTAACTATTGTTCTTGGAACATGAGGGAAGATGCCTGTCTGTAAAGTGGGGGTGGGGGGAGCAGTGAGATCTGAAGAGTGGGGTGGGGGGTGTTGCCCCCCTGAACCTTTCTATGGGGAGAAGCGTGTAAGCGGCCACCATCTTCCAAAGGATCTAACACAGATTCCTTGCCACTGCTCCCGTCTAGATGGGGGGGGGGGAGAAGGAGGTGGGGAGCTCTGCCTGCCCCTCCCCTTCCCAAGCACCAGCCTGTCCCTTCACAACAATGCTTATCTATCTCTTAGGATCGACTGTCTAAGAGATCCTTCGTCTATACGCTACCCATGCAAAGGGTTCTGTACCATGACCACCAATGTCTGCTTCTTCCAGTGCCAATGGCCCCCAGGCCAGGCCTATATGCTGTCTGTGCCATGATGCCATGGCATAAAGAAACAACTGTTGCTGCCAGACATATATGCTGTCTGTGCCAAGTGTTCTGTACCCCAGGTTGCCAACAAGATCAAAGCCTGCCTCAGCCCGCCTTCCTGCCTCTCATGCCAAGGTGCCTTTCTGCCTGCCCAGGTTGCTGCCAAGAAAGAGAGAAAGAGAGAGAAATAAGCGAGTGAGAGAGAGAAAGTCCACCCACTGCTTGAAGGAGAGACAGACACGATCCCTCCCATGCTGTCACCAGTACTATATGGCCAGAGAGAGAGAGGTAGAGAGAGGTTCCCAGCTAGAATGAGGGAGATGGGGGTCAGAGTTCTGCCACCTGACAGAACCAGGAAGAACTCCCATCTGTGCTCATGCGCCCATTAATGCCCATTGCCCACATCCAGCACATAGCAAACCTACCCTAATGAGATGGAATACAACAGACAATGTACTATGCGTCCCTGTACCTGCTGCCCTGCTACCACCTATTGCCTGATCAAATGAAGTGTGCCCCATAGGCTTTAGGCTATCATTCCACTATCCCTGATTCAGTCCAGCCCGCCCTTCCCAGGGACCATCAATGAGATTATGGGACCATCATTCCAGTCACTGGGGGATACATTCCATTCCATTGCATCCAGAAGTCTGGTGCCCGCACACCAACCTGTCCCCCCTCCCCAAAAGCCTACTCCTGTGCACCCACCCGCGGATGCCCATTGAAGCTGGCTGCTGAAACTAAAAGTCACTCCAACCACCAGCTCCCGCCACCTGCTGCCCACTGCCGAGGAGCCTGTCTCTCTTTCTCTCTGTCACACCTACCCACACAAACAGTCAAACCCACGTCCTGCATCTCCTGGGGGGCTTTCTTCTAGTTGAGACCTTGCTGCTGGCACAGCACATCTTTGGGTTAATAACTACGTTACATGAGGTGGCAGGTGCTGCTGGAAGGGATGACAAGCTGTATGAGATTCTGCCACCTGCCATCCAGAACTTAAGTACATAGGGATAAAAGTTTGGTCAGGTCAAACGAGGCTCATAACAATAAATATAACAACTTTAATTAAAACTATTTATGTAACAAGAAAACAAAACAACAACAACAACAACATTTAATAAAACAAAAGCAAACATGTAAATGAAACTTATTAATTAAACTAAGAGTCTCTGGCTCACCTGCCACTGGGCCTGTCCCCCGGGAATTGGGGGGAAAGGCAACAGACCTTGGGGCGCTTCACAGACCTGAGGGCCGGCAGCCTCGGTCTCATCCAGCATGCCGTTGACCGCAGCAAACTCCAACCCGACGCTGGCGTCGGACTCGGTCTGTCTCCGATCGTCTTCTCCATAGGGCCCATTTGCGGTCCTATGTGGAGGCTGTGAGGACGGCGAGGAAGGAATTCCTCGCCGTCCTCATAGCGTCTGCGAAGTCGCGTCCAGCGGAGCTGTTTCGGGTGGTGCGGGGGCTGGTGAGTCCGGCCTCCCTCCGCCTGGATGGGGACTTGTCCCGGGCCCGCTGTGAGGAGTTTGTCATCTACTTCGCAGACAAGATCGCTCGGATTCAGGCCGATTTCGACGCTGGGTTGATAGCAGTAGGGGAAGAGCGCGGGGGGGCGGAGGGTCCGTCTGGTCCATCTTTATGGGGTGAGTTTCAGGAAGTGACGCCAGCCGATGTGGTGGATGTCCTGGGGTCTGTGAGGGCCACGTGTTGTCAACTAGATCCATGCCCGTCCTGGTTAATAAAAGCTTCCGGGGAGACGTTGGGGACGGTGCTGGCGAGGGTGGTGAATGCGTCCCTTCGGCAGGGGAGGTTGTCGCCTTGCTTAAAAGAGGCTGTGGTGCGCCCCCTGCTGAAAAAACCATCGTTGGACGTAGACGCGCTCGCCAGCTACCGACCTGTCTCTAACCTTCCCTTTTTAGGGAAGGTTATTGAGCGGGCAGTGGCGCTCCAGCTCCAGGGTCATCTAGATAATATCGGGCTCCTTGACCCGTTTCAATCTGGGTTCCGCCCCGGCTATGGCACCGAGACGGCGTTGGTGGCCTTGGTGGACGACCTCCGCCGGGAGATGGATGCGGGATGTTCGACATTTCTCATCCTGCTCGATCTCTCGGCCGCTTTTGACACCGTGGACCATGGGCTGCTGTTGAGACGACTGCGTGACCGGGGGGGTCTGGACGGGACTGTTCTTGAATGGTTCCGTTCATTCCTCTCGGGGAGGAGCCAGCGGGTGGTGTTGGGGGAGGAAACATCGAGCCCCCGCGCCTTACCGTGTGGCGTTCCGCAGGGATCGATCTTGTCTCCATTATTATTTAACATCTATATGCAGCCCTTGGGGGAGGTCGTGAGAGGGTTCGGGGTGCGATGTCACCAGTATGCTGATGATACTCAGCTGTACCTCTCGTTTTCTACCGACCCAGACCCTGCTGTCTCGGTGCTATCCCAATGTTTGGAGGCCGTGGCGGATTGGATGCGGCGGAGCAGACTGAAGCTCAACCCAGATAAGACGGAGGTGATGGTGGTGGGGAGGGCGAAGGGGGTGGTGGCCCCCCTGATTGGGGGGGTTTGCCCCCCTGTAGCTCAGCAGGTCCGGAGTCTGGGGGTCATATTGGACGCAGACCTGCGGCTGGAGCGGCAGGTGGAGGCAGTCGCTAAGGCTGCCTTCCGCCAGCTTTATCTGGTACGTAGGCTGCGTCCGTATGTCTCTGGCCCGGACCTGGCCTCCCTCATCCATGCCTTCGTCACCTCGCGGCTCGACTACTGTAACGCGCTCTACGTGGGGCTTCCCTTGTTCTTGGCCCGGAGGCTGCAGCTGGTGCAGAATGCGGCGGCCCGTCTTCTTACGGGGACGGGTCGCCGGGAGCACATTACACCGGTGCTCCGAGCGCTGCACTGGCTGCCGATAGTGTGCCGGGCCAAGTTCAAGGTCCTAGTAATGATCTATAAAGCCCTATACGGCCTTGGCCCCTCTTACCTTAGGGACCGCCTCGCCCTTCGCGCCCCGGAACGACTCCTGCGGTCTGCCGGGGGTGCCCTCCTGGAGATCCCCCGTGTTAAGCGGGGGGCCACGATGGAGCGGGCATTCTCGGTGGTAGGGCCGCGGCTGTGGAACTCCCTTCCGGAGGAAGCTCGCCTGGCCCCAAGCCTTTTGACATTTCGGCGAAACTGTAAGACCTGGCTGTTTGCCCAGGCCTTTGGGAGGGAGGGAGGGGGGGGTGATTTTTAATCCCCCACCTTTATATTTATTTATGATCATATGTTGCCCTGTTTTATTGATATGTTTTATATTTGTATTTTAAATGTTTTAAACTGTTTTTATTGTTGTTAACCGCCCCGAGCTGCATTGCAGGATGGGGCGGTATAAAAATCTATTAAATAAATAAAATAAATAAAACCCCTCTTTCATGTCCCTATGCCACTTGGAGAGTGCCTGGTGGTACCGCTGCATGCGGCGCAGCTCAGCGGAGACATACTGCCCATATGCCTCCACCTTCTGCCGCCCCGCCTGGACCTCTGCAGCTGCTCCACAAGGTGGTTCTCCAGGTCGGCAGAAGAGCACTGGACCTCCACAACATGGTCCTGGGTGACCCACTGCAACTTGGCCCGAAGGGCCTTGGCCTCTGAATCCTCTGGGGACCCAGGGGTCTCCACGTCGGGGCTGGAGGGGGGGAAGGGAAAGGACTTATATGCAGCCATTTGCGGCTTCCCCCCTTTCTTCTGTTGCTGAGGCTCCACGGCCACCAATTGAGACTCCTCCTCACACAGCCACCTCACTCTCAGGCCGTGGCTCCTCTCAATATGGTTTATGAGCCCCAACGTGGTCCCCTCCCTCTGCCGCAGGAAACTTTCTTGCAGCGCTAAAAAGAGCAGAAAAAGATAGGAACATAAGAAGTGCCATACTGTGTCAGACCAATGCTCTGTCAAGCCCTGCCTGCATTCTGTCTCCACAAGTGGGCAGACTGGGTGGCCATCCAATCTCTCTCTGCATGGGACTTCCATTCCTAACCGGTGATAGGGCAATTCATTCCCTGTTGTTCTAGTCCCCGTGCCATACCTTGCATGTGGAGATTCTGTAACCCTTGTCAAATAACCTCCAGACATCTGACGTCTGGCGCCGAATGTCTGGGGGTGTCACCACTGGCGACCTCCGCCTAAGGGTCCGCTGAGTCCTTGGACTTGGCCTGGTCCTGGCAGCATCACTGGGACCAGCATCTGATCCTCTCTGAAATGGGAACACATTAAGAACACCAAAGAAATATCATGCATTTATGATGATGCCTCTAGTCCTCCCTCCTAGGGGTGCTAGGGATTGCAACTAGAAAGTATGTGCAAATCCTGCCCTCCCAGGGATGCTAGGGGATGCTAGGGATTGCAGCTAGAAAGGCCCTGGCTGGCATGTGCAAACCCTGCCCTCCTTGTGGTGCTTGGGATTGCAACTAGGAAGGCCCTGGCTGGCACATGCAAACCCTACCCTCCTTGTGGTGCTTGGGATTGCAACTAGGAAGGCCCAGGCTGGCATGTGAAAACACCCTGCCCTCCTTGTGGTGCTTGGGATTGCAACTAGGAAGGCCCTGGATGGCATGTGTAAATCCTGTCCTCCTTGGGGTGCTAGGAATGGTGACGGGAGATGTGACCCTGCCTGGAGGAAAGAGCCTGCCCTTCTTTGGGGTGCGTAGGGAATGGGATGGCAACTGGAGAGTGGAGACCCTTGCTAGCCTGGCACACGTTTGGGTGGGGGTGCTGCTCATGCCAGAGCCCCCACACTACAGTACCCTCTCTATCTGTGGCAGACATCTGATGCCACCCACTGATGCCCACTCTTTGTGCCTGACTGAAGCCCAGCACCCACCCACCCACCCACACACCAGTGAACTTGCTCTAATGGATAGACACTTTCTTGTCCTCAAAATAAAAAAAAAAGTTTACAAACCTGGGATCACCTCCTGAGCCCGCTGCTGGCTCCTCAGTGAGGAGCCAGACACCACCACCGGAGGTGTAGTAGGGGCAGCGACCTCTACCTCTTCCTCCTCCTCCTTCCTCGTGACCGGCAAGTTGGCCCCCAGCCGGGGGATCAAAACTTCAGCCTTCTTCATTTTTTAAACACACACACACACTCAAAAAGTCACCCACACAACACACACCAACACTCACCAACCACCCAAACACACAGCACAGCCAAACCCAACACAAACACAGTCAAACCACACAAACCGAGCAGCCACCGAGTCAAACACACACTCACTTACCACACAACTCCGCACACACTCTAATTTCCAGTTTCCTGTGCAATTACGGCTTCCTGAGCTCTCAGGATAATTTTTCCCGAATGGCCGAACTCAAACCGTATGGCCGGACCAAACGGCCGAACCCGAACCCGGCGAACCACCCGAATGCACAAACCTGAACGCATGAACCGAACGCAGCCAAACCAAACAGCCGAACCCGAACAGCAATCTGTTCACCCATCCCTATGAGAAATCCGTGAAGAGAGCAGGCTCATCTTAAAAAGGGCCTTAAAGAGAGAAAGGAAAGAACAGTTGTGTTGGTGAGCAACAGTAAGCAGTCTGGGAGGGTATGGAAAATCAGATGGACTTATTTCCAAAAGTTGACCAAATGGAGATGCATGCAAATTATTTTAAAGCTAATCCTGAAAACACTTATATCCCAATCCTAAATCTGCGTGTGGAGCAGGAGCAGGTGCTTCAGGGTCAGATGTTCATTATGGGCCACCAATGTCTCCCATTATTCATGTGATCCCCAGAAGTCCAGAGCTGGTGGATCTCACCCCAGATGCTAGAGGCAGGGCCTAATCCTTTGGCAATAGGAGCAGGGAGATAAGCAGCAGTAGAAGCAGCATCCACCAGTTGAGGCCCAGAAGTGTCAGTGCACCATTGAGGAGCTGGGGTGGGGGCAGCTGTCAAGTCCATCGGCAGCTGCAGGATGTGGAGGGTGGCATGACTTTCAACTGAAAGCCACGCACATGTTGGGGGAAATGATTGCGTTCCATGGGCAGCCCTTCTCAGTGGTCGGGGACATGGGGTTTAGGCATCTGATTGTCTTCCTGGCCCTCCAGTTTCAGTTGCCCTCGCACTTCACCCTGAGTCAGGCTGCCACCGATGCCTGGTAGCCTGCAACATCGGGCCAAGTAGGTGTGCTAGCCACCAAGCCCTGGCCGGGCTTCTTCCGCTGCTCTGCCTATGCCTGTCATCCTGCAACGCCCGTCCAAGTAGGGGTGCCAGTCACCAAGCCCTGGCCGGGCCTCTGCCACTGCTCCACTGATGCCTGGCAGTCTGCAATGCCCAGCCAATAGGGGCACCAGGCCAGCCATCAAACCCCAAGCCTTCCCGGCCTCTGCTGCTGCTGCTGCTGCTGCTGCTCCTGCAGCCGCTGGGTCTCAGCCATCCAGCCATGCCCCCATGAGCACCCCCAGGGGCCAACCACCAAGCCTGCCTGCCCAGGCATCTCGGGGTGCCAAGCCACAAGCCTTCCCGGTCTCTGCTGATGTTCCTGCTGCTGTGCCTCCGATGGTCTACCATGCCCTCACAGGCACCCCTGGAGCACCCTAAGCCTCCAGGCAGCTGAATTTTTTGAACGTTTGGGGTAGTCTGAACTCTGTGGGACCAAACCTATGTACCTGAACTATGTTTTCATGCCAAATGGTTGAACATTCGAACCCCGTTCTGTTCACACATCCCTACAAACTAGCACATGTGGACCATGTGATCGTCCAGATGTTTAGCACTGCTGGTGCTCTGTAGTGCCCATGCAATTCCCATTCACTCTATGCTAGTTCTAAACAGCCAGAGGAGCATGCTGTAAATTGGCATAATTCTCATACCACTCAGTCTGGAGTAATCCTAATAAAGTTAGAGGAACTAATCCAGACTAAGTCGTTTGAGGATTGCAGCTATCGAGTATTTAAAAATGCAGCACTACTCACTCAAAAGCATGGAGTAGGACTCAAGGGGGTAACCTAATATGGTACCCATGGGTAAAATCCACATTTTCAAGCACCACGTTGAATATTCAATGGGCTACCTGATCATGGATTGGGTCTGTGCCTCCCCGCACTGGAATTACCAGAAATTTGGTAATTTCCATTACTGATTTACCAAATTTCTGGTTACCAATTAAAGGAAAACAAAAAATTGGGACCGAAAACCAGAACGTCCAAACTGGACATCAATATCCTAGGACCAAAAGTTGACATTCTGAGACATCAGTTACCTGAAATAGGTCATAATTGGGTATTAGTCCCCAGTATTTTCAAGTTAATTCATATATCAGAAATTTGACAGGTTTATCTTCGTTTGTGAGTACTCATTTCAGCTCTAACGTGTAGGGATGGTCACATTTATTAGAGGGAAGGGTTTTCCAGTGCAGAGCATGTGCACACACATGCACAAAACAAAATTAAAAAACCAACACGTAACCCTCTGGATGGAGATTTTTTCCATTTGTTTTCACACAATGGGGCCGATCCCAAGCCTCGCATTTTCCACGAGACACAATGTGACCACAATAGGGATCCACGTGGTTTGTACGTGGCTGTGCGTGCATGGTTGCACACGGAATCTATGGTTTGTGCACAGTTGTGCATGGGATCTGCAGGGTTTGGGATTGGCCCCACCAAGTGCAATATCCTACCCCTACTAGCTCTTCCCCATTTGTCATTTGCCACTATCACACAAAGTTCAGTACTCCCTTCCCCCAGACGTCTGTCAGAGCATGAACCTGACCGTATTCCAGAGGAAGGGTAAACCTTGCTACTTGGCAAAGCATTTGGCAGGCAGCACTAGGGTGTTGGGGGTGAGTGAGTTTAGGGGTCAGAGTGAGGGTTTTTTAAAAAGGGATTTTAAAGTACTTTGTGATTTTTTAATATTGTAAGCCACCATGATCCTAAGGAGAAGGGCAGGCTAGAAAAACAAATAAATAAATAAATAAATAGTTCTGCAAACGTAGACTGATAGGGTACTGTTGCTTTCCTCCAAACAGCTGACGGCCATGCTGGGGCTTGCTCTGTGTGTCTGAAGGGAAGACCTATTTTTTTGGACCCAGAGCTCTTTTCATTATTTTCACAGCTGTCCCCCGCTCCCTCCCCATGCAGGAATATTTCTTTACTTGGCAAATTGGCAAATATAGCAGTTTGTTAACTGCAGTTTGCTTTTTGCCAGGTCTAACAAAAAGGACATATGTATTTCTGTGACCTCTGGCAGTGGAGAGTTCTCATCAGGGGATAAGGAACCAAGCATTGATGCACTATACTTGGGACACCAGGGGCAGTGACTGGATTCACTGCACTGTTGCCATGCTCTGGCTGAGCCCAGGCTCTCCCATTAAAGCTACAGTGATAGGTCAGCTGCTGCACCCTGTAGTCTCCTGACTGCCTCTTGTTCCAGATTGTTCCCCCACCCACTCTCCAGTTTCATGATTGGCTACCTAACCAGATAAATGCTGCGTGGAGACAGCAAGAATCTGGGCAGATCATCTTATCATCCTGCCTCTGTTCTGAGTCTATTAAGTTTCTGTTCTGAACCTACCTCCATTCCTGCTTGAACTCTGATCCCAATCCCAGCCCAGATCCTGAAACTGATCCTGTGCAACATTCAGCCAGAATCCCCTGTACCACAAATACAGGGGGTGTTTTTAGACACACATTTCTCCTAGATGTTTGCTGTAACATCCAGAACTTTCTGTGTATCACTCATCCAGATCTTAGACATCCGGATGTTTGAACTTCTGCATGAAACTTCTCCCAGAAATTTTGTGTGTAAAAGGTTCTCCTGGTAAACGGCTTTGCTCCAGGCAGCTGTGGTCACTTGGTTTCCATGGCAGCCTGTCACGTTTATAGCTGTGGCTACTTTAGGCTGCCTCAGGGCAGTGTTTGTGTGAAGAATGCATCCAGGAACTGCCTCAGGGCAGTGTGTGTGTGAAAAATGAACTTATTTGTGGACTTGTAAACCCAGAAGTTTGAAACATCCGGAACTTTAACGTGTATCTAAAAATGCCAAGGGTTTGTTGCAACTCAGATCAGCACCCCTTCCAGATCCTGTCACTGCAGCTACTATGGAAGACACTTCCCCCACTGAAGGGAGATACAGAGACACCTCTCTCATCCCCAAACTCTTTCCTGACAAGGTTCGGACTGATCAGTCGTGCTAAACAGTTGATTGGCAGCCACAACTCCAGTTCCATCTCTGAGCCAGGACTGGCAGAGGTGGGAAGGAGCTAGAGGGCGGGGGGGGATAGAAAGGCAGCTCCACCAGCTCCTCCAGGTACCCTTCCCCACAAGCTTCCAAGGCCAAAGGCTTGGATTTCAGAGGCAGACTTAAGTCCATCACCTCTTTTGTTTTTGTTTTCAATGTTTGTTTTGTTTTTGCTTTGGTTGTTGTTTTTACAAATTGAGTACTAACTCCTCATGTCTGCAAGCTTCAAATCCTGTTTGTGGGGCTGGACTTACCACAGGGTGATCCAGGATGACCACCCTGGCCCCTGCTGTATTTTCTACATCTGGTGACCCTGCAATGGGTTTTCACTGGTGTGTAGGGTGCAGGGCCCCTAGTCCCTCCCAGCAGCACTGCAAACACCACTTGGGCCCCAGTCAGCATGTAACCAAGGGGTGGGGCCAGGAGTGAGAGGTCCCCAGGGTCCCCACATTCTATGGCTGCATTCACATCTGCAGTGGTGAGACCTGCGGGGCACGACGCAGCAGTGGTCAAGAGCTGAATGGCAGAAGACGTGCCGGTGTGAACGAGGATCTGCCGCGGCTTCCCTCGCACATGTCGGATCCACAAATTCTAAGGCCAGCCCTGACGGTTTGTTCTAAATTGAATCGGAAACACCAACCTTTTGTCTTGCATTGAACCTTTTAAAAATGCAATCCTCATTTTTCCTGCTCCTACACATCCCTCCTCCCCCCGTCTAATCCTCAAACCAATAAAGAAAGAATAAACGTCTTGTTCGGATGAGAAAAGCAAAGCGCACAACAGGGTTTTTTCCTCTCTACACTAAATTGACAAGCAATTGTTACCCACAGCAAGGATTATATGCTAAAGCCCTACAGTTCACAACACCAGTGGGTTTTTTTTGCTCAAGCCTGCTGCAGCTGCATACTCATTTCCCAGCAGATTAAAATGTTTGTCTTTGACCCCGCAGACCTGTTATCATGACAGTTCTACTTGCACTTTTATAAAAATATGGCCTGACAGCTCTTCGAGAGTAGCTCTCATCTCCAATAAATGACAATGCAATCATATGTTCTGTTTGCTCCCATTACTGAATGGTCAGCATGTCTCTTTTTTGAGCCACAGCTCCTATTGCCACACCTTGAGATCTACTTAGAAGGTTAGTAAAATCTGTAGTGGAAGGTATGGGTTATTTAACAGCTTTGTCAGAGCATGATTTGTCTAATCTTCAGAGTGTATCCTTTTGTTTAAACATGTTAATGGAATACAGGCAGTGCTGGACAGAATGAGATGAATTGGCTATTTGATATTTGCTGCCACGGGTGCTAGTCCTAGGAGCACATATGCACTGCACGCACAGCACATGCATGCACAACCCGTACACAGTTCGTGCATGTTGGCTTGGACGTATAATTCACATTTTCAGATACACCTTGGATTATCCAAATAGTGGGGCCGATCCTAAAACTGTGTGGCTTCAGCATATCTTTGCATGTTCACATCTGCACGGTTTATGGTTTATGTTTGGCGTAGGCATGGCTTGAATACACACAACGGTTTCCATAGCAGGGATGCCAGTGTGGTCCACAGGGGGAGGGGGATGTGCGTGAGGTGTGTGATCACCTTGTGCATAGCACACCCGAGCTAGGATTAACCGCAAATTCCACCACAAAAGTGAACATTTGTTTTAGATATTTTGCTTATTTCAGTAATTTTGTTTGTTTAGTTGTTTATTAGTTAGTTTAGTTGTTATTTAATTTAATTTATTTATTTCTGTTATTTTAGTTATTTGGGTATTCCCGTATTTTGTTTTGGGTGTCTCAATTTATTCAGCTGTTCAGTTAGTTTTTAGCACTTCAGAGCATTTGGTAGTGTTATTTAGAGCTAAATAACCCTACAAAAATGAGTGAAATGGCTTCAGTGAAATATCCCAGTTGGATATTCATTTCAGCAGGTGAAGTAGGAGCCAAATAGCTGCCATTTCAGCTTCACCAGAACCAATATTCAAGCAAGCAAATTGGTCAGATACAGTATTCACCACGAATATACATTCAGCTCTGTATCAGGGCTACATGACCATCTCAGTTAATTTAAAATTACAATAAATAAATTACAATAAATAATTTAAAACAATACAGTCTATTATTTTTTTTAAATTGCTTAAAAATCCTGGTAATGACTTCTTAAGTTAACTAAGCAGAGAATTTGCAAGGAAAAGCAAAAAAACTTTATTTTTGTCACTTAACAAATCATAAATTTGTTTGACTGGCCCTGAGTCTTCTGGCCTTCTGCCGGGCCTGTAAGACCTGGCTGTTTGTCCAGGCCTTCAGGGAAGGGAGTGGGTAGGGGTGGGAGAGACGGGTAGTGGGGGGGGAGGGTAGGGAGGGTTTGGGTATGGGTTATTTTAATCTGGGTTTTTTTGGTTGTTTTAATTTATTTTAGTTATGTGTTTTTAAATGTTGTTGCTGCCCCGAGATGCATGTAGTAGGAGGGGACAGCATATAAATGTTAATAATAAAGAAAGAAAGAATAAAGACATTTTTTTTTTAATTGCTAGTTCAGAATTTATTTATTTATTTATTTCCACCATTTATATCCCGCCTCTCCTGCCTAGGCAGCTTGAGGTGGCTTACAATTCCAGAAGTGGACTCACTAAACCCCAAATTCATTATAATGGGTGAAAACAGACATGACGCTAACCACCCTTTAACCACCATTGGTGGTTATTTATGCATGTTGTAGGGCTGTATTGGTGCCCTATGCAGCCCTGAAACATGCATAAATGACCACCAAGGGTGGTTAAAGGGTGGTTAGCGTCATGTCTGTTTTCACCCAAAGTGAACAATGCCATAAATTCAGATGAAAACACTTCAATTCCTTTTGCTGTATATGGTCATAAACGTTTATCAACAGAGAAAGAGTGTGTTTACATGTTGTTCCCAACCCAGTGTAAGAGATAGAAACAAAGTAGTTCAGCTGATCTCTTTTATTGGGGCAACTACTGTTTCAAGAGCATGCAAGCTTTTAGGGAACTCAGTGCCCATACTCAGACATACAACAAATAAGAACTATAGAATGAGGAATTGCAGGAGAGGCATTGATTTAAGGCAATGGTTTGGCAGGAAGCAGTTAGAAGAAACACAGTTTTCAGACATTTGAAAAAAAAATATTTTAAAAATATTGGCCACAGTGTAAAAAAGCAAGAATCAATAGATAATAGTAAATGTAGATTAGGAAGTATGCATTAAGGAAAGAAATAGTAAAAAAGGAAGGAAGGACACTTGCATATGACACTTCAACAGAACTGAATCCAAGAGAGGACCAAGGAAGGTATTATGCTCACCTGTTTATATATTCTGTCATATAAACTCGATTAGACTACTACTATGTCTTCAAATAGGAGCCATGCCTATTCATAAATAGTGAATCATTAGGATATCTAGTTGCTAAAGATGACTTGAAGATGCCCAAGCAAAGAATGGACAGATGTAGTTGTGGTGCTTTTCTGATGATTAATATTTTGATTCTGCTTCAGAATCCATAGAGACCAGTTTACTTCCTGCTCCAGTTACAGAGTTAAGTGCTAATCTACACCTTTCTAGTATAGTTTCAGTTAAGTGAGCGTTTGCAATTATTAGTCAGTAGTAGTATTATGGGCATGATGTAAGCTAGAGGTTACTGTCATGTTCCACATCATAGTTTGTTTGTCCAACTTCCATTCATATAAAGTAGGGCTGAAACAAAGTTTTCGGAAAATGTCGTAATTTGCTGAATATTAAGGTATTTGGTTCAGAAAGGCCAAATTCTGAAGTTCCAAAAAGCAAGACCATTATTTGGATAACTTTGGGAAACTTCAGAAACCCGTTTTTAGACGTGCACAGCAAACACGCTGCATAAAATCACGTTGCGTGTAAATATGCCGCATGGCAGATTTAGATGTGTCATTTTGCGTGTTAAAAGCCAGTCGTGCATTCTTTTAAAGCCGTGAACTAAATACCTCAACATCAAGGTATTTAATTTGCGGCTTTAAAAGAATGTGTGAAGACCTTTAACGTCCGACATGTCACGTCTAAATCCCATATGCAGCATATTTACACGCAGCATGATTTTATGCAGCGTGTTTGCCGTGTACATCTAAAAGCAGCCTTCAGAAACTACTGCATGTGTACGGGGCTGGTGGACAGTTGAGCTTCTTCTGGAAATGAAACTCAGGCCACTTTTACATGAGCAGCCAGGGAAGCATGTTCTTCAGTGCGCCACTGGGAAAAGCCACGCAGGGTGCGTTTACTTGCACCAGAAGTGGCCACCCACTATAGGAATCGGCAGCACGCATGACCTCTTTAAAGACGCATTCTGGAAACGTTGATGACATTTCCAGAATGCGTCTTCAAAGAGGCCACGCGAGCCATCAATTCCTATGGCGGGCAGCACTTCCGGTGCATGCAAACGCACCCCACGTGGCTTTTCCCAGCAGGGCATTGAAGAACGTGCTTCCCTGACCGCTCATGTAAAAGCAACCTGACTGCCATATTTGGTAGGAGGGGGGTTATGGGAGGGGACAATTTAAGGATGGTAAGCCAGATAGCAAGTTTTGATTGACTGGCCAAGTCAGATGGTCAGCTTTTGAATTGGCTGGCAGGGCAAAATAAAAGTGCCTGCACTGCAGCCATTTCTTTCCATTCTCTTTGTTGAATTTGGCTGTGCTACATGCTACAGTGCTGCCCAATCTGTAAGTAATTGGCTGGGCAGGAGAAGGGGTTCCATTCCTTGCATGGCATGGGATGGCATGGTTTGGTCTGTCCTGTCCATAGGGCCAATTCTGGGGGATGGGGGTTACATTACCCTTTACCATGCCATGCAGTTTAAAAATAAAATACTAATAATACTAATAATAACAGTTAATAATTGGGTGCCACATTGCGGTCTGCTACTTGGTTGGCACTTGGCACCATGAAGAGTGATCTTTCTGCCTTGCTCCACTTCCCAAGTTTGCTTGGTCTGTTCAAGTTACCATTGCCACAATGCCATGCCAAGGACGAGGGTGTCCCTGAGGGGTGTGTGTGTGTGTGTGTGTGTGTGTGTGTGTGTGTATGTGTGTGTGTGTGTGTGTGTGAATGTCTGCTTTCTTAATTTTGTGACTGCTTCTGGGGTCTGTACTTACTGGCTTTTTTTGGTGGGATTTATTTCTCCATGCAGTTGCAGACTGTTTTGTGGGGGTGGTTGTATTCTTCTTGAGTGAATGTCCCTTGCTAGCCTGCATTTTTGTGCACTGCTTGGTTGGCATAATGATAAAATGGGTGCACTCCCATGGTGGGCCATGCTGGGGGTACACTACTTTTGGGGGTTGTTTTCTGGAGAGATTGTCTCACTCTTGCTAGCCTGCTTTTCTGGGTAGTGCTTTGGTTGTGGGTTTAAAAACTTTGCAACAGCTTTCCAATGTTTCTGAAATTTTCCAAAACAGTACCAAAGGGCCGCCGAGTACTCGGGATGAGTATTCAAAACTTCGGTATTTGGTCCGAGTATGCGGAAGTACTATTGTAAAGAACTAATGTAAAGTTTATCAGTGGATCAGTGAGATCAATTGTTGTATTTCTTGTATCATAAAACAGATCACATATGTCACTTTATTATTGATGGGATTAGAAATGACTAGTTGCTATAGTGATGATTTGGAGAGGTTGGAAGATGTTAGCCAAAGAGTAGACGAGCTCACATTTTGCATGCCCTGTTAACTTAAATGATCTTGACATGATATAAATAGAGCAAGAGTCTCTTGAGAGAAACTTTACCAGTGAGGGATTTCCTCTGTCCTTGAATGCTACAGTCATAAGAAGTTTCTTATGCTAAAATGTTTGATTTCACCCTTTTTCTTTGCTCTATTAGGGCTAGAAAAGACATTTAATTTATGTAGTTCCATTAGCTACACATACAGATGTGTTTTCAAGACAGGATGATGCCTTTGTCCTTGGTACACGAACCCTAGCTTTAGGAAAAAAAGGTGATTCATAAAAAACACAATTGTAAAGTTGATTCATGAGGTTTTATTATATTATATTTTCATTTTAACAGATTTGCATGGGCTGGCAAACTCCCAGTCCACAGGATGCCTTTGGACCCCAGATTTTATTCCTGCCTACCCAGGGTAAAAAAAAGAAAGAGACAGTAGCCCACAATAACCCCTGGTAGCCCCTGACTCACCTGGCTATCAGTTTGGGGGCAGCCAGATAGTCTCCCACTCCTGCCATGGGGTGGGCAGCCAGCTGCTACCGAGTTCGTCACCCAGAGAAGGTCAGAGATGTGGCGCAGGCTAAGGCTGGCCCATCAGCATTAGTGGGGGGTAGAGGGGGTGGGGGGATGAGTTCCCCTGGGGCCTGAGCAGGGCAGCCAGCAGTTGGGGTCAGGCTAGAGTGGAGGGGTGTGTGTGAAGCAGCTGTGGGAATTGTTCTGGGGCAGGGGAGGTATGTTGTGGGGGGCAAAGGGTACGGGTGGCCCAGGGACCAAGGTGCTTGGTGTCTGTTCCCAGATCCAGTTCCCCCCTCAGATGGTTGGATGGATCAAGGTTTGAGTTCCCTTGGTTCAGAGCTGCTGCTGTTGAACATGAGATCTGTGGTTAATAAAGCACCAGTGATCCTGGAATTAATACTGGATTGGATCCCAGACATGGCATGCTTCATGGAGACCTGACTGGATGTGGAGGCGGGACCGATTTTGGCGGACTTCGTTCCAGCAGGGTACTCCGTGCAGCACCAGCCTCAACTTGAGGGTATGGGGGGGGGGGGGGTAGTTATGGTTTTTAAGGAGTCTTGGACTGCTAGGAGATATCCAGTGCAGTCTATTCCAGGAATTGAGGCTCTCCACATGGAGTTTGATTTGGCGGGGGACAAAGTCGGGCTCCTTCCAGCTCAGTGGCATTCCTCTCTGCTCCAGTGGAACTGGTGTCAGGAGCAGTGTTGCATTCCCCAAGGGCCTTGGTCCTGGGGGATCTCACCATCCATGCCAGCACCAGCCTTGCAGGGGCGGACTGTGAGTTCATGGCCATCATGACAACTGTGGGCATGTCCCAAATGGTCAATGGCCCGACACACGAGTGGGGGCATATGCTCGACCTGGTATTCCGCTCTGGTCTTGAGGCGGGTGATTCGGTATTGGGGAGGTTAATTCTATGCCCTTGTCATGGTCGGATCATTACCTCTTGCAGGCCAGACTCCTAGCGCACAATAGCCCCAATTTTCCAATTTTATTTATTGAGCATGACCGTAGTCATTGCTCTTGGCCGTAGCCACCTAAAAGGCACAGTAGTTCCATACAATCATACAGTGACAAATCAAGACAAAACAAAGCGAGCCCCAATATACACACAATGACAACAAAGAATATTAATAATATTAATAATGCTACTTGATATCCTAACAATCCCGGTATTAATTTATGGGGGATAGAGCCCTATTTAGATGTCCTGCAGAACCGTAAACTTCGGAGAAGTTACACCTTACTCTGATTTCAAATGGTTAAGAGTGCGGTGGTCGAAGAGAGGTACAAGAAGGTTATTTATGAGAAACGAGTCTGTACCTGTCCGCAAGGAGGTGTGGAGACTGTGGAACACTTTTTGCTGACCTGTCCCTCTTATGACACTCTCAGGGGAGTTTGGTTGCAACCACTTATTTGTAACTTTTTGTGTACAGGACTAGGTCAAGGATATAAGTGGTTGCTTTCCTTTCAGAACAAAGAGGATGTGGTGGCTCTTGCGTCCTATGTTTGGTTGGCCTCCAAAAGAAGAGAGATGGTGAAGGGGAGCTTACAGGGGTCAAGCTCTGCCAAAGTAAGCTCTGCAAAAGAGCAAGGCAAACTGTGAATGATGTGCGGCTGGGGTCAAACCCAGCTGCAATAGGGAGAGATCTGTAATCCATGTATGGAAAGCTCTGGGTAGATGGAAGGAAGTTGTGAAATTATTTTTGGATTAAATGCTATCCAAACTAAATGCTATCCTTAAATTGATGGAGGGTTGGGTTGGGTATTTCTGTGCCTGTTTTTGCTCATGTGATTTCATTTATTTTGCTCAACAAAGTATAGGAAACGGAAATGTTAATCATTAAATATTTGATTATTAATGTCCAATTATGTTTAATGTATCTGGATACTATAAATAGGATCGCTGGTTCGATATGTTGATATGTGGATGCTATGTTTTATTTTGTCTTATATGTTTGTTTTTGTATCAGGTTTTATGTTTTATGTTGGCCATGGCGAGAGCCCATGTCTAAATAAATAAATAAATAAATAAATAATAAATAAATTCATGGAATAGATCTTACACAGTAAGAATATACTAATACACACGTATAACTCATCAATACTAGATGGCAATTGATAATTGAGAAATCCTTGACATTAACTCATAGCTTGGATGAGAAAATTAATAATGTTCAAGGTGTCCTCTACTACAAAATCCGATAGAGCCATTTGAAGGAGAAATAAGTCTGTCCCACCTGGAAACTTAGCCAGGAAGGCACAGAGAAATTTTACCCTAATACTATCATAAAGACGGCATCTCAAGAGAATATGGTCCACAGTTTCAACTTCTAAGTTGTCATAAGGGCAAATTCGCTGGTGAAAAGGAAGCCCACTTTAACAACCCTCCAACAATTTAGAGGGAAGGGCGTTATAACTTTCCCCCCTCCGAGCACAGTGCAAAGACAAATAATTAGCCATCCCCTAGTTCCTCCTTGGTAGCAAGAGAAACATGCCCATATGCGGGGAGGCTCTGACCCTAGCGACCTCCTCCTGTAAGGAAATGTCCGCCCACCTTTGTCAGATTTCTACCTTTGCTGCTTGAAAGACCTTCTCCACCAAATAACGCTTGGGAAGGCCTAGCTTAAGGAGAAAAACTTCTATTTCAAGGCACCAACGGCTGTTGTGTGAGTCCACCTTCAAGAATGCCAAAAGGCCCCTGCCTGTAGAACTAACAACTTTATTCCAGAACAATAGCACATGTGCCCAGGCCACTATGTACCAACATGTTTGCCCCAATTTTAAGGGGATAGCCGCCAAAGGGGTACCTCTAGGAGCGTGAGTCAAAAAATTCAAGAACCTAGATTGAATAAGATCCAAATTCTCATGCACCAACAGGGCCCATAATTCAGCAACAAAAAGAAATTGTGACCGTGTCTTAGTGTTAACACAATAGCCCCTGGAAAGGAGTGGGACCTATTAAAATGGTCCACCCCCCAGAGACTGGTGGAACCACAAGGGTTCCAAGATGCGCTGGGGGAGATGTCCTTTGACCTTGATGACTGCTCGGCTGATGATCTCGTCCAAGCATGGAACATCTTTCTGGAGGGGGTCATTGACTGGGTGGCTCTAAAGCGTCTGTTGCCACTGCTTCGTCATCGTAGGGCTCTTTGGTTTGCTGAGGGACTGCTGTGTATGAAGGAGGAGGGGCAGTGGTTAGAGCGACTATGGCATTGTTCTCATGCTCAATCCGATTGGCTACAGCATCAGGCCCATTTGAGGACCTATGCTGTGGCTTTGAGGATGGCAAAAAAATAATTATTTGCTTCCCTCATAGCTGCTGCAAAGTTGCATCCAGCAGAGCTCTTCTGGGTGGTGAGGGGGCTGGTCAGTCTGGCCTCCCTCCTCCTGGAGGGGGAGATATCAAATGTCTCCAGGGACACCCTGGTGGGGGTGATCAACACTTCCCTTTGGGAGGGTAGGGTGCTGGACTGTCTCAAGGATGCAGTGGTGCGGACCTTGTTAAAGAAACCATCTGGACGTTGATGCACCGGCCAGTTATTGGCCTGTCTCTAACCTTCCCTTTTTAGGGAAGGTTATTGAATGGGTTTTAGCACAGCAGCTCCAGGGTCACCTGGATGGCATCAGTTTTCTAGACTCCTTTCAATTGGGGTTTCACCCAGGGTATGATACCAAGAATGTGTTGGTGGACTTGGTGGACAACCTCCGCTGAGAGATGGATTCCGGGCGTTCCACACTACTTGTCCTGTTAGATCTCTCGGCTACTTCTGTACAGTGGATCATGGGTTATTGCTGAGATTATTGCGGTCCCTAGGTGGGTGTGGACAGGATGGTCCTTGGATGTTTCCACTCGTTCCTCTCAGGAAGAAGCCAGCGGGTGGTGTTGGGGGATGAAACATCTAGTCCCCAGGACCTCTCTTGCGGCATACCACAAGGTTCTATTTGGTCTCCATTATTGTTTAACATCTATATGCAACCCCTGGGGGAGGTCATGAGATGGTTTGGTGTCTGTTGCCACCAATATGCTGATGACACCCAGCTATATCTCTCATTTTCAACTGACCCAGGCCTTATAGTCTCGGTGCTTTCCCAGAGCCTGGAGGCTGTGGCTGATTGGATGCCGCAGAGCAGACTGTGGTAGAATTCTGATAAGACGGAGGTGATGTTGGTGGGTCGGGCATCTGGGGTGATGACTCCCCTCGTTGAGGGGGTCAGCCCCCCACTGGCTCCCCAGGTCCAGAGCATGGGAGTCCTGTTGGACCCCAGCTTTTGACTGGATTGCCAGGTAGAGGCAGTGGTTAAGGGAGCCTTTTGCCAGTTGCATCTTGTGCGTAGGCTCTGACCATATGTTTCGGGTTCCGACCTGGCCACCCTCATCCATGCATTCATCACCTGGAAGCTGGATTACTGCAACGTGCTCTACATCAGGCTGCCCCTGGTGATGGTTCGGAAGAATTCGACGACCCATTTTTTGACAGGGACGGGCTGTAGGGAGCATGTAACACCAGTGCTCTGAGCTCTGCACTGGTTGCTTATAGAGTTCCGAGTCCGATTCAAGGTGCTGGTTTTAACCTTAAAAGCCCTACACAGCTTGAGCTCCACCTATCCGAGAGACTGCCTCACTCCTTGGGTCCTGGGGTGATCCTTGCAGTCTACCGGGGGTGCCTTCTCTGAGGTCCCCTGGTTTAGCCGGAGGGCCACAATGGAGAGGGCATTCTCGGTGGCCACACCACGACTGTGGAACTCCCTCCCGGAGGGAGTGTGGCTATCCCTGAGTCAGTTGGCCTTCCGCTGGGCCTGTAAGACCTAGTTGTTCATCCAGGCCTTCAGGGCAGGGAGTGGGTGGGGTTGGGGAGATGGGTTGTGGGCGGGGGGTCGGGTTGGGTATGGGAGGGTTTGGGTATGGGTTATTTTAATCTGGGGATTTTAGGTTGTTTTTATTTATTTTAGTTTTGTGTTTTAAAATGTTATTAGCCACCCCGAGATGCTTGTAGCAGGACGGGGCAACATATAAATGCTATAATTAATAATTAATAATTAATAATTAATAATTAATAATTAATAATTAATAATTAATTACTTGATAATTAATTGATAGTTAATAGTTAATCTGAGTTAACTTGTGTCCTCCTGTCTGTTAGGTCCCATAAAGCCCCTGCATGTGACGTGGCAAGGTCTGTCAGCACCATGGACAAAACCCTGGTATGAGCAAGAATCGGGCTCAGAAGCAGCAAGTACTGGCCACCTGTCAGTGATGGCACAAACTGGGCATGAACTTCCCCAGTCACCTGTCAGCTGATGGTGCAGCTGGGAGAAGCTGCCACCGGCACAATGGAGGTCAGGAAACAAGGAAGGTCATCCTTGCCCAGAGGTGTCATTCCCCAGATCTGCTCCAAGCCCAGTCCAGTATCGTCCCTCCCTCCCTCCCTTCTCATCTTCCACCCCATGTGGGACCAGTTCCTGGGGCAAAAGAGGTGGCAATATTGGGCATACGTGTGCTATGTATGTTGCCTCTGCTTATGTGCCAGATTGGGACCCACCACTCGCAGGCAAGGAGGGGGGAGGGGTATCCCACAGCGCTACTGGTTTCCCTGCACTCCAGACACCAGTGAGGGGAAGCCAGGCAGGGATGATAGTGCCTTCGACTGGGGGTTCATATAAAGTTAGTATCGGTGTACCCTTCCAGGTCGTGTCCAACCCCCGGAAGGAATTGTTCTGGCCCAGGGCCTAGGAGTAATCTACTGCTACTGGTCACTTTTCATGGGCCTGATCCTGCTTCTAGCAGATGCTAGTCCTTGGCCCATGTTCTACCTCCGTGTTTGTTTCCATGGCCAAACGCCGGGGCATGGGGGCAGTGTGGTGGTTTCACAGGAGGTTGCACATGTGTTTTGCTCTCCTTGCAGGTCCAGTGGGTGGCAGCTGTGTTGCGACTCCACAGGTTGGGCAGGGGATCCAGCTGGCTACAGTTTTGTAGGTTTTCACCAGGCAGGTCCTGGTCCCATGCCCTTGCATGCCAGTGCACCACACCTCCCCTGCATGCCTCTAATCCTTGGTTTGGTGATACCACTGCACCTTCCGTGTAGCCCTGAGTTTTCCACTGACCATGCCTCCAGCTGCCCTGGCTCCATCTTTTTTTACATTTTTAAAAAACTTTTTATTTTAAACAGAGTGGCTATGAAAGGATTTTTGACAAGGTTTGTTCCAGCTCACTTCCTGCACGGGATCTGTGAATCGGTTTCCCTCAATGCAGCACCAGCACACAGAGTTCTCAAAGCAGTCACAGATTTATTTACAAGGCAGCAGTCCTTCCATAGGGCTCTTCCTAGGTTCCCTTCATGGCTGTTCACCAAGGCTCATTTATTTTCATTTCCCCTTTCATTTTTAAAAGTCCATTCATTTTTTGTTTTTTGTTTTTCTGTTTAAAACAAATTTGTTTTTGTTTTACATTTGTTTAATCACTTGGCAGGGCTTCCATGCATTTAAATAGCAGTTTCACTGTCCTCCTATGAAATTTGCTTTCTCCAAAAACTTTCACAGACTGCCCTGGGGCAGGGGGTAGGCAGAAATATCAGAAACAGACTGGCATGCAGCAGGTGGGCAGAGGACAAAGCAGACAATGGCAGATTCCAGGCATACAAGGTACTAGCACAGAAGGAGGCAGTGGCATCCCAAGTCTGACAAGGCTTCAAGTGAATGCCACAGAATGCATACAGGAGGTAGTATATCAGACAGAGACTGGCAAGCAACAAACGGGCACTGAGAAGCAGCAAGGTCTGTCAAAGGAAACATGCTGTCCAAAGTATGTGTTAGGCTTCTACTTGCAGAGAATGCCCTAGGGGGAAGAAGATGAGAGAGAGAGAGAGAGAGAGAGAGAGAGAGAGTCATCACACAGACTGGCAGTGGCAGAAGAACAGAGGAGCAGCAGACGGAACTGGCTTCAGCATAGGAGGGCACCCAAAAGTGTGTCAGGGCATCAACTTGCAGAGATCACCTGGAGGGGGGCGCAGGAGATGTGTGTGAGGGACAGATATTCGGGCAGCAGAAGCAGCAGCAGCAATAGGCAGGCAGAGAAGCAGCGGGCAGTAGGGGTGTGCACTGTGCAGAAGGTAGGGGTGTTCAGAAGGGACCTAATTAATTTTAATTTCCCCTTTTGTTTTCATTTTAAAAGGTCATTCTTCTCCCACCCCCCATTCCCATTCATTTCCTAATCTATTCAATTTCATTTCCTCGGTACTAAAAGAAATTGGGCTTCATTCATTTTATTAACTAAACAAAATGAAAATGAATTGCACACCCCTAGCCTTCACCATTCAATATTATCTTTCTTTCTTTCTACTCTAGCATTTAAGAAACATACAGGACGTTACACTATGCTGCCTGTTGTTATTCCTCTTTCCCATTGTGTGGAGCCACTCAGGCACCTTGGGGTGCCTCGGGGTAGCAGAACGAATGAGTGAGAGCCCTGTGCCCATTTCCCTCCATGTCTTTCCCCTTGGGGTCCATCGAAACCTGCTATTTCTCTCTCCCATCATGTGGAGTCACTCAGACTGTGCAACTTGGCTCAGGGTGTCTGGGAGTAGCAGAGCAGGCAAGAGCCCTGTGTCCCTTTACCTCCGTGACTTCCTCCTTGGGGTCCAGAGAAAACTTCTGCTATTTCCCTCTCCTATCATGTAGAGTCAGTAAAGCTGTGTGATATGCCTTGGGGTTTGGTTAGCACAGAGAGAGAGAGAGAGAGAGCCCTGTGTCCCTTTCCCTCCCTGTCTCACCCCTCTGCTCCAACAAGAAGTGGGAAATTAGCAATTTAAGAAAGTCATTCCAAGGTGATCACATTCACTTTTCTGGCCCTGAGGTCAGACTGAAGAGAGAAAAGGGATCATTTTCTCTCATTCTCTCCTTTCAACCTCATGCTCAACACTAGAGGAGTGATAATTCCCTCTGTACGTACTTCCAGAGCAGAGGGATAGCTCTACCATCATTGTCCAATTTGCAGCACAAAGTTGGCCAGTTACCATGCAGTTACTTTGGGTGAGACCACTTTGGGCAACTTTACCCCACATCAGCCTGCAAGCCAGTGGACCATATGGCTAGTGGCCACCAGATGTTCACCGAAATCTGCCCCGGGACAAGCAGCCTGCTAATATGGAATGCATCAACCTGAGAAGGCCATTGTGCGTTACTGGTGCCCCACTATGGCTCAGGTTGCTCAGTGTGGGATAACGGGCCACCTCCTGTCTGGCCGGGACAGTGCAGCCCTGCCCTGTGGTGAGGTCTGAGGATTGGGCCCAGAGAAGTGCGCTCATCCTGCCCACCAGACAGCTGATCAGGGGAGGGGCCCACAGAGGATAGGGCATGCTCTTCCCACCTGCCAAACAGCTGATTGGAGGGGAGAGGAGAGTATATGCTCCTCCAACCCCCTCCCCCCCCTTGCCCCATCTGCTGCTTGGTGGGTGAAGAGAGTGTACACTCTCCTCCAGGCTTCCTTCCCCAATCAGCTGTCTAGTAGCTGGGGACCTGATCCTGAAGCAGAGCAGGAGTTCAGAAGTTCAGCCTCATGTGGCAGTCTCCCCTCTGTGGCATGGAGGGTCTGGTGATGGCCAATGGGAAGCAGGGTGCTCATTTGGACTACTGTCCATGCTGATCCAAAGTGTGGTGGTTGCATTCACCCTTGCTAGGGTGAGTGGGGGGAATGAGGCTCTCCTTGGGTGCCTTTAAGCATAACGTCAACGTGTGTCTGAATGTGTGTTTTGACCTTGATATGAAAACTGGTTTGACCCTGTGTTCACCATGGGGCACTGCTTAGACACACAAACCATCTTGGGGCAAATTGGTGTTTTGCTCGCCACCTGATCTCAGCACAGAAGCGCTGCCACCTTGTTTTTATTTTTTTATTTTTTTATTTATTTCTATAATTTGTATCCCACCCCCCCTGTACTCAGCTCGGGGCGGCTTCCAACAGTATAAATCCATAAAAACAGTATAAAACAATTTAAAAACAATCAACAATAAAAATATTTAAACAGGGCCCTGGAAATTAAAACAATAAAACAGGATAGGGGTGAAAACACCCACAACCCTAACCCACCCCCCACTCCCAAAGGCTTGGGTGAACAGCCAGGTTTTACAACACCGCTGGAATGACAATAGGCTTGGGGCCAAGTGAGCCTCCTCTGAAAGGGAGTTCAAAATGCACAGTCTGGCCACCGAGAATGCCCTATCCATTGTGGCCCCCCACTTTACAAGGGGGACCTCCAAGAAGGCACCCCCGGCTGACCACAGGAGCCACTCTGGGGCACGGAGGGCAAGGCGGTCCCTGAGGAACGAGGGGCCCAGACCGTGAAGGGCATTATAAATCAACACCAAAACCTTGAACCTGGATCGGCACGCTATTGGCAGCCAGTGCAGAGTCTGGAGCACAGATGTAATATGTTCCCGACGACCCGTCCCCATAAGGAGATGAGCCGCCGCATTCTGCACTAACTGCAGCCTCCAAATCAGGCACAAGGGAAGCCCCATGTAGAGCGCGTTGCAGTAGTCCAGCCTCGAGGTGACAAAGGTATGGATGAGGGAGGCCAGGTCCGGGCCGGAGACGAACGGACACAGCCTATGCACCAGATACAACTGGCGGAAGGCAGCCTTAGCGACTACCTCCACCTGCTGCTCCAGGCACAGGTCTGCATCCAGTACCACCCCCAGACTCCGGAAATGCTGAGCTATAGGAGGGTGAACTCCCCCAATGAGGGGGGCCACTACATCCCTTGCTCTCCCCACCAACATCACCTCCATCTTATCGGGGTTGTGCTTCAGTCTGCTCTGCTGCATCCATTCCGCCACGGCCTCCAGACACTGGGATAGCAACGAGACAGCCGGGTGTGTGTCAGTTGAAAAGGAGAGGTACAGCTGAGTATCATCAGCATATTGGTGACACCACACCCTGAACCCCCTCATTACCTACCCCAAAGGCTGCATGTACACATTAAATAATAACGGAGACAGGATAGAGTCCTGCGCAACACCACATGATAAGGCGTGGGGGCACGATGTCTCATCCCCCAACACCACCCGCTGGCTTCTCCCCCAGAGGAATGAATGGAACCATTCAAGAACAGTCCCGTCCAGACCCCCCAGGTCACACAGCCGCCTCAATAGCAGTCCATGGTCCACGGTGTCAAAAGCAGCTGAGAGATCTAGCAGGATGATAAATGTCGAACATTCTGCGTCCATATCCCAGCGGAGGTCATCTACCAAGGCCACCAACGCCATCTCAGTGCCATAGCCTAGGCAAAACCCAGATTGAAAAGGGTCTAGGAAACTGATGCTGTCCAGATGCACCTGGAGCTGGAGTGCCACCGCCTGCTCAATAACCTTCCCTAAAAAGGGAAGGTTAGGGACAGATCAGTAGCTGGCGAGCGCATCCACGTCCAAAGATGGTTTCTTCAGCAGGGGGCGCACCACCGCCTCCTTGAGGCAAGGCGACAAACCCCTGCTGCAAGGACGCATTCACTAACACTGTCTCCAACGTCTCCCTGGCCAGCACCGTCCCCAACAGAACGGGCTTGGATCAAGTTTGCAACAAGTGACCCTCACAGACCCCAAGACATCTGCCGCATTAGCCGGCGTCACTTCCTGAAACTCCCCCCGCAAAGCTGGACCAGACTGGGCCTCCATCCCCTCGTGCTCTTCCCCTAGGGCCCCTAATCCAACATCAAAGTCGGTCTGAATCTGAGCAATCTTATCTGCGAAATAGTTGTCAAACTCCTCACAGCAGGCTTGAGACAAGTTCCCATCCAGGCGGAGGGAGGCCGGACTGACCAGCCCCCGCACCACCCGGAACAACTCTGCCAGGCGTGACTTCGCAGACGCTATGAGGACAGCAAGGAACTCCTTCCTTGCTGTCCTCACAGCCTCAACATACAACCGCAAATGGGCCCAATGGAGAAGACGGTCGGAGTCAGATCAAGTCCGATGCCAGCGTCGCTCTAGCCTCCTGCCTACCCGCTTCATACACCGCAGCCCCTCAGTGAACCAAGAAGTCCTGCAGTGATGAGACCAAGGCAGAGGGCATTTCGGAGCCACCCTGTCAATGGCCTCCTCCAGCAAGCTGTTCCAATGCTGGACTAGCTCATCCACAGAGTGACCGTCCAGGTTCAAGGTTAACTCCCTCAGGACCTCTTGGAACCCCTGGGGTTCCATCAGCCTCCGAGGGTGGACCATCCTAACTGGTCCTTTCCCCTTCTTGAGGGGGTGCACTAGAAGACTGGCCCAAAGGAGATAATGGTCCATCCATGACAAGGGCACTGCTGTAACCTCCCCCACAACCGGACCCCCCGCCTCAAGGCCAGAGTCGAAGATCAGGTCAAGGGTGTTCCCCCCCCACATGGGTCAGGCAGATCACTTCCTGGGGCAAATCTATTGTTTCCATGGCGGCCATGAATTCTCGCTCCACCCCGACAAGGCCGGCATCGGCATGGATGTTGAAGTCCCCCAGAACCAAAGTCCTAGAGGAACCCAACGCCACCTCCGAGGCCAGCTCTGCTAGACTGGTAAGGGATGCCGCTGGACAGGAAGGGGCCCGGTATACCAACAGCACCCCTAGCTTGCCCCCAGTCAAATCGAACACCACGTGAAGAGCCTCAATACCCATAATCTCCTGAACTGGATACCTCCTAACAGGCCATTCCTCTCTAAAAATAATCATTACACCACCTCCCCGGCCATCCGTGCTGGGCTGGTGCTGCACGGCATACCTGGCCGGAACGAGCTCGGCCAAAGTTGTGCCAGGCAGCTTGTCCAGCCAGGTCTCCGTAACGCATGTGAGGTCCACGGCCCCATCCAAGATTAAATCCGGGATAACTGGGGCCTTGTTCATAATGGACCTCTCATTCAACAGCAGTAGTCCCCCACGTATGGACCTTGGACCTGGCTCCTCCCTCTCCCTCAGTGGGGGGATGGCAGCCCGCACCTCCCTCAGACACCTCAGTCCTCTAGGGCATGTGCCATCCTACCCCATGGACCATACCGTCCCCGCCCCAGCACCACCCCAATGGTCATACCCTCCCCTCCATCCACCTGGTCCTGGCCCCCCAAACCTGGCTGTCTGCCCAGTAACCTTCCTCCCCCCCACCCATCCAACACCTCGCCCCCACCCTGCTGCCACCAGGGGCTGGTAGGGGTCATACCCCCCTTTTCACCCCTTGACTCCCTCTCTCACAGAGCCAAATGAGGCCACCCCTTCCCCCCCCAATAACCCTCCCAGTGCTTCCCCCGCTGCCACCAGAGGCAGTCACTGGGAACTCTCCCCCCTCTTTCACCCACCCCTCCTACACCCCCACCCTACTTGTTCCCTTGTTATACCTGCTAACATGATACACAATATCATTAGACACAACATTGGCCGCGCGTTCAGCCAAAACACGCAAATGTGGTGTTCACATCGTCTGCTCAACGGGTGCCCAAATTGGTGTTGGGATTGTTATGGTGCTTACACACAATGGTCAAACATGTGGTTAGTGGTTTTGACACCTGATCTTTGTTATGTCTAAAGATGCCCCAAGTCTCGTTTGGCTTAACCCTTTATTACACAGTGCAAATTCAGAGTTGTCATTAATAGGAAACTGATAATTTGCCAATGAAAGACTCTTTATTTATTTATTTATTTATTTTTAAAAACCACTTATTTACAGGTTATATCGTAGTTATTGGAAGTAGGGGCTAGGGTAGGTGGGGAGTAGTGGGGGATAAGGGTGAGTTGGGAGGTAGGGGGTTTGGGTAGAGAGGGGTTGGGGGATGGTGTGGGGTTGGGGGTGTTTATTTTTGTATTTATGCTTTACGTTTTATATGCATGTTTTGTATTTTAGTATTGTAAGCCACCCTGAGCCGCCTTTGGTGGGAATGGCGGGGTAAGAAATTAAAATAAATAAATAAATAATAAATAAAATATGCTATTCATTATGTATTATTTATCATTTAATGTGTAAAGTGCATTCCATTCATTATCTGTAGTAAATTTCTAAGGCCAAACAACGACAACAACAAAACCTTGGAGAGACAAAAAGACAATCTTACCTCTTGGGTAAATTCCTATTCCCTAGCCTTCAGCCCAGTCTTAATGCTCAGGGCTTCTGGTCACCTGACCCATCCTTGCCCTATCATGTGCCCAGTTAGTACCAGCAACCCCACCTGGGCTTCTCAGGTCCTTTAACTGAGCCTCTAGGAGCCAGGTAATCAGCTCCAGAAGCCTCTTTGAGCAGGTGCGACTGAGAGACTCTAGCTCACCCTATGACAGGATTCTTGTCATTCTAACTTAACCTTTTGGATTATTATTCTTTTTAAAATCTAAACAAAATTTTGGCATGAATATTCTTGAAAGTGAAATTGACTTTTTATTTTAATAAAGTCGTAAATCTCTGATGCTGGCGGTAAATACATATCCAGACCAGTGATTTCAGAGAAACCGATTATTAAGAACAGAACCTGGAAAATCCAACTTGACAAGTAAGCTTTCTCTTTTAAAAGTATATACATATGTTTAAAGGTTATGAACAGGCAAAGAGATACTGTGTTGTATAAAGAATTCATATCCATGCACTGTGTTAGGCTCCTGCAATGCTCTTGGCTTTAACTCAGCTTGAACAAATCTTTCAACCTCTTAGCTCTTTTTGGAGATAGACGTGTCTGCATCTTTAAACAGGTTTTTGTTATTGTTGGGGTTTGGTTTTTTTTAAATCCGTTACAGCATTTTTGATAATCTGTTTTATGGACAAACAATTCAAATGAAAACCTATTAACTCTTATAAATAAATAAATAAATCCCATCTCATAAGTAACCAAGCTTTTGATCTCACGGTTTCTTGAAGGAAAATGTAACCATCCTACAGAGGAACATGCCTAATAGATCTACTTGTGGTAGTAGAATTAAGTATTGTATGAGTGTTTAAGCATTTACAAGACAAGCACTCTACATGTATATGCATGGACCTCTTTTACATGCATGCAAATGGGTACTACACCTCTATACATTTGTAATTAGCTTTTTATCAAAAGTTAGCTTTTGATCAAGTTTCTGGGGACGAGATCAAGACTGGCACTTCAGGGAGTGTCTCCAGGAAGGAGACAGGCTAGGAAAGCTCCTCCGGTGCAGCACAGAAGGCTTTCACTAATGGAGAATGTTCCACTTCATTCTTGAGACCAGTTGCTGAGGTGCCCTAGAACTCGAAACCAGGGGGAGAGATCAAAACCAGCAAGAGAAGTCCTGGTAGAGCACCTGATGCCTGGATCAAGCACCATGAGTCTGGCCATCTCTGATCTAGATCAGTCTAGATCAGGATATATATTATTGCTATCTTTTGTTTATATGATCACCTTTGCATAGGAAAAAATGCACTTTGTTATGACCTGTTCAAAAGATCATGTTGGAACCGCGCCTAATACAGGACCCTGAGCAGCTTCTTCAGCCTCCTGGGCCTACGGAGGCCCCAGTTCATCACTACCCTAGTCTTGTATTCAGAGATCAAGGAAATAAATTGTTACAGCCAAGTTGCTCTTTTTCATACGACACTCAAATAGTAATTTTTCACGTAAAAACACTTCCTTTTCTTTCAAGGCTTTATTACACTTCCCAAGTATCAATTACAAGCAATCACTCTTAGTCGTTACTTTATTAACAATCATTTTAGCAGTAAGGTCTGTCATTTTCACAGGAGGGGGAGGAAGCACACACCTGGTACAAGAGCCTGCGCTCATAGAGGCAATACAAGCCCCCTCCCCTCACTCTTGGAATTGCACTTAGGTACGTACGGCCCCTCAGGATCTTATAGGGGCTTTCCTCCTACAAGGAGGTAAGCCAGATCATCATGGGGGAAGGGAGAAATGGTACAGTCCCTCAGCCTGAACATGGTCTCCGCACCATGCACACACACTCCATTGGGGAAACCAGGGGAAGAGGGATACACTCTCACACAGATGACCCCCAGTAGGGGAGCAGGGTGGCAGGGATCGATATGGTGGGAATCACACACACACACACACATTGCGAGCCCCAGGAATGGTCACTCTAAGGTGAAGGAGGGAGGAGGGTTAGTATGGGTAGAACACAGTTACCTAACATCAGGCTCGCTCTCTCTCTCTCTGCTCAATTACCAAGGCTGTTAGGGCGGATTGGCCATTGAATGCACCGGGAGGATTCCCGGTGGGCCGGGGCCGGTCTGGGGGCCGGTCATGCTGTCTTTTTAAAAATTATTCTTAACAAACAAACCCAAAACATTGTTGGTCCTGACCCCTGTAGGGTTGGGTTGTGTTGGAGGGGAGGGGGAGGGCTTACCTGACTCTCCCTCTTAGTAGCGCTGAAGCAGCAGCGGGGACAGCGATCGGGCTGGGAGATAAGGCTGTTTGTTTACAAACAGCTCCTGCCCATGTGCTGATCAGAAGGTTGCT
>QEPC01010383.1:1104984-1118348 GCA_003113815.1 Sphenodon punctatus | reverse complement strand
TTTGCTAAGCTAAACACAGGGCATGTGTAATACTAGTGCAGCTAATGCAGGAATGAAGAAGCCTTACTGTAGGATGCATAGCAAGGGACAGAGTGATTTTTTTGGTTGGGGGCCACTGAGCACTGAAACGGAGTGATTTGGGGAGCTAGAGCACTGAAATGAGGGCCAGTACCCACCCAGCGGCAGTCTCCCCCCTGCCATCCCCCCATAACCTCCCGCTCACCCCTGCCAGGCTGCTGAGGATCTGAGTCTGGGGACTCAGCTCCGATAGGCCCCAAATCTGGTACACTCTGCTCACCCCAAGCCACGCCCCCAAGCCACGCCCCCTTAGCCCATTTCCGGCGCGCCGGCGGCAAAGCCGCCGGCACAGGGCCACTAACACTATATTTTCCCGGGCCACTTTTATTTCCCAATCCGCCCCTGCCAAGGAGGGGTCCAGTCTCTCCAGCTATCACCAGCGGGGTCCTACAGCCCAGCTGAGACTCTTGTAGCTAACTATGGCCTAGTGGCCCTGCCTGTAGTTGCCACCCCTGCTGCTGGGGATCCGCCCAGGTGCACCAAACATCGGTGCAATTCCAGTTTCCAGGGCACCACAATGCCACACCATTCTGGTGCCCAGCAACAGGTCTGTCTGCCTCCCAGACCTCAGTAGGTTATCACCCCCACCGTCAGAGCCTACAGTAAGCCCTGACAGTCCTGCCATACTGAACGATGTCATTTTGCATCCCGCTTCCTTTCAATGGCAATGGACTTAAAATATTCACCTTTTATCCCCAGTTAACGTAACCAATAACATAGGGTGAACTCATGCATAACATAAAATCTGAGTTTAACTGTTTGACCTGGATTTAGTAGGGATGGGCCAACGCGGTTCAGAAGTTCGGACCGAACTCAACCAGTTGGGTCGACTGAACCGAATTTCTGAACCGAAATCTATTTTCGAACCGAACCAAACCGGCTTTCCAAACTCGGCTCTGTTCACCCATCCATAAAAGATAATATTCCATTTATTTCAATGGGGTTTGAATTTCCAAACTTTGTTCGGAAGTTTGGACTGAACTCGATAGTTCGGTCGACCGAACCGAACTTCCAAACCGAACTGAATTTCCGAACTTAACTGAATTTCTGAACTCGGTTCTGTTCGCCCATCCCTAGGATTTAGATGCTACTAGTAAGCATGGCCGCACTTTTTGTCTCTACTTCCATCCCCAATTTATCCCCAGGTTTGGCTTCCGCTTTCAATCCAATCCTCCAAAGTGGGGAGAATATAACATCCAATTTTATGTTACATGCGCACATGATCCCAATTTTCTTAGTCCTCCGAGGATCATAGATAATCAAATGAAATTAAACCTGTCAATATTTTTGAATATAAAAAACAATAACCATAATGAGTAGTCCTACGAAAATAAATGGGATTATTCAAAGCTTGTACTACTTTACATGGGTGTAAATCTTTGCAGCATTCACTATCACTTAACAGCAATGGGAGCTGAGCTATAGTATTAACCTGAATGGATGGAGGTTTGCGTCTTGGGCTTCTAAGTTATTTAAGACAAATTTTGAGAAGTCACCCTACATCTTCACCAGCCTCTTGACACCTAGCAAATATTGCTCTAGAATCATCCTCCACCCCTAATTTGGGCAGAGGAGGTTTGGCGCCGCTTTCCCCTTTGGATGAAAGGAGCAAGGAACCAGGGGGAATGGCTGTTTTTGCCAGGCTGAAATCCTGGGCAGGGGTGTCCCTGGCAACCTATGTCACATAGGGTGATTTCAGACGTTACGAGATCACGGTGAACCACACTGAACCACGCTCAACCCCCCCGCGGGGCCAAAGGGCCCGGAACGTCTGAACGGCGTGCGCCAGATGTTCATCACGCTCAATACCCACATGGGGTCAGTTTGAACCACGCTTCCCGGGCTAGCCGGGGGAAGGTCTCGGGAAGCGTGGTCAAACCAACCCCCACAGGGAACCAAGCAAAAGTAACGTCTGGACGCCAATCCCCCAGCGGAACCAAAAAAATGGAGCCCCGGCCGGGGACGAGGCACGCAGCGTCGCTGCCAGGCAACCAGCACCAACACAAACACCGGAGGGAGATTTAAAGCGAGAGCAGCAGCAAGCAAGCGTGGCGGGATGGAGCGAGGAGGGAAGCGGAAGAGACCGGAGGCACGAGCAGCGACAGCGGCGGCACAGGAGGCGGAGGACGTGCAGCCAGGCCCAGCGATGCAGGCGGAGGGGGCACAGGTGCAGGAAGGGGGCACACGGGAGCACCCGACCAGGGAGGCGCCCCGGGAACACCAACCACAGCTGCAGCCGGGTCGCGCCGCCCCGGGGACAGCGGCCGGAACAGGCCCACAGGAGGCACCCAGGAAACGGGTAAGGGCACCCACTGGGAGGGGAACAGGGGGCACAGGGGAACCCCCTGTGGAGGGGGCCGGGGGGACCCCGGGCGGAAGGCAGGGGGGCAGGGGGACCCCGGGCGGAGGGCAGGGGGGCAGGGGGCCCCCGAGAGGGCCCACACCCTCACCCAGCAACCAACCACCCCCCTTCCCCCCCCCAGACACGAAAGTCGGCCCGGGCGGACGAGCCCCAGGAGGAGCCCGGCCCCCGGCCCCTGGAGGCGCACCCCCAGGAGGAGGTGGAGGAGGAGCACAGGCAGGTGCAGCAGGAGCTGCACCGGGAGGAGGAACAGCAGGGGCCCAGCCGGAGGAAGGCCTATCACAGAGGGGGACAGTGGGGCCTCCAGGAGACCCGGGACTTCATACGGATCTGGGGGACCCTCGAGTACCAGGTGGAGCTCGCAATAAACCAGCGAAACGAGCATGTCTACCGGGACATCGTGCGCGACATGGAGGCGGCGGGGCACGAGCGCACTGTCAACCAGTGTCGCTCGAAGGCCAAGGAGCTCAAGAGGGGGTACAAGGCCCTCAAGGACAATAACAGCCGCTCCGGCCACGGGGCCCGCACCGCCCCCTACTACGATGCCCTGGACCGCATCCTTCACATGAAGGGCTCCATAGTTGCCCCACGCCTGGTGGGCAGCGCTGTGGTCCAGGGCAGGGAGCGGGCCGAGGTACCCCCTCCCCTCGCCGCCCGCCCGGTAGACACGAGCTCAGGGGACCCCCACCCCCAGGAGGACCACCCGGGACCCGCAGAAGCCCCAAGGCCCCCCCCCAGCAGCAGCCCGGAGACATCCCAACGCCGGGCCGGCCAGGCGGAGTCGGAGGTCGGCACCTTCACCACCCTCAGCCAGTGGTCCCAGGGGGAGCACTCCCAGGGTGAGGCGCCGGCCTCCGAAGGCTCGGAGACGGACATAGAGGGTAAGCGGGCCCCCAGGGCAGGGGGGGGCACGACCAGGGGGCCGGTGGCAGGGGCGGGGGTGGGGGCCCTGCTGCAGGGGCCACAACCAGCCCCCTTCACCCGCTCCCCCCTCTCCCGCCCGCAGGACATGGGGAGCCCCAGGACCGGGCCAGCGAGACGGTGCAGGCCCCCGCGGAGGGCACAGGAGAGCAGGTGCCGGACCCAGGTAAGGCGGGAGGGCTGGGATTGCGGGAGGGCCCCCCGGGCGCCAGCCCAGGGGGGCCTCTGGCCTCAGTGGGGGAGGGGGGGCAGGGGGCCCCGGGACCCGACCCCGCTAGGGGACAGGGCCCTGCACTGACCCACCCGCCCATTTCCACAGGGCAGCCCCCGCGCGCGGCGCCTCCGCCGGCCGCGGCCCCAGCCCAGCGGATGCGGGAGTACCGGGCGCGGGTCCGCAGGCGCAGGGAGGAGCAAGCGGAGGACATCGTCCGCAGGGCGGAGGAACAGGGGGAGCGCATGATCGCCTCCGTGGACCGCATGGAGGCGGCCATAGAGCGGTCCATGGAGAAGGCCCTGGAGACAGACCGCCGGCTGGAGGCGGAGGTGCGCCTGGAGCGGAGGCGGGAGCGCCGGGAGCACCAGCGGCAGCAGGGGCTGCTCAGGGGCCTCCGGCAGGACATACAGGGCATGGTGCGGGAGCACAGTGCAAAGATGGACAGGTCCCACGACATTGGGACCTCCCTGCTCCTGCATGCGGGCACCATGTGTGCCTACGTGATGGCCGGCGCACCTCCGGGCGCCCTGCCCGCCCAGGTCCCCATGCCGGGCCCCTCGGCGCCCCCGGGCCCAGCCCTGCCGCCCCTGGCGCCCCCCCGGCCCCAGGGCCCTCGCATGCGCCTCCCAGTGCCCCCGGGCCTCCGGAGGGTCCAGCCCCCCCGGGGCGCGACCGGGGCACCGGGCACAGCTGCCCATCCGCCGCCCGGCCCCCTGCCGGGGCCGGGACCGGCCCAGGACACGGCAGGGGACACGGACAGTGGGGGGGAGGGGAGCTCCCAGAGCTCGGTGGGCCCAAGCGGCCGCACGAGGGGTCGGCCCAGGAAACGCGGGGGGATGGTGGGAAGGGGGGGGAGGGGGAGGGCCACATGAGGGCGGGTGGTGGACGGGGTCACGGGGACGGGGGTGGGGAGGGGGCACAGGGTGATTGTGTGCACTGTGTGGGCAATAAAGTGTTGTAAAGAGACAGTTGTCCCCGGCCCGTTTGTGGGGGGGACAGGGCTGTGGGACCGCGTGTACAGGGGCATGGGCACGGAACGGGGGGTGGGGCCCCCAGGGGCGGGAAGGCCCTCACAGCGGGCCCCCCCGGGCGATGTGGGTTGCAAGGGCGTTCCGGATCCTTTTGGCATACCGGTACTCCCGGGGGTTCCCTGCGTTCACGTACAGGGGAACAGGACCGGGGGGCCGGTGGGGCTCGGGGTACTCCAGGGCCGCCCCCTCGGTCTCGCACACATTGTGCAGAACGCAGCAGGCACCGATCACCAGGGCGGAGGTGGGGACGGTGAAGTCCAGGCGGCCAGCTAGACTCCTCCAGCGCTGCTTCAGGGCCCCGAAGGCACGCTCCACCACGGTCCGGCTCGCACACAGGCGGGTATTGTATACCTGCTCCGCAGGGGTGCTCGGGACAGGGTAGACCTTCATCAGCCAGCGGGTCAGGGGGTAGGCGGGGTCCCCCAGGATGCAGGGGGGCATGGGAACACCCTCGATCCACCTCATGCCCATGTCCGCGAAGTCCCCCCGGTACATGCGGGCATAGAAGGGGGAGATGGTCATGATCCTGGCGTCGTGACTCCGGCCGGAGTTGCCCGTGTAGATGTCTATGAAGCGGGCCCGGTGGTCCACCACCCCCTGCAGGTGCAGGGAGTAGTATCCGTGCCGGTTCACATACTCCAGGGCCTCCCCCGCGGCCGGGCGCAGGATCTCGATGTGTGTGCCGTCCACGGCTCCGATGCAGTTCGGGAAGCCCCCGGCCGCGAAGCCAGCCATCACAGCGCCCTGGTCCAGGAGCTGGATGGTCCTGTCGAGGAGCACGCCCTCCACAGCCTCGCACACATCCCGCACGATGCAGGCGACCGTGCTGAGCCCCACCCCGAAGTGCTGGGACACGGAGCGGCAGGAGTCGGGCGTTGCGAGGGCCCAGACCCCTATGGCCACCCGCTGGACCATGGGGATGGGCTCCCGCATGGAGGTGTGCTGCCGCTCCAGCCAGGGCGTGAGGAGCTCCGCTAGGCGCAGCAGGGTGGCCTTGCCCATCCGGAAGTGGGACCCCCACTCGGCCTCCCCCCAGTGGGCCTGGGCCCGCTCCCACCAGGCCTGGGGCCGCTCCGTGACCCATAGGCTCCGCGCTATGGGCATAGCCAGCAGCGCTGCCCGGCGGAGGGTCTGCGTTGCCCAGCGGAACCGCCTCGCGGCCCCTCGGAGCGCAGCGGGCCGGGTGAGGCTCCGGCAGGCGGCCAGCCACGCCCCCCAGGCCCGGCGCCGAGCCCTGAGCCGGCCACGGACTCTCCTGCGGGCCTGCTGGCCCCGGAGGCGCACGCCAGCCCGCAGGGCCAGGACATAGCGCAGGCGGACGGCCAGGTGCACCCTCTCGGTCAGGAGGCACAGCTGCTCAGTGTGGTCACGGTGCCACTCAGCCGCGAGCGCGAGGAACATCCAGTTCCCACCTGCCCTATCGCGCTCCATGGTGCTGGGGCCCCGGTGGGGGCTGGGAGCGCTTATGCCGGCCCGGTGCTGGTGGCCCCGCCCGGGGGTCGGCCTCGCGGCCCTGCGCGCGCCCTGTGCCGGTGCATTCCGGCTGCTCCCGCCCCCAGCACCCCGGGCCCCCTCCCCTCGCTGTTTGTAGCGGGATGGCCTTGAAGGTGCGATTAGGCAGACAGAGAGCTCGCTGTTGTTCTCTGCAGCTGTGCCGGGCCCGCACCCCACGCCTCGCTCTGTTGTGCTACAATGTTGCGGTGCGGGCCCGTGTTCCCTGTCCCGGGGGCCGGGCCGAGCCTCTCCCGGCCCTGGGCAGTCTGTGTGCCCTCCGGGCTCCGTGTCCCATTCCCTGTTGTGCTGGACCATGGCTGGCTGCCCATCCATGGGGCTCCCGCTGTCCGGCCCCCAAGGGGCCCCCCATATCTGGGCCTTCCGCGAGACCATGTCTCTGTGCGACCTGTGGCACACCCCTGCCGTGCAGCTGCTCCTGGCCGGGCCGGGGAGCCGTGCAGGTGCCTACGAGAGCCTGAGCTCCGGGCTCCGTTACTTTGGCCATGTGGTGAGCGCCCGTGATTGCCGGCTGCATGCGGAGGCCCTGGGGCTGGCTCGTTTCCCCGAGGGGCGCATCCCGGAGGTGCTGTGCGCCCATGTGCCCTGGAGCGCCTCGGAGACCGTGTCAGCGCTGGTGGTGTGTGGTCTGGGCGCCTACTCGGAGTGCCTGGCCGAGGGTGGCCCTGCCTTGGCCGTGACCTACTTCTCCTGTGTTCACGGGGCCCGTGGGTACCAGCGCACCCGTGGGGCGGCGTTCCAGCGGCTTCTGGAGCTGGGGCATCTTCCGTGGCCCCCTTCTGCTGCCTGCTGTGTGCCGGAGCCCTCCGCGGTGGAGATGTCATCCCTGTTGGCGGTGTGGGCGCGTGTGGATGTGCAGCTGGCCCTCACCATGCCCGATCCCTTCGAGGCCTACTACCTGATCGCCCACTACATGTCCTTGCAGGGGTACCGCCGGGGCATGCTGCACTGGCCCCACCTGGTCCACCGGGCGGGCCACCCGGGCCCTGGGGCCAGCGGGGCCCCCGGCAGCGGCCCGTGAGCCCCGCGTCGCTGGCCTGCCCCCCCCGGCGTGGTGCCCCCGTGTGGGCTCCCGCCCCGGCCCGGGGGGGGGCCTGGTCCCCGCTGGCCGCTCCCGACCTGCGGACCCCACCTCGGTGAGCTCCCGCCCGCCTCGCTGCTTGCTGCTGCCCCTGGCCGTGGTCCTGGGCCCCCTCCATCCCCGTGACTCCGTGGGTGCTGCCTGTGCGTCGCTGGTGCTGCGGAGGAGCACCGCTGGACCCGGCTGCCCTGCCTGTGCCAGCCTTTGACTGTGGGGCCCCCTTCCTCCTCCTCCTGGCGCCCCTCCGCCGGCCTCGCTGTGCTTTGGGGGCCCCCAACGTGCCTTGCTCCGGGGGTCCCCCCCCCCCTCCGAGACTGCCTCTGTTCCTGTGGGGGCACCTCCTTGGACTGGACTGGACTGGGGTGGCGTGGGGGTGGGGGTTGCTGCTGTCTGTGCCTTGCCCCGTGGTGGTGCCCCCCCCTCCCTGCCGGTGTTCCGGGTGGGGTTTTCCGTGCGCCCCTTCCCGGCCTTTCCCTGGTGTGTGTGTGTGTGTGTGTGTGTGTGTGTGTGTGTGTGTGCCCGGGCGTGTGGCCGTGCATTGTGCCCCGCTGCGGGACCGCTGTGTGAGCCGGCTGTCAGCCTGTTCTCGCTCTTCCCCCCTCCCTTCCCGTTTCCCTTGTGTGGGCGTTCCCTTGTGTGCCTTGTGGCTTCGTTTGCCCTCAGTCGGCCATGTCCGTGTCCCGCCCCTGCCCGGTGCCTTGTGGGGGTTTAGCGCCCGCCGGGGGTTCGGCTGCACGTCTGTTGTGCTGCCACGGGCCGCGATGGTGCGGCCCGGTTCCGGGCCGTGGTCCCGTTCCCGGCACGTCTGTTTGGGTCGTTTTCCAACCCCTGGGCGTGGTTGCGCTGTTCGCCCCCCCTGGTGGTTCGCTGTGGTGAACCGGCCGCCCGCAACGTCTGAAAGTACCCATAGAAAGCGTTGTGAGAAATGGGGTTTCCAGGACACCGTTGTAGGAACAGGAAATTCTCCTCGCATTCTGCTTAGACAAATGGACCAGGCTGGATGTGCAACCCACTCACCTGCCCTTTTTGCAGTACTTTGAGTGTAACCTGGTCATCGACTTGGGGTTGGAAAGCAATTTTCCCCCAAAAGCTCTGACTGGCAAAAGTGATTGGGTTTTTGCCTTTCCTGCAGTGCACGCTTTGATTGGCTCAAAGGGACCAAGGAGTTTGGATGGTTGAGCATTATCATTTTATAATTGTTGCACTCTAGGCAGGGTTTCAGAGGTAGTTTAAGTTTTCTCGATGGGCTAGAATACACCTGAAGAAGAAACATATCTTTAAGAGATAGGAACTGGCAGTAGAAATTGACCCTGGGACCGCTTTTAGATGGTCAGCTGTACTTCCTTGCTTGAAGAAAGTCCTTCCTGAAAAGCCACATGGGGTGCGTTTAGATGCAGCGGAAGTAACTGGCTTCCATAGGAATCACGGCTTACACAGTGTTAGGACACAGACCCACTCCACGAGTACATATTGGGGGCTGGTACCCCAATATCCAAATGACCTCTTTAATTTAGGGGGAATTAGCCGAATTTATTCACAGGGTCTGCGCGTGTCTACTGGGATCAGTCTGAGGACGTGATGCACTGCCAGCTGGTCAATTAGGATGATACAAATACGTTTCTATACCCTCCCACCAAGCACAGTTGACATACACACACACAATAATTGACAAGCAAAACCCTCCGGTCTGGTTACTTTGGTATAAGTGGACATTGTGAGAGTGAGAGAGGGGGAAAAGGGGATAATAAGCAATATTACCTGTTCAAACCTGTTGAAAAGGGACAGGTAACCTTGTAGATCCAGCAGAGTTTGGAGAGAGGCAGGAGAGAAGCTTGGACAGACCAAAAGAGGGTAATTGTCTGGGAGAGATCCTTGAGGCAAGCACAGAAAGAGTAACCTGCTTGTGTCTGCTTTCAAGGATGACCCAATTTGCTCATGGAGGGCAAGGACAGTTATAGATTTCTGAGAGGCGGGGCAAGGGGTCTCAAAAGGCACTTGCACAAAAGGTGTCCCAGAGGCGTTCAGGAATGCTAGGGCTGAAAAAGAAACCTTTGCATGATGTGTTGGGGGAAACAGAGCTTTGGAGGATTTCAATGGGGGGCATGGCAGGATGAGCAAGAGGGAAAAGGGGAGTTTCTGTAGACAGGGGAAGAAGGCTATTTTTAAACGGGTGTGGAGCGCAACAGCCTAACCATCGATCAATTGCTTGCTCAGAATTTTGGCCGGTCATGGAGGGCTCATCTCAAAAGAGGGAGGCCACCTGTTTTTGACTGCTCCATTGTTTTACCCAGGAGTCTCCCTTGTTTCATACTTATTCCTTCTGACCAGACTGGTTTTGCATGGGGTGTTTCCTTTCTTTTTCCTTTTCCCCCTTCTGTTCCCCTGAACCCGTTGACCTGTGTCTCGTGGGGTGCTACCAAAGTGGGGGGAGGTCTATGGTTTCTGGTGGGGGAATAGTGTTGTTCTTAACAGCAGTCTCTTTGAAGCCATATTTGAAAAGCCTCAGGCTGTCCAAATATGGCTTCGAAGACACTACATGAGCCATGATTCCTATGGCGGCCAGCTATTTCTGGTGCATCTAATAGGGATGTGCGAATGCGGTTCGGATGTTTAGAGTTTGGCCTGAACTCAGTCTGTTCGGACATCTGAAACAAACGCCCAAACTAAACTCAAAAACGGCCGAACAGTTCAGTCATGTTCAGGTGAGTTCAGATGAGTTCAGGTGCGGGAAAAATATGACTTTGGGTGGGAAAAACGTGAGTGGAAGGGGGAGACAGCTGAGGACCAGACTTCCTGGCACCAGGGGTGGTGACCAGGGGTGGTCCCAGGGCCAAATGATACTGATACCAAAAAAACTTTGAATTCAGTATCGATTTCAGTATCAATAGCACTATTTTCGGATGTTCGGCTGAGTTCAGACGAACTAAATTCCGCAAAGCCGAACCCGAACTCGGGTTTTGAACTGAACGACTGAACGTCCGAACATCCGAACCGCGTTCTGTTCGCACATCCCTAGCATCTAAACGCACTCCACATGGCTTTTCAGGAAGCACTTCCTTCAAGCCAGTAAGTACAGCTGCTCATCTAAAAGTGGTCCCTGGGTCAAACTGGTAAGTACAGCCGCTCATCTAAAAGCAATCTGGGAGGCCCAGTGGCTGATGATCCCAGGGGGGATAAGATGAGCAGCGAAGTCCACTGGAGTGGGGACAAGTGGGAGAAGGTAACCTTCTCCTTTGTTTCCAGTATGAGCACCCCACACCCAACTAGGGAAAACCCTGAGGACAGAGGTAGGAGGTAAGTTTGTTAATGCATTAGGCAGGAGGCAGCTACACAAGCTCAACTCAGCGACCTCCTGTGCAGTTGATATTGATAGGTGAGTTAAGGAAGTTGGGACCCCAATTTAATGGAGGGAGGAGGAGGGGTGGACAAGTCCCCCCACCCTTACTGCTGTTAATTTTGAGGGAAGGGAGTGATTTATTCTATGGATTTTATTGTTGTTTTGTGGATTGTAAGATGCCCTGAATCTTTGTGAGAAGGGCAGTGTATAAATTCGATAAACATATAAATAAATAAATAAATAAATAAATGTGTTCTTGTCTCCTTTTGGGGTGCAGTTACAAAGTTGGTAAAAAACCCAAAAGAGACCTAAAATATATATTTTCTATTTGTATAATATATATAAATCACTTTCTCTCTTTCTCTTTCTCTTTCTCTTTCTCTTTCTCTCTCTCTCTCCCCACAACAGGAATAAAATGCATAAAATTTTGAATCACTCATGGAAGGTAAAACTTTGCTTTTCATTCATATCCAGCTTTCAGATCCTGAATGCTTAAATTGGATAGCTGGGGTTCATTGTATTTTCATTTTTAATATCCACAAATGTTCTCCCTGGCATTTTTCTTCAACAGGAACAAAAGGAAATGAGTTTAAAAAGTATTAATAAAGCCTTTAAAAACATATATCCCTCTGCTGTGACCTTTAGATAGAAACTGGTGTGGGTGGTTTCCTCCATCAAAGGTCTACAGCATGTCAGCATAACCAGTGAATGGGGGAAGAAAGGAAATAAGATAAAGATAAGAAAATCAAATAATGGATTACTCAGGAAAATTAATTTCACTTGGAAATAATTGTATCACCTCTTACACTTTTCACAGAGTAATTTGGCATTCACAAGGAAAGGAAATAGAAACCTGACAATGGATCATGATGTAAAGATATTGTAATCAAAGACTTGAAAAAACCTATAACTTTGACAGAACGTCATACTCAAAAGCAGGATTTGAATGCACTCAGTAGTTCAGAAACGCGGTTCAGAAATTTGGGCTTCTGCCCGAACCTGGAGAGTTCGGGCCGTTCGCAAACACCCCGAATCCGAACCGCCCCACGCCCGAACCAGCCGAACCAAGTTTGGGTTCAGAACCAATTCGGGCGGGGGCAGGGAGGAACCTGGTTTTCCCTCCCCCCTCCAGGCTTCATGGGTGGAAGGCGCGCTGGGGAGCACCTACCTGCCAACCCTGCCCAGCCTCATAAAAAAAAATATTAATCCACCCCAGGGATCACCCTACTTGGTGGTGCTGGGACTCCGTCCCTGGGTCCGATGGCAGGGGGTCCAGAGGAGGGTCTGGCAGCACTATGGAGTGCTTCAGGCTGCTACTAGGCCTTCTGGGTCAAACTGGAAGGCCTAGTAGCGGCCTGAAGTGCTCCAGAACGCGGCTGGACCCACCACCAGACCCACTGTTGATGCCACCACTGAACCCGGGGCCAGATCCCCAGCACCACCAGGTAGGTCGGGCGCCAGGTCTGGTGGTGGCAGTGGTGGTGGGTCGGGTGGGTCCGACAGTGGTGGCACTCTGGAACACTTCAGGCCACTACTAGGCCTTCTGGTTTGACCTGGAAGGCCTAGTAGTGGTCTGAAGTGCTCCGGACCGCCTCTTCCACCACCGGACCCACCACTGCCACCGGACCCAGGGCCAGAGCGCACCAGCACCACCAGGTAGGGCAATTTCTGGGGTGGGGTGGGGTTAAAAAAAATTAACGAATCTGGGCAGGGGTGGAGGTGCTCCTCGGTTCCCCTTCCACCCACGCAGCATGGAGGGGGAGAGGGAAAACTGCCCCCCCCCGCCCAAACGGGTGTAGTCCTCTCAAACCCGTTCGGGCCAAACAGAATGAACCAAATGGTTTCAGGTTCGTCCAAACCCCGAACGGGCCAAACACGGAACTGCCCGGTGTTCACACATCCCTAGCACTCAGCATCTAGCAACATAGGTCACTAAGAACTTTAATAGGAGGCTTGTTTTGTCCACGCAGGACTTAGCTAACATTTCTCTCTTGAACTATACCTTTCTAAAGCAGAATTTAAAGACACAATCTGTCCAGACAGCATACGGTAAAAATAGATGTGCAGGCAGAGGGGCAGCTCTCCCACCTGGCCGGGGGTGGGAAACAGTGGCGGCCACTCTGGGTCAGCAAGCATCACTGAAAAAACATACCTGATGCTGGGAGGGCTACCAACCGCTTAACAACCTGCATAGGGAGTAGGGGTGTGTAATTTGTTTATGTTTTTATAATAACATAAACAAAATGCCCATAGTAATTTATGTTATTAAAAACATAAACGATACAAAATAATAACATAAAATGAACATTTTTCATTTTGTGGGGGTTTTTTTAAAAAAAAATCTGGACATCCTGGCACATGGGCTCAGGCTGCAAACAGGGGGAAAGGGGAGTGAGAGTCCGAAATGGCCACCTAAGATTGACGTCTCAGCTGGCCAACTGGTATCACAGACAGATCACAGTCCCCCTACAATAGATATAAGAGATTGATCTTTGCTTGCACATGCTTGCAACTTGCACCATCAGCTTATCTCTCATCTTCTGTGTTGAAAAAAAAAATGACATTGCATGAATCTTGGGGTAGAATTCTACCCCAGTTCTTTGGCCCTTGCATTCCTTGTTTGTGCAAACTAACATGGAATGTGATGGGGTAGATTTCTATCCCATGTCAGGGTGAAAAAAACAACCTCATGGTAAAACACATTGGGGTAGATTTCTACCCCAGGGCTTTTTTGTTCATTTTCTCTCTCTCTCTCTCTCTCTCTCTCTCTCTCTCTCTCTCTCTCTCTCTCTCTCTCTCTCTCTCACACACACACACACACACACACA
>QEPC01010383.1:1082824-1104255 GCA_003113815.1 Sphenodon punctatus | reverse complement strand
GGGTCTTGAGGAGGGATTTGAAGGAGCGGAGGGAGGGGGCAAGGGGGATGTGGGTAGGGAGGGAGTTCCAGGCATGGGGGGCAGCGAGGGAGAAGGGTCGAAGGCGGTTAGGTGAGCAGGAGAAATGAGGGCGAGTGAGGGAGGGGACAGAGGAAGAGCAGAGAGCGCGTGCAGGAATGTGTAGGGAGATTAGGTCCAAGAAGTAAGGGGCAGCTTGGTTGTGGAGTGTTTTGAACGTGAATACCAGAAGTTGAAACAGGATACATTCCGGAAGGGGGAGCCAGTGAAGAGAGAAGAGGAGAGGCTGCACATGGTCGAAGTGATGGGCAGAGTGATTGACCTTGGCAGCAGAGTTTTGGATTGCGATAAGGGGGGACAGGTGAGAGCGAGGGAGGCCAGCAAGGAGGAGTTTGCAGTAATCAAGGCGAGAGATAACCATGGCATGAACAAGGGATTTGGACGAGGAGGTAGAGAGAAAGGGGCGGATCTGAGCAATGTTATGGAGGGGGAATTGGCAGGATTTGGCCACAAAGTCAATGTAAGGTTTAAAAGAGAGGTGCATGTCAAAGATGAAGCCCAAGCTATGGGCTTGGAGAACAGGATGGATGATGACTCCATCAATGCAGATGGGCAGGTTAGAGGGAGAGGAAGAGGAGGGAGGAAAAATGAGGAGTTTGGTCTTGGCCATGTTGAGCTTGAGTTGACGTCAGGACATCCAGGCGGAGATATCAGAGAGGCAGCTGACAAGGCGTGAGTGGACAGAAGAGGAGAGAGAGGGGGTAGAAGGATAGAGTTGGGTGTCATCAGCGTAGAGATTATATTGGAATCTGTGGAAGGCAATAAGTTTGCCAAGGGACAGGGTGTAAATAGAGGAGAGGGCCGAGGACAGAGCCTTGGGGACTGCAACTGAAAGGGGGAGGGAGGAGGAGTTTGACTTCTGGAGCGAGACTTTAAAGGAGCGGTCAGAGAGGTAGGAGGAGAACCAGTCAAGGACAGAGCCACGGAAGCCCAAAGAGTAAACCACGTGCAAGTCCATAGCGGAAAAATTGTGCCACACTGAGTCCACATGGATCCCAGGAAGAGGGGTTTGGGATACATGGCCAATGGCCTCTTACAACTTTGGGCACCCGCAATTACAAACAAAGCTGGGTGCTGGTGAGTGCTGACTGGAGCAGAGCTTGAGAGCCGCTGTTGCAATTGCCAGGGGTGTCTGGAATGTTCACTTTATTTTTACATTTTTCTCCCTGGGACTGTGTTTGGCGCTGAGGGGACTCTGTGTGTTGGAGGAGCCCCTCTCTAGAGGACCAACATTGGAGCCTGTTTCTGCTAGGAGCTGGACTCTCTCCCGGAGGACCGGATTGGCTCAGATCCCTCCCCAGCGCAAAGTTTTAAGCAAAGCAGCACACCTGCTGTAGCGCCGTGGGTGTGTGCTGTGGGTTGCAGGATGAAGGGCTGCGCAAACAAAGGTGCGACCTTGTGTGAGTCTCCCTAGGTGACGGCCAGGTGGGCCACGACTCTCACCCCTTGTAAAGAGTGATTATCTAGAGTTCTGTGGTGGTTAATTTATGGAGGCTTTAGTTTGTTTTAGCTTCTAGAGAGAACCTCTTAAAGTTTAGTACGTAACCTTGAGAGGGGGTGGCATGGTATAATTTTATGGATAATCAATTGTATTAAACTATCTGTGTTGTGGGGTAAAAGCTGCCGTTTAATAATATTTAGTCCACCTGACTCAAGGCTTTGTACTTGTTTATAATTGAAGGTGGAGCTGTTTCTCAAACTCCAACTAATATTGTCAGAAAGTGGCAGAGACAACCTGCCTTACCCCTGATTTTAATTCCTCTAATTTAAAGCAGTTAAAACTGTATGATATGGGATTTAAAGGTAAAAGACATAGAGACAGAGAAGTCATAGTTTCTCACGTACCTATGAGTAATCGTTTTTCGCCCTTGGATGAGGCATATAATGAATCAGATGTGGTTTTTGGAGATGTTGGTGATAATGGTAAATTTAATCAGGATAACTATCCGGAGATCATTAGAATGTTGGGCAACCAACGTATGTTGGTGAGCAAACTTGTAGACACCTTATTTAAAGGAATTAGTGATATGAAAGGAACAATAAGTTCAATTCAGGACTGTATCCAGAAGGTGGCTAAGGATACTACAACAATTGTATAGCATTTGTATTTAATGGCACCCGCAAAATTGGATATCAAAACATCCCCTATACCCAAGCGAAGATATAAAAGTACCTATTCAGCCAAGGTGGTAGCAGGATTACCGAACAGTGTTGTAGCCAAAGATAAACCAGGGAACCTTCCTTTATTAAGCAATTCAAAATTGATATTATTAAAAAAATTTCCCTTCCCAAATGGAGTCATGCCCACATGGTATTCCAAATTTTTGATAAGGAAAAAATTGGTTACTCTACTACACTTTAAATTGCAAATTTCTAAAATAGGTAGATTCTATTTTTTGCCCCCTATTGACCAAGCTTTAAGATTAGTGATTGATTTGAATAACATCAATCCTGCAACAAAGATTTGGGCAGCTAAAGACTTATTGAAAACTCATGGGGTCCAGGTGACAGTCAGAACAGAAACCAGTCAGTAGGAAGGGAGAATTTTGTCCTCCCATAAGCAGAACCAGAACCAGCAAAATAAAAAAATTGGTAACGGGGATCAGAGAGCATTAGTGCAGAACCTGCTATCATATGAGGAGGGTATTAAAACTGCCATCTTTCCTGACCTATTTGAGGATATGGATACTGGGATTTCACAGGTACCAATATTGGATAGGAATTTGAGCTTGCAAGGCCTCCCTCTTAGTCCAGTTCTCTGTCCATCGGTACTTGAGGGTCCTTCATTATTGAGGGTCTCTGGAAATAAGTCAACACTAAAACAGCAAGCAAGAGGGTTTACAACTGAAGTCCAGCAATCGGACCAGGTGAGTCCAAATTTGATTGTAGGCACAGTAAATCCGTTATTCTTCCATTTTAATTTGGGCACAGACTTATTTAAAGAACAGGAAGGCAAGTGGGTGGCGGATTTTCAAACTATGGCAGTATTGGAACAAAGTCGGGTGATTGAAAGATTAGGTTGCAATATGGCAAAACTTCTTTGTGCTAATCCTGCTCTGGAAATTTCTAAGGGTAACTCAAATGGTAGCCATGGAGGAGGAAATAACTGATAACAGGGAGCTCAGATTAGCATCCAAGGCATGGCCAATGAGGACCCTAGACAGTGCCATTCCTATTCCCCCATTTTTCATGGAGATTTGAAACCCAGTGGTCTTTCAGGCACCAGAGTCCGGGGTAGATCAGACTAAAAGGGATGGAATTCACTTTAGAGACCCAGGAAGATGCACAGGTTTCCAGGCCAGATTGACATTTAGCCAATAGTAAGGATATGTCCTTTATGTTATGGAACATCTTGGGCTGGTGGAATAAGGTGGAGGACCTGGATTTTAGGGGGTTTCTTGGAAAATTTGATTGTATATGTCTCCAGGAAACTTGGTTGACTAAAAATCTTACCTTGAATGGTTTCGAAGTATATATTTTTAGACGGTTTCATAAGAGGCAGACCCAGTGGAGGATTAGCCCTTCTGGTAGATACTTTCTTAAAAGCAAAAATTACAATGCTGCCTGGATATCCCCCTTATGTCACAGCCTGGAGATTAGTCTTTCCCTGGGAATTTGCAGTGAATGTAGTAAATGTGTATATCCCCCCGATGAGCTCCCCTTATTATAAAGGAGATGTTTGGACGGAATTGGAATTGACGGTATGTAACATAAGGAACTTGTATTAGAATGACGGAACATTTATTATGGGAGACTTTAATACTCCTCTGGGAACCTCTAATTTGAAAGATTGTGCAATAGTTTTAGATCTTCATATTCCTGAGGTGTTAGAGGCTGGTAGAACATCAAGAGACACTCAGACTAATAGTGTGGGACCTCTCCTTTTGAAATTCATTGAAGAAACTAACACACTGATATTAAATGGCGTTATGCCGGGGAATGAGTCAGGAGAGTTCAATTTTGTTTCCCATCAAGGCAGGAGCGTGGTAGGTTACATATTGATTTCGGAGCATCCACTACCCCAGTTAGTGGATTTTGCTGTTCAGGAAGCTCCAGACTCAGAACATTTTCCACTGGCAACTTGGCTAAATTTCTCTGGGAATAATGATGGGAGGGAATTTCCATAAGGATAAGGAATTTATTACTGATAGTACTCAAATGAGGAATATTAGATTTTCCATTCAGGTCCATGAGGCAGTTGGGGCTATACTAACTCCCTAATGGCTTCAATATTTCATGGACAATGTGGCAAGGGAGAACGAGGGAGCTTTAGTGATTTATGAAGATCTAATTAATAAGTTTATTCCCCCTGCTCGTGATACCAGCTTCAGTAGGTCAAGAGAAATATAAGTCAGCTAAATGGTTCGATAGAGCCTGCAGATCGGCTAAGGCCAACCTGAAGCATATGGCTCCTCAAATGAGGAGAGAAGACTACAGTGGTGTATTTGTTAAATGGTTTCTAACAGCAAGGTGTGAATATAAAAAACTGCTAAAAGAAAAGAAAGCCCAGCATCAATTGGCTCTTTGCACTGACCTGGTGGCAGCAGCAGGGGAGAGAAACTCAGTAAGCTTTTGGTCCCTGATCAAGTCAGCTTGGGCTTCGGGGACTTGTCAGAAAGGGGCCAAAATAGCACCTGATAAGTGGGAAGCCTACGACGAGTTAGTATTTTCTGCTTCAATTCTGGGGGCAAGGGCCCTGGTGATGGACTCTATGGATACACTGTCCCAATGGGATCCGGTTTCTCCTCTTGAAATACATTTGATCATCTCTCTCTTGAAATCCAATAAAGTCCCGGGCTGGATTTCTTCCCCCCTGAATTGTTAAAAAATAACATTGACTGGTGGTGTAGTGCGTTGGCGTCACTCTTCACTAGAATCAATGAAACTGGGAAGATTTCAAAGGCATGGTTCCAAAGTGTTGTTGTACCGATATACAAAAAAGGGAACTTAAATGAACCGGCAAACTATCGGCCCATAAGTCTATTGAGCATAATTGGAAAGGTATATACTAGGTATCTACTGACAAGGCTGAAAAAGACAAGAAGTTGATTGGTGGAGAACAAGCAGGGTTTACAAGTGGGGTTTTGACCATCAACCATATCCTGGTATTGGATTATTTTGTGTCTAAATATGTATTGATGAAAAGGAAATCTCATCTATATGCCTGTTTTGTAGATCTTAAGACAGCATTTGATACCATATGTAGGGAGAAATTATGGTGGAAGTTATTAGATCTTGATATAGACTAGAGGCTGCTTTATTTAATCCGGGCCGTGCATACCAACACACCGTTGCAGGTCAGAATGAATAGACAAGGTCATCTTATAAAATCGATAGAGGTCAAGAAGGGTGTAAGGGTGCATCCTTGCCCCCTACTTTTTAACCTCTATTTGAGCAATATGCGGACAGCTCTTGAAAATCCAGTCCATCACTCTACACAAAAAGGGACTCAGACAGTCCCAGACCTACTTTATGCCAATGACATGATACTCATTGCCCCTTCACAGATTGGGCTGCATAGGATTATGGCTGCCTTCAGTGACTATTGTAGGGAGGAACAGTTAGTGATTAATTATGCTAAAACAAAAGTACTGATGATAAGTAAAGCATTGATTAAACATAAGTGGTATATGGACTCTAATGAGATTGAACAAGTCAGATACGGTAAATATTTGGGAGTTAATATTTTGGCCACCCCCCATGGCATTTTCAGTATAGATCTGCCTGGAAAACAACTAGAGCAACAGGACAGGGATTGATTGGTTTCTATTATACAAAAGGGAGAAGGCTCTTTAGGCCTGCCTTATGACTTTTCAAGGCAACACTAATCCCACAATTACTGTAAGGGCTACAAGTGTGGGGTGTTGATGTGCTCCAGGAACTTGAGGCTGAGCAAAACTACATCCTAAGGGCCCTTTTGCATGTCCCTAGGGGAACTCCTGCAGCTCTGCTTAGAGCAGAGGCTGGCGTAAGCCGAATTGAGCTAACGACTAAATTAACTATTCTAAAACTTTGGCTTCGCTTGAACCGAATGGGAATAGACTCCCTGGCTCAGTATGTAGCACGCTCAATAGATTGCAAATGGTCGCTGAAGGTAGAAGGTATATTACAGATGATGGGGTTCTCCAGATCATACATTTTGTCATTACCCTTAAGGAACGCCTGGACTGAAATAAGAACCAGAGCTTCTGATTTGGAAAAGCAATTTATAAGAGAAAGCATTGAAGCTGAAAAAGTTTCCCTGTTTTATAGGGAAATACAGATACCCTTTAAGGGCCCAAGGTATTTGTCTCATCCTAGGATGATACAGACAAGGATAGCCTTGACTATGGCAAGGTTAAATGTCTTCCCCTAAGCCCTGGTGGAGGGAAGACTGAAAGGCGTTCCATTGGGCGATAGGATTTGTCAGCATTGTAAGAACTTGAATAATTTACAAGTAGAGAATGTTTATCATAGTCTAATAGATTTTTCCACCTACAAAGTCTGGCACCAGCTGTATATAGAGCCACTTAAAAGGGCGTCAAACCAATGGAGGCCCTATCCAGAAGTTTTCTTCTTACAAGACAAAGATCCGGCTATATCTGAAAAAGTTGGCAAGTTTCTTACTCGAGTTTTGAGGTTCAAGGCATCTCAGTAAATAGATAACTTCGTCCGGGGTACGCCCACACATAAATGTTGTGGATCTACTTGGAGATGCAATAGTAATATCATTATTATCCTATACTTGACTAATTTCCCCTACTTATGCTCCTTACTACTGTCTACAACTGGGAGGTTTTGTCAATTTATCGTATAACATCTTAGGTTAGATATGGTAATCAACTAATGAAGGGATTGGATATATATGGAATTTGGAACATGCCCCAGGATAGATTGTCTTGTGTAGGTTAGAATTCTATGTTATGTTTATGTTTGTGTTTATCTGTATGTTGTGCTCAGTACCACTATGCTTATGTCCATACTCCCTTTAGAATCTGGATTTTGATGTTACATTAGGGTGGAATGGACCAGGAGGTCGCTGGCTAATTTATAATTTATGAATTTTATATTCTTAGGTCTGATGTATTTTGTTGATTTGATGTCTATGGAAATCTAGTTATTATTTATTATTATTAGACTTTTATATAGCGACAGTCGTATGACCTGGTACTGTACAGAACACAGAAGTCGACGCGGTCCCTGCCTGTGGCTTACAATCTAAAAGACAAGAAGGGGGAGACAGGAAGAGGGGACAGTGGGAGAGACATGAGAGAAGACAAACAAACATTCAAGCGGATACGAAATCTCAGGTGCGTATGCTTGGCTTGGTTACAAAGAGGTTGGTAGCAGCAGTCATCAGAGGAGGGCAGACAGTACGAGTAAAGGGAAAGCCTAGAATGGGCGGCAGCGAGGGAGAAGGGTCGAAGGTTGTTAGGCGAGCAGGAGAAATGAGGGAGAGCGAGGGAGGGGACAACGGAAGAGCGGAGAGCGTGTGCAGGAGTGCATAGGGAAATTAGGTCCGAGAGGTAAGGGGGAGCTTGGTCGTGGAGCGATTTGAACGTGAAAACCAGGAGTTTAAACAGGATACATTCAGGAAGGGGGAGCCAGTGAAGGGAGAGGAGGAGAGGCTGCACATGGTCGAAGCGACGGGCAGAGTGAATGACCTTGGCGGCAGAGTTTTGGATCGCCACAAGGGGGGACAGGTGGGAGCGAGGGAGGCCAGCAAGGAGGAGGTTGCAGTAGTCGAGGCGAGAGATAACCATGGCATGAACAAGGATTTTGGCCGAGGAGACAGATAGAAAGGGGCGTATGCGGGCAATGTTGAGGAGAGCGAATCGGCAGGATTTGGCCACAGAGTCAATGTAAGGTTTAAAGGAGAGGTGCGTGTCAAAAATGAAGCCCAAGCTGCGGGCACGGAGAACAGGACGGATGGTGACCCCATCAATGCAGATGGTCAGGTCAGAGGGAGAGGAGGGGGATGGAGGAAAAATGAGGAGTTCAGTCTTGGCCATGTTCAGTTTGAGTTGGCGTCGGGACATCCAGGCGGAGATATCAGAGAGGCAGTCGACGAGGCGTGAGCGGATAGATGAGGAGAGAGAGAGGGTAGAGAGATAGAGTTGGGTGTCATCAGCGTAGAGATGGTATTGGAATCCGTGGGAGGCAATAATTTTGCCAAGGGACAGGGTGTAGATAGAGAAGAGGAGAGGGCCAAGAACAGAACCTTGGGGAACCCCAACCGAAAGGGAAAGGGAGGAGGAGGTCGACTCAGGGAGGGAGACATTAAAGGAATGGTCAGAGAGGTAGGAGGAGAACCAGTCAAGGACAGAGTCACGGAAGCCCAAAGAGTAAAGCAAGTCCAAGAGGAGCGAGTGGTCGACAGTGTCAAAGGCGGCAGAGAGGTCAAGGAGGACAAGAATGGAGTAGTGGCGCTTAGATTTAGCGACAAATAGGTAATTGGTGATCTTGGCCAGGGGAGTTTCAGTAGAGTGGAGGGGGCGGAGAGTGGAGAGTGTCCAGGGAGGAGTTGGCAGAGAGGAGGTCCAGGCAGCGGGAGTAGACGACACATTCTAGAAGTTTCAAGGCAAAGGGAAGGAGGGAGACTGGCCGGTAACTAGAAGGCTCAGATGGGTCCAGGGTGGGTTTTTTGAGGATGGGGGAGACAGTGGCATGCTTGAAGGCAGAGGGGAAGGAGCCTGTGGAACTATGTGGAACATAGTTGTTCTATGGATATGTGTTATGGCCAGATGGCTTCAACAATAAAGCTGAATTGTACTGTATTGTATTGACAAACAAAGCCTGTGCCACTGCCAGCCTTCCTGCCTGCCTGCTGCTGCCCAAAGGTCGGTCTGTCGCTGTCTCTGTCTCTGTCTCTCTCTCTCTCTCTCTCTCCCTCTCTCTCTTCTCAGATATCCTACTCGCCTGGGGTGATTGCTGCTGCAAAATGATGATACCCTGCCTCACGTCGGGCTGCTGCCACTCCATTCTGTGATGATGGTCCCTGTCCGTGGCAGGGCTCAACAGATGTGTTGGCCCACTTTGGCCCAAACTGGCCCATGTGGGTGACCCTTGGCTCAGAATGGGCGCCCGGGATCCAGAAAGAGGACTTACTCCAGACCAGCTTCCTACCCATCCTGGGGCCATCCTGGACCAACATATGGAGGTGCAGAACCACATGTGCAGTGAGTCCTGACCACATCAGGTCTTCATCCACATTTATGGGAGGGGGGGGGATAGTGCATTGACTTTACCTGCCCGAGAAGAAGAGACCAAGGATGGGGTGAGGCTCACATTTGAGGTAGAGAGCCGGGTGTGTCTGGTGGGTATGACTTAGTAATGCCTGTTTCAATGCAAAAAGGAAGCTTCACAATTCTCAGTCCCCATTTTGTGCTGCCTGGACAGCTCTTCAGTGTCTCCAGGAGCATAGAGGAACCTGAACACATGAGCACCCAACCACTCACCCCAATGTGCAAGTGACACTGTTATGAGCTGAAGCAGGTCTCCACTTTTGGGCCTAGTAGGAATTTCTTCAGGAACCTCCATTTGGCCATGAGGCAAATGATTTCATTTTTACATCCCTCACTGTGTTAGTGTCTATTGTCGACGCACCCCCTCCCCCCAAAGAAGACGAGGACACAGTATATGGGTTTGAACGGCCGCACTCTTTATTATTTAGCCAAAAGGGGGAAGAGGTAACCCTCCCACTTCTCCCTTTGAACTGGGGTCCTATCAATCTCTTATCCCTAACTGTTTAACCTTCCCAACAGGAGGTTCCCCTATTGTGCCAGGCGTTGTCCTGTTTGCCTGGTGCCATCCTCTACCGTCTTCGGGTTAAGCCCGAGGGGAATCCTCCTGTGCCCTATCTTAACCAACTTTTCCAACTTACACCCTACCCCTACTACCGGTTTAACCGGGCCAGGGCGGGTTGTTCGCACCTATCCCCTCGCCCACCGAGGCGGGGGGTTTAAACAACAAGGATGAGGACACCGTAACCTCCTGTTTGGTGCATGGTCCACCCAGCAGGCTCGGCCGCTCGTCTCTCACCCTTGGGCTGGCCATGCAGTGGGCCGCACTGAGCGGCTATGTCTGGCCAATACCCATCTCTTAAGGAGATGTTGCTACCCTATGCTATCCTAACCGTTTCAACTTTTAACCGTTGGCCTGAACTCAGCCTACCGCCAAGAGTGCGACATTTCGCCTAGCACCGGCAAATTTGCCTCCTCATCTTCTCTTACATTAGATATTTCACTCCGGGAAAGGCGAAAAACCCCTCGCCTTTAAGCCAATTTGGTTCAGGGAAAATTCCTTTCCGGTCCTAACTCGCAACCAGTATTTACTCGGAGTGCTGTCCTTGAGAGGGATGGGTGGGTGGGTGCACGTCCTTCTCCCCGCTCCCGCCTGGCCGAATGAGGCGGTTGAGCGGGGAGTTCTAAGATGGCGCCCGGGACTTCCGCTCTCGCGAGAGTCCCGGGCGCGCTCCTCACAAGGTTGCCGTGGCAACCAGGCCTGCTCTGCCTCCCGCCTCGCCGCCGCGGCCGCTCCTTCCTCGCCTCCTTTGGCCGGAGGGAGGAAAGGGGGCGCCGCCAAACCCCCGCCGCTTTAATCGCGGAGGGGACTTGTCGACGCACCCCCTCCCCCCAAAGAAGACGAGGACACAGTATATGGGTTTGAACGGCCGCACTCTTTATTATTTAGCCAAAAGGGGGAAGAGGTAACCCTCCCACTTCCCCCTTTGAACTGGGGTCCTATCAATCTCTTATCCCTAACTGTTAACCTTCCCAACAGGAGGTTCCCCTATTGTGCCAGGCGTTGTCCTGTTTGCCTGGTGCCATCCTCTACCGTCTTCGGGTTAAGCCCGAGGGGAATCCTCCTGTGCCCTATCTTAACCAACTTTTCCAACTTACACCCTACCCCTACTACCGGTTTAACCGGGCCAGGGCGGGTTGTTCGCACCTATCCCCTCGCCCACCGAGGCGGGGGGTTTAAACAACAAGGATGAGGACACCGTAACCTCCTGTTTGGTGCATGGTCCGCCCAGCAGGCTCGGCCGCTCGTCTCTCACCCTTGGGCTGGCCATGCAGTGGGCCGCACTGAGCGGCTATGTCTGGCCAATACCCATCTCTTAAGGAGATGTTGCTACCCTATGCTATCCTAACCGTTTCAACTTTTAACCGTTGGCCTGAACTCAGCCTACCGCCAAGAGTGCGACATTTCGCCTAGCACCGGCAAATTTGCCTCCTCATCTTCTCTTACATTAGGTATTTCACTCCGGGAAAGGCGAAAAACCCCTCGCCTTTAAGCCAATTTGGTTCAGGGAAAATTCCTTTCCGGTCCTAACTCGCAACCAGTATTTACTCGGAGTGCTGTCCTTGAGAGGGATGGGTGGGTGGGTGCACGTCCTTCTCCCCGCTCCCGCCTGGCCGAGTGAGGCGGTTGAGCGGGGAGCTCTAAAATGGCGCCCGGGACTTCCGCTCTCGCGAGAGTCCCGGGCGCGCTCCTCACAAGGTTGCCGTGGCAACCAGGCCTGCTCTGCCTCCCGCCTCCCTGCCGCGGCCGCTCCTTCCTCGCCTCCTTTGGCCGGAGGGAGGAAAGGGGGCGCCGCCAAACCCCCGCCGCTTTAATCGCGGAGGGGACTTGTCGACGCACCCCCTCCCCCCAAAGAAGACGAGGACACAGTATATGGGTTTGAACGGCCGCACTCTTTATTATTTAGCCAAAAGGGGGAAGAGGTAACCCTCCCACTTCCCCCTTTGAACTGGGGTCCTATCAATCTCTTATCCCTAACTGTTAACCTTCCCAACAGGAGGTTCCCCTATTGTGCCAGGCGTTGTCCTGTTTGCCTGGTGCCATCCTCTACCGTCTTCGGGTTAAGCCCGAGGGGAATCCTCCTGTGCCCTATCTTAACCAACTTTTCCAACTTACACCCTACCCCTACTACCGGTTTAACCGGGCCAGGGCGGGTTGTTCGCACCTATCCCCTCGCCCACCGAGGCGGGGGGTTTAAACAACAAGGATGAGGACACCGTAACCTCCTGTTTGGTGCATGGTCCACCCAGCAGGCTCGGCCGCTCGTCTCTCACCCTTGGGCTGGCCATGCAGTGGGCCGCACTGAGCGGCTATGTCTGGCCAATACCCATCTCTTAAGGAGATGTTGCTACCCTATGCTATCCTAACCGTTTCAACTTTTAACCGTTGGCCTGAACTCAGCCTACCGCCAAGAGTGCGACATTTCGCCTAGCACCGGCAAATTTGCCTCCTCATCTTCTCTTACATTAGGTATTTCACTCCGGGAAAGGCGAAAAACCCCTCGCCTTTAAGCCAATTTGGTTCAGGGAAAATTCCTTTCCGGTCCTAACTCGCAACCAGTATTTACTCGGAGTGCTGTCCTTGAGAGGGATGGGTGGGTGGGTGCACGTCCTTCTCCCCGCTCCCGCCTGGCCGAGTGAGGCGGTTGAGCGGGGAGCTCTAAAATGGCGCCCGGGACTTCCGCTCTCGCGAGAGTCCCGGGCGCGCTCCTCACAAGGTTGCCGTGGCAACCAGGCCTGCTCTGCCTCCCGCCTCCCTGCCGCGGCCGCTCCTTCCTCGCCTCCTTTGGCCGGAGGGAGGAAAGGGGGCGCCGCCAAACCCCCGCCGCTTTAATCGCGGAGGGGACTTGTCGACGCACCCCCTCCCCCCAAAGAAGACGAGGACACAGTATATGGGTTTGAACGGCCGCACTCTTTATTATTTAGCCAAAAGGGGGAAGAGGTAACCCTCCCACTTCCCCCTTTGAACTGGGGTCCTATCAATCTCTTATCCCTAACTGTTAACCTTCCCAACAGGAGGTTCCCCTATTGTGCCAGGTGTTGTCCTGTTTGCCTGGTGCCATCCTCTACCGTCTTCGGGTTAAGCCCGAGGGGAATCCTCCTGTGCCCTATCTTAACCAACTTTTCCAACTTACACCCTACCCCTACTACCGGTTTAACCGGGCCAGGGCGGGTTGTTCGCACCTATCCCCTCGCCCACCGAGGCGGGGGGTTTAAACAACAAGGATGAGGACACCGTAACCTCCTGTTTGGTGCATGGTCCGCCCAGCAGGCTCGGCCGCTCGTCTCTCACCCTTGGGCTGGCCATGCAGTGGGCCGCACTGAGCGGCTATGTCTGGCCAATACCCATCTCTTAAGGAGATGTTGCTACCCTATGCTATCCTAACCGTTTCAACTTTTAACCGTTGGCCTGAACTCAGCCTACCGCCAAGAGTGCGACATTTCGCCTAGCACCGGCAAATTTGCCTCCTCATCTTCTCTTACATTAGGTATTTCACTCCGGGAAAGGCGAAAAACCCCTCGCCTTTAAGCCAATTTGGTTCAGGGAAAATTCCTTTCCGGTCCTAACTCGCAACCAGTATTTACTCGGAGTGCTGTCCTTGAGAGGGATGGGTGGGTGGGTGCACGTCCTTCTCCCCGCTCCCGCCTGGCCGAATGAGGCGGTTGAGCGGGGAGCTCTAAAATGGCGCCCGGGACTTCCGCTCTCGCGAGAGTCCCGGGCGCACTCCTAACAAGGTTGCCGTGGCAACCAGGCCTGCTCCGCTTCCCGCCTCGCCGCCGCGGCCGCTCCTTCCTCGCCTCCCTTGGCCGGAGGGAGGAAAGGGGGCGCCGCCAAACCCCCGCCGCTTTAATCGCGGAGGGGACTTAGTTTATTCAGTTGGGTTTGCCTGGGTGGTATTACATTTTACACTTGTCACACTCGATGGTCCAGTGGATATAGTGTGAGGTTTGGGAGAGAAACAGTGACAAGAACTGAAAGGCATCTCCTTATGGGATGGGAAGGGGGGCAGCACAAAGGCAGGGGCGGCCCAGCAGCTGACTCAGCCCAGGGGGCTAAGGGGATGCAGGCACCCAACATTTAGGACAGGCATTGTCCCAGAAGACTCATGACACATCCCCTTTCTTTTGCTCTGGGAGGACTCACTAGGGGTCTTGACACCCACACAACCCAAATTGGGTGTCTTGGGGTGAAAGGATACTATGCCAGCTGGGCTTTCATGAGGAAGGCTGAAACCCAAGTGTACTTCAGGGCCTTCGGAATTAGTTTAGTTATGTTATCAGTGAATGTGCTTGATGGGGGATGTTACACACAGCCCCAGACTGTTTGGAGTTGTTTAATAAAGTGTGTGGCTTTAAACTCCACAAATGTGTTTTTGCCTCCTGTAGTAATTGTCTTGTGAAGAGCTTGTTAATGGTACCACGGAAAAGAGCACTGATTCTACAATTGTATTTTTAAGGTTGTGAGGTGATCTGAGCGCCCTCCGGCAGAAGGGTGCTATCTAAGTAAAATTATTATTATTATTATTTTATTTTATTTATTTACTAAAATGGGTGTTCACTTCTCCTAGTCACCACTCCATTTCTAATCTCTCCCTCCTTGTCCTGGCAGCGAACCTCTGCAACATCTTTAAAAGATGAGCCTAGAAACTAAAATTAATATCCATTGCATACTACGGGTACATTCTCAGAAGATTTATTTCAAATTAAAATAACAACTGCCACCAAACAACAAACATGATTCAAGCCAAAGCTTGGAAGCTGTCCTATTTCATTCTTGGGTGTTTCTTGTAACATGGGAAGGGGCACTTCCTACTTTCAGTGCCCCCAATGTACCACTAATAGCTGCTTAGTATGATGGAATTTTTATCAGTGGCCACACAGCAAAATTGAAACCAGAGGAAGCAACATTGGATATGAAGAAATGTGATGGGGGCTCAGTTCAGTCTGCTCTGGCCTAACTGGGCCAGTGCCAACCCCAAACTTTGTTCTGGGCCCTCCAATGTGGGTCTGGTTCAAACCCTAGTGTGGTTGGTGACCCGACTGGAAATGTGGGCACGGAACAAATTGGGTCAATGGTCCAACCCCTCAATGCACCCTGAAAGGTAAGAGTGGGCTGAACTGGGCAGGGACATCTGTTGCACACCCACCCAGCCCAATGTGGAAGGTCAGATAAGGATATGCTCTTCAAATATAAGGTATAGGCAAAGTCCTATTGACTTCAATTGAATTGGGACTGCACATTTAGGGTGTGGTTCTCACTGGGATATCACCTGCCCCATCGCTGAGGTGAATGCAGGAATGTAGCTAGGTTTTAATGTGTCCTGGTGTAGAAGGTGGAATAGGGACCCTCCTGATCAGTTCCCAGCAGCATGGAGGAAAGCTGCAACAGGGAGTCTGGATCCCTCAGACTTTTGGGATCAGGTGCAAGTACACTATTTGTCACTATTATAGCTACGCTCTTGGGTGAATTAGGCTCCTGGCTACAGAAGCTGGTAGCATGACTACTATTCTGAAGATGACCACATGACCACAATTGAAGATGGTGAAAATCACAGGCAGTGTAGTCTTGGGCTGAAATGAGAATCAAAAGGATTCTCACGAAAATCTCGTGAGAATCGAGAACCAGCAGCAAGGTCTTGTGAAGAGCTTGTTAATGGTACGAGATCTTCCAAGATTATTTAAAAATCTTTAAAAATCACTCTACAGCCACTCTGTCACTGCGGCCATTCTGTGCATGCATATCCCTTTCCCAAGATGGTGTGGGCCACGTCAGTGACATTTTGGAAAAGGACAGCTGGTCTGTACATCTGTAAAACTGGATGTCCTTCTCCCAAATGGCACCAACGTGGCCCATAACATCTTGGTAAAGGGTCATGCATGCGCAGAATAGCTACAGTGGCCATTTTTCACATGCACAGAGTATTTTAAAAGAAAATCTGTAGAGAACCTCGCAAGAATGATGTTGAGAACGGTCAATTCTCAGTTCATTCTGGAGTGCAAAAATCTCATCAAGAACTCAGTTCTTGATGAGATTTTTAAGATATTTGAGATTGAGTTTCAGTCCTAGTGAAGTCCTCTGACCAGCTGGTACTTGCACTTGGTCTGAGAATGAATTCAACTGAAATGAATGGGACCTCTGCCTAAAGGGCAGTAAGAAGCTTCAGGACTACACTGCATATCCTATTTTTGGAAACTATTTGCTCTCCATTCTGAAAACAGGGTCTAATACAAGAAGACCCTTAATGTTCTGCAACCCCCCCTCCCAGTTCTGCAACTAAGAAACCCAAATTCAGCAAACAAAATAAATTATGCAAACTAACTACATCCTGCAAATTATGCACATTCTGGATGCAAATACATTTTCCACAATGCCAATTTTGACTATATCAGTTTTGCATATCTCTTATATGTTAAAAGCTGTCACAACCGACCACACAGACCAATCAGCAGGAGTGGTTCTCCTCTCCTCTAAATGGCCATGCTCCTCTTCAGAAGCTGTGACAAATGACTACTATGGCACTGGAGTGCATACCAGCAACTACTACCAGCAACTACCAGTGTCATGTTAACAGGAGACCCCCTCCCACTCGTGACTATTGGGGGTGGGTACACCAATATCCATCATTCCTTAAACTTCGGGGGGAATTAGCTTAATGACTTAAACTGGGGTCTCCATGCGTTCAAAAGGATCAAGTGAGGACAGTACGCGTTACAGGCAGTTTATGTACCCTCCCCAAATAGAAAGAGAGAGAGAGACACAGGTGTTCAATAACAACACGTTTATTGCTATACAAAATAGAGAAACACAGCCCCGGTCTGACTGGTGGGATTTAAAAGGGGAAAACACATGCGGCTTGCGGGGAGTATGATAGGAGAAGGAGGGGGGGTCCGATGTTGGCTCAGCGATGGGGAGCGAGAGAACGTGGATGAGGGAGAGAGAGAGAGGGGGGGAATCCCCAGTTGGCTGGGAAAGTCTGGACCTGTGGTTACCTTTCCTTGCCTGTTGAGATGGGACAGATGGCTCACGGATCCAGAGGAGTTCGGAGAATGGAGGAAAAAAGAAGGGGCAGTCCAGAATCTGGGAGATCTCTCAATTCAGACACACACAGAGTGACCTGCACATATCTGGGTCCCAAGATTTCTCAAACGGGTGATGGGAAAACCAGGGGCAGTTAAAGGGTGCTGGACAAAGGAGCTTTGGAGGCTACGATGGGTCATTTGAGGTGTACAATGGGCTAACGAGGGGAGGTTGCTTCCATGACAAAAGGGGCTATACCAGATACACCAGATACCTTTTACACAGGAGGTAAGGGTAAACAAAAAGTGAAGGGAGGGAAGGAAGGGCTTAACGACAGGCTACAGGATACAATGAGTGTGTGTCTGGTTTCTCTTGGGGAATACGGAGATAGGATGTTGCTGCTCTCAGTCATGGCTACCAGTCCTTTGTCACAACAGGGTGAGCCCTTCTTCTTAACAACTCCATTCTTTATTCATAGAGCTCTCCCTTCTAGTCTTTTTCTCAACCTTAGGCTGGTATTTTTCCATGAGCGGACCCTTTTTGCTAGGAGCTAGGGTGGTTGGGCCCAATCCTTTCTTTCCATGCTTTTCACATGCCCCCCCCCCCCCTTTCGCTTGTGCACCTCATATGGGGAGGCTTCTCTAGAAAGCCTTTATCCCCATGTTCTCTGGCCTCTGGTTGCCTCTGGGGGCTGCCATTTCAGACCCCCTTGGCCTAGGTTTGCGGCCCTGGCTTATACATCAAAAAGGGGGGTGGGTGTATCCATCTTTGGGGGGCTTGAGGCCCTTTCTAACAGACAGTTAGGCCTGAAACAACAAATCAGGGTGAATGTTGCTTCTATTGTAAAGAGAACATTCTCCTTCATTCACACAATGCGGAAACTTACCAGGTTTTCCTGTTTTCACCATTTGTTGTGATTTTTCATGAGTTGAAGAGATTGGCTAGAGAGCCAATCCCAAACCCCATGTGTACCCTATACGCAACCCAGACAGCTGTGGAGACACAAAATTGCTGGCTAAGTGCCAGGGAAGTGCTGGAAATTGCCATAAAAATGCTGTAAAAGTGCTGTAAAACTGTAAAATGTTTTTAAAATCTCCAAATGTAACAGAAAGTTACGAAAAGTGACAAAGATGATGGAAGTAACAAAATAGCAAAGAAATGCTGGAAAGTGATGAAAAATAATGAAAAATGCAGGGAAATTACAAAAATGAAAGATAAAAAATTCAGGAAAATGACGAAAAATGCAGGAAATGTAAAAACAATGATCACAGGCACCAAATATTGATCATTTTGAAAACGTGGAATCACCAGAAACTGATCAAGTACCTACCAACACTCACAAGCACTCCCAAATTGTTGGTATTTCCCTTCAGAACAGGAACAATTACTCTCATCTGAGCCATAGTACACCAATACCTCATTAGCTACCTCCCAGTTCTGGCATCTCATTAACTCTCTCAAAGTGCTCCCTACTAACACTATATTTTTGTGGTGGTAGAGGCAATGTATGTGACAATTTATCCAAATGGAAAATTCTGGGAGAATAGCTGAGATTGTTGTAGTATGGAATTTATGGGGTTCCATAGGAAGCAATCCACATCCATTAAATTCAACAGGAGTTTTGCTGTTTTCTTCAATGAGTTCAGAAGTGCAGTCATAGGGCTTGATTCTGTGAAGATCTGTAAGCATTTAACTCCAGTTAACTTCACATATGAATGTTGTCTGAAGTCAGGATTGAGCCTACCGTGTGCAAAAAATAATGATTCAAAAAATCTGGCATCCATGTACATTGTAGGTGGCACTATTTAATTAAACTGCTTGTCACTATGGGGCTACTGTCTAGTTCCTCTATCCTTTGAAAACAGATCTTCCCCACAAAATATTTTAGTCTTTCATTAATCCTTTATTGGCATGCTAAACTAATGAGATTGAGTAGAGAAGTCTGACCTTCTTTCTAATTGGGCTTTGGAATGGGAAGCTTTTTACAAATGTTCTTTGAAAAGTCACTCTGACTAATTCTTGTTCAAAGCTTGCAAAACCATACGTACAAACAATTACCAACTGGAAAGATTGTGTTCAAGGGGCAACTGATGATTTAACTGATAGTTATTGTAATAGACTTGAGAAATTATGCTAACTGGTGTGGTTCACTTTAGGAAAAAGGTGTCTACACTAAGGTCTGTAGGGCAATATTCTAAATGGTCATTTTTACAGAAGATGCACCCAGAAATCTGGGCGTTCATGTGTGGGTGAGTTCTGTGTAAAAGACATGGTGGGTTTGCGTGCACACATGCTCCCGCCGAATACACATCCCTTTCCCACCTCCCACCCACGCAACCACAACTGCCCCTGGATCCCTGAAGCCCTGGACTCTATCCTTCACATTGTTTCTAAAAATCAGAATTTAAAAAGAAAGCACACAGCTATCATAGCCTCTCATCTTATTAATATAGTTCCTTCAGTTTTCAAATTGCTGTACAATCCTTATCTAATTCACCCTCACAACAACCCTTTAAGGGAAATCATTATAATTAATATTTTACAGAGGAGAAACTGAGGCTGAAAGTTAGTGATCTGCCCATGGTTAAGCCTTTGACCTTCACTTTCTACCATTTAGCTACAAAAGCAGCAGATAGACACTTCAGCCAAATCTTGCTCAGTCTCTCGGGCATGGAGCAGGGTTTATGCCCCCCATTATCTTGTCAGAATGAGAGGAGGAGGTGGGAATCTGTGGATTCCTGGGCATGCCCAATGAGCTCTGAACAATCCTGAGGAGCTCTAGCATTGGATGAAGAGAGCTCCAAGGAGAGCTGAGTGGATTCGGCTCTCATTTCCCACCTTGCACATAAGCCTTGGGCAATCTTGCAAGACACAGGATGCCTCACTAATTCAGTCCCCACTCAGCCGGGAATGGGCTGTGATGTCCTTGCGACTTGGAGCAGAGACAAAGTAGATCTCCTTTTCCTTCACCTCCCCACTCAGGTAGAGGTAGTGATAGGCAAGGGGGTGTTAGTAGGGTTGTGTCATCTCCCACTCCTTGCTGAATACACAGGATGAGACACACATATTAGAGCCTTCTTCAGGGTCAATTAACCCCCACCCTCCCATCCCACTTCAGGTCTTGCTGGGAGCAGCCAAGGTTTCACTGAGTTCTTAGCTGGGGGATGGGTACTAAAATAAAAAATAAAATAAAAATGTAATAAATAAAATATAAGAGATAGAGTCATGTCTGGCAAGGAAGCTACAAGGTGGCCACAGAGGGTATCAAGACCCAGGACCACCCCCACCCCTCCAACCACGCAATATATATCACTGACCAGAAATTGGGGCAGCAATGTGGAATCTGCAGGACAACTTTCTAGCACTCAAGAAGTGGCAGGATCAAGGTCCCCTTGCAGGACACAGATTCATGTCAGATTTAGAAGACAATGGGTGTTTTTACATGAGACAGGCGGGGGTGGTGGTTTGTGGTTGGAGCGTGGGCATCATTTGTAGGTGAGCGCTTCAAGCGAGCAGCCCCATGCATGGTCTTCCCATCCCCGTGTGGAGAACTCCAGATTTTTCTGGAGTTCCCGATGTGTGGACAGGGTGAGCGGTATATGTATCGCCAAATTCACATGAGTCGTCCTGCATGTGGACAGTGGAAGTCCATGTATGGGGTCAGGGGCAGATTGGCCATTGAATCCACCAGGAGGATTCCGGGTGGGGTGGGCCAGCTGGGAGGGCCACTCCCGCCCCACGGCTTTTAATTATTATTTTTTATTATTATTATTATTTTTAAAAAATAATATTTTTTTAAAAAATGCTTGTCGGTCCCCCCTTGGAGGGGCTCTGGCCTGCCCATTACAGGCCACTCCAGCCTGGAACAGGCCATCCTGAGTCCCCTCCCCCCCACTCCTCACACAGTCTGGCACCAGCGCTCCCTCCTGGAAGTATAAAAGCAACTTCTGAGAGGAAAAGACTCGTGGCCAGAGTGTGCATGCGAGGAGAGGAGCAGGAGGCTCAGAGTGCTCTATGCAGCTGCTACAACTTGCAGTGGCAGAAGAAGGCAGCAGGTGGGTTCTGGGGCTGCCTGACTGGGGGGTGTGGGCTCCTGCTGGGGCCAGCTGTCCTTGCTTGGCCTGGGGTAGCCTGGCTGGCCTTGCTTAAAGGGGGTGGCCTGGGGCCTGAGGACGGGGGCTGACCCTCTGCTTGGGGTGGCAGCCTGGGTTTGGGGGGCTGGTCTGGCTTGTGGGGTGCAGGGCCGGCCTGGGCTTGTGGGGCCGGCCTGGCTTGTGGAGTGGGGGGCAGGCCTGGGATTGTAGAGCCTGGTTTGTGGGGTGGGGGGCCAGCCTGGCTTGTGGGGTGGAGGGCTGGCCTGGGCTTGTGGGGCCGACCTGGGTTAGTGGGTCCGGGGGAGCGGCCTGGGCTTGTGTGGACAGCCTGGCCTAGCTTGGGGGTGGGGAGATGGCCTGGACTTGTGGGTCTGGCCTGGGCTGGGCTTGTGGGGCCGGGGGGATGACCTGGGCTTGTAGGGTGGGAGGGCCAGCCTGGGCTTGTGGGGCCAGCCTGGC
>QEPC01010383.1:1038431-1064609 GCA_003113815.1 Sphenodon punctatus | reverse complement strand
CCCCACAAGCCAGGCCACCCCACAAGCCAGGCCAGCCCCACAAGCCCAGGACAGCCCCCCACCAAACAGGCCAGGCCAGCCCCACAAGCCCAGGCCGGCCACCCACCCCACAAGCCAGTCCAGCCCCACAAGCGCAGACCACCACCCCAAGCAAAGATCCAGGCCCCAGGCCTCAGGCCACCCCCCTAAGCAAGGCCAACAGGGCTCCCCCAGGCCAGGCCCCAGGCTGCCCCCCACCCCCAAGCAAGGACAACCTGCCCCAGCAGGAGCCCGCACCCCCCAGCCAGGCAGCCCCAGAACCCACCTGCTGCCTTCTTCTGCCACTGCAAGTTGTAGTGGCTGTGTAGAGCGCTCTGAGCCTCCTGCTCCTCTCCTCACTCGCATGCTCTGACCATGAGACTTTCCCTCCTGGAAGTTGCTTTTATACTTCTGGGAGGGAGCGCTGGGACCAGACTGTGTGAGGGGTGGAGGGGGAGGGGACTCAGACCAGCCCGTTCCAGGCTGTGGGGACCTGGAACAGGCCGACCTGAGCCCCCCCCCCCCCACAGGGGACCGACAACCATTTAAAATAAATAAATTTAAAAGCCGCGGGGCAGGAGCAGCCCTCCCAGCTGGCCCAGCCCACTGGGAATCCTTCCAGTGGGTTCAATGGTCAATCCGTCCCTGCATAACAGGCTGCCACGGAAACCAAATGACCACAGCTGTCTGGAGCAAAGTAGTTTATCAGGAGAACTTTTTACACACAAAAGTTCTGGGAGAAGTTCTATGTAGACGTTCAAAGAGCCAGATGTTTAAGATCTGGGTGAGTGATTTAGACACACAGAAAGTTCAGGATGTAACAGCAAACTTGCAGGCAAAATGTGTGTGTAAAAACACCCAGTGGAAGCAAGATTCAATCTCATAAATTCTTATGCCATAGTTTAGGGAACTACAAGTGTTCTGATCAGTCTCTACCAAAATGCTGTGTCCCCTAGCACAGCCAGTGAAATTAACAAAGGAAATTTTCCCTGATCCCCAACTAGGAAGCCCCATCTTCCTGTTTTTAGACCCCAAATGCACACATACAGGAGAAAGGTTTTGGAGCTCCCATTTCTAAATGAAAGGCTCTGGTCCTTGACGGGCTGCTGAAGTGCATGCCCAACTAAAATGAATGGTGTCAGTGCAGTGTTTGAAGCTGCCAGTCTGATTTTACACCTTCAAAATGGCATTATATAATATCTGTTTTTAAACCCAGCGATTCCTTCAAATTCTAAGTTAGAGCTGTCACATTACTCACAGCAATGACACATAACTCTGGGGGATTTACCCACTGACTTTGATGGCCACTCTTTCGGTGAACTGGCTGACTTGTGGAATTGTGTGCTAACCAGAGCCATGGACATGGACCCTTTTTACACAAGACGTACCCACTCATGCCCTCACACGCACATGCAGTGGACATGAGTGGGTGCGTCCTATTTGAAAGCGGCAGCGGGTGGGTGGATATGTGTATACACTCCCGTGTAATGCCCACCTGCACGCATTGCCCCCTCACAGAGCAACCAGTAAAAAATACAGGTTGCATCATGCGGGGGCATGCGTGGGAATGTGGGAGGGGATGGATGTGCTCCCATGTGCAAATCCCCCACACCCCCACAGCAGCATGCCAATGGACTTCCCCCCCACCCCAGATATGGCTCGTTTAAAAAGGGCCATGGTTGCACACGGCATTCACTCCCCCCACTTCAGCAGCACAGGTCACACTGGTATATGGAGGGCTTAAGGTGGATGAAGTAGGAGGGTAGTTGTTTGAGCGCAGGTGGCTGTTGAGCTATTTATTAATTATTATTATTTTATTTTATTAAGCATTTATATAGTGCCAGCAATGTCCCTGGCACTTTTCAATTGTAAGAAAGAGACACAGTCCCTGCCCTAGCAGGCTTACAATCTAAGAGAGACAAAGGGGGTGGGGAAACAGAGGAAGAGACAAGGGATGTTTTTACACACACATTTCTCCTGCATGTTTGCTGTTACATCCTGAACTTTCTGTGTGTCTAAATCACTCACCCAGATTTTAAACATCCAGCTGTTTGAACTTCTGCGTAGAATGTCTCCCAGAACTTTTCTGTGTAAAAAGTTCTCCTGGTAAACTGCTTTGCTCCAGGCAGCTGTCGTCACTTGATTTCCATGGCAGCCTGTCACGTCTACAGCTGCAACTTCAGTTACTTTTAGGTCAGCTGCAGCTACTTTAGGTCAGTATTTGTCTGATGAATGAATCCAGGAACTGCTTCAGGGCAGTGTGTTTGAGTGAATAATACATCCGGAACTTACGTGTAGACTTGTAAACCCAGAAGATTGGGTTTACATACACTTTAAGGTGTGTGTAAAAATGCCCATTGATACATACGTGAACTCGTGAGGTCTCAGGTGCAAATGCTTGGCTTAGTTACAATTCCCTTGCTAAGCACCCCTGTGTGCTGTGGAGGGCCATTGTCCTCCCTTCACTCAAGGGAGAGGATACAGTGGTGAGGGGTGGATTCTTTCCCATCTGACGGGGAGCCGGCGAACTGGTGGCAGCTTGCAAACTGCGTTCCTCCTGGAATGCATTAGGAGATTTCAGCACCGTTGCGCTGCATGGATTGGCTGGTTTGAGGCCATGTGGTCAAGGAGCGTGCTGTGCAGCTCTCATTAGGCTAGCAGCATGCGGATGAACCCCACCCACCCACCCACCCTATGACTGGTACCGTGGATCTGATCCGGTCGCCTATTTTGATTGAGGGACCAGGAAGGAATTTTTCCCTAGAAGAGGGTTTTTGACTTCCTCACGGTGCTGCTCTCCTTGTCAAGAATTCTGGGTGGATTGGTGAGTTAGTTACTTGAATTGTCATGGCTGTTGCGATTTTCAGTACCATACAGTAAATTGGTAAGGGCTTTATAGCCTGGGTGCAGTGGGGGATGATCAGGATCATCCGACATGGTGGAGCCTGGGAAGCAACTTAGGGGATGGACACCCCAGATGATCCCAGGAAGGAAGGGCAGATGTTGTGGGTGTATGGGTAGGATCCAAGAGGTCCCAAAAATATGCATCAGCAACATCTGTCCTTCACGGAAATTGATCAATGCGGTCCATGGGAAGGGGATTGGACTGGCATCTCCAATCCAAAACGGTGGTAACTCTATGGTACTGAAAGCAGGGAGTGAAGGGGAAATTCAGATTGGATAATGAATTAATATGGCACTCCCCTTGTTATTCGATCACCTTAATTGGGACCAATTTAATTGGCATTCAATTGGGCACGGTAATAATAGAAGTGAGGTTAATTGGCTACTATTGGTTTTACTTCGCAAGACGAAGGTTTAAATAATTCAATTCAGGCTAATTGGGCTTTGATCTTATCCACCGCTTTTTAAGGTATTAGAGTGGGTACGTTTTGTTAATTGGTTTTGTTTTTCTTAACAGGTTAATTAAGATTGGCTTCAATAAATACAGCTGCGGCCAGCTTTTACCCAATATCCTTCGTGTCTGTGTCCTTATTCCTAGTGTGGGGACAAGAATGTAGCTACTCATTTAATGTTACACAAGATGCAATGATTCAGGATAAGTCAGCAAGGGGAACAAGGAGCGAGGGAAAGCTTGCTGGAAAAGGTTGGGTTTGAGGAGGGTTTTGAAGGTTTGGAGGGAGGAAGCCGAGTGAATATATTCAAGGAGGGAGTTCTAGGCATGGGGGTGCTGCCAGGGAAAAGGGGTGGATGCGTTTTGAGGAGTAGGGGAGTCGTGATCAGGCAAGGGTGGTGGCAGAGGAGGAGAAGAGCTCCCGGACAGGAGTGTAGTGGGAAATGAATGCTGATAGATAGGGGGAAGCAAGGCCTCAAAGAGCCTTGTAAGTAAAAACCAGGAGTATGTGAAGAATGCGTTCAGGAACAGGGACTTGTGCTGAAGTCAACTGAATGCAGAAAGATAATTTCTGAAGGACTATGCTATGGCTGTGTTTGTGGCAAATAAAGCTTTCTTCTGTATCCTAGCCTTTGCAGTCTGGTGAATTGCTTGGTTTATTCAGTTTGTCTGTGCCTGGATCTAGAATTGTCTATTGACCACTGTGACATAGGGTGTTTTTACACACACATTTCTCCTGCATGTTAGTTGTTAGCATGTTAGCTGTTAAATCCAGAACTTTAAGGTGTGTGTAAAAATGCCCATATTTGATCATTTCTTTGCAGACAAAATCACTCATATTCACCACAACCTGGGTGCTGCTGTTTTGAGTACAGAGTCAGAGTTTGAGGTTATAGAAGCTCAGCCTTCTCCCATTTGGTTGGATTAGTTTCAGCTGGTGTCACCTACTGATGCAAAGGATGGGATGATGCCAGTGACTAGCTGCAAATTAGATCCTTGCCTGTCCTGGCAAGGTTCTCCCACCAGGAGACGTTGGGTCCATTGCTTTTGGGGGTTGTAATGCCTTCCTTTGCAATGGTAAGTTGTTGGACACCATCAAAATTGTGGTTGTCAGGCCCCTGGTCATACAGCCTCCCTGGTCAACTATCATCTAGTCTTTAACCGTCTCTTTTTAGGGACTGTTATTGAATGGGTGGTTGTTCAGCAGTTTTGGGAACATCTTGACACTATCAGCTTCCTGGGCCCATGTTCGTCTGGTTTTTGTCCTGGGTATAGTAATGAGAGCATGGTTGTGCCAGTGGACAACAATCTACAGTTAGGGCATGCAGAGAGTAGGGCTCTCTGCATGCCCTTACCGTAGGACACAGCATTATTTTATTTTATTATATTTTATTTTCCCCATTTACAAAATCCCCTTAGTTTTGTGGGGTTTTCATAAACAAAACTGTTCATCTTTGGGGTGGGTGGGTTGTTCGTTGGTTTTTTGTTGTTTAATTTTATTAAAGGTAATAATAAAAGTATTTTTTTAAATCACTGCGCATGCGCAAAATGGCCTCAAGACCATTCGGCACGTGTGCCGCCCTTTCCCAAAATGACGCCGATGCTGTCAGTGCCATTTTGAGAAAGGGAGGGCATGTGCAGAATGGCCCAGAGGCCATTTGTGCATGGATAGTGATGTTGGGTTTTTTATATAACAAAAATGGAAACTTTTCCCCTTTGTTTTCTGGGTTTTTTTTCCTTTTTTTCTTTCTGTTTTCGTTACCTTTGTCATTCGCTGGAATATTTTAATTATTAAAATGAAGGGTGCTTTGCTTGTTTTAGTAATTAAAAATTCTCGGTTGTTGCCCCAATGCTGTAGAACTCCCTTCCCCTGGAGGTTAATCTAAGGTGAAGCCTGAGTATCTTCCAGAGGTAATGTACAATTTTTCTTTTGGCCAAGTATTTGGCAGATGAGCTAGAGGTAGGATGGAGATTCTCAGGGAAGTTTTTTATGGGACTTTTATATTTGTATGTATTTAATTTTTGCATATTTTATTCTTTTTTTATAAGCCACCCTGAGTTTTAGGGGTATACATTTAAATAAAGAAATAATAATGTACTGAAAGGCTCTCTCAAAACATGCCATATTGTATAGTACACACTGTAATGTATAGTAATTTACATTCTGTAGGTTGTGGCTACTGGAGAAATCTTTCCTAAGCAAGTGACAAGTTAGCTTATCTAGACCCCTGATTAAATTAATAGGGTGAGTCAAGTTATCTCATTGCTGCTCAGTTAACTGTTAAATTCAATCACCCAATCCCTTGGGGATGGAGCAGGGATAGAGATAATGTAGACAGTAGAGGAAAAGGGGTCCAAAAATAATTGTGTGCATTCAAATGTCAGCTGGTTTGTTGTGATAAATATAATAAGGCCACTGGAGTAACCACTGATTATCAATAAGAATGGCAATTCAGTGCATTAACTTTTTCTGTGCGTCTCAGCATGCTAAATTCTCTGAGGCCCAAGAGAGTGCCCTACATTTCCATAAAAGTGAAAATCAAAAGACACCTGGTTCTAATCTCACTTTACACCAGGTGTACAGCTCAATTTATTTCATTCGAGTTGCTTTTGATTTATTATTTAACAGTAATTTAAGTATTCATTGTACTTTCAATTTCTTATTTATTTCCCCCAAACAGAAACTCGGTGAGGTAGTTCATTATTATGACCTGAATCTGCAGAACCAAGTCTGCAGGATAGTGACTTACCCAAGGCTGCCTAGGAAGCTCACAGCTAAGATGGGATTTGAACCCTAACTCCCAAGTTCAAATCTAATACATTTTTGATTAGGCCACACTACTATACTACTTCTCTGTGTTTCACATCAATGTGGGAACAGTCAAGCTACATTTGTGACTAACCTGAAGCTATTAGGTCAGTGACTCCCAAATATAATGAGGAGAAACCCAAAGTTTCAACAGGGAAATTGCAGAGCAATTAGCTTTACTAAGGATAGTTCATGTGAATGGAATCGGATTAAAATGGGCTTTCCTTTATGTGTAAAGAAACTTACAGTCAGTGTAAAGTTATCCTACAGCTTCTTCTTAGGCTTGGTCTTTAGGACCGTAAGTTCTTTCCTGAGGAGACAGCCCTGGCTTCTGGGGGATGGGGATGAAATATCTGACATCACCTCCCACTCTTGACCACCAATAGAGCACTGGCGGAAAAGCTGGAGTGTGCCGTGCGAGGGCAGCTAAAAATGTGCATGGGAGTCAACACCCATGCATCCCCAGCCAGCCATATCAGTGGAGAGGTCCGCCGTCAGATGCCAAAGTCAGAACTAGGGTGGAAACAGAGAACAACTCTGCGAGGCAGATCATCTTTGTTCCCATTTTTTTACAGATAGGGAACTGAGTCTGCAGGATAGTGACTTACCACCAGGATAGTGATACAACCACCCATGTCCACCCATCAACCACCCACCCGAATGCCCATGTGAAGGTGGCATAGGTGGCCCATGTGAAGTGATTATTATTTGCTTCATTAGGATCCATCGCTTCCGAGGCTGCCTAGGAAACTTACAACTAAGATGGACTTTGAACCCTAAACTCCCAATTTTGTAAATATTATTCAGTTTTGGATAATACAGAAAAATATTCTTACAAGTATTCACACCTGAACCAATATTCACATATTTGCTATTTTGAGAATTTCATTCACTTTGCTTATTCAGTATTACTTCATTTTGGGACTATTTCATGCTATTTTGGGGCTATTTCATGTTCTTCTGTGAATTTTATGGTACTTTTTAGTAGTACCAAAATAAAATACTGAAATACCAAATACCAAAGCAATAGCAAATAGCTATTGCTATCTGCTTCATCAGGATCAGTTCAAAGAATAAGCAAATTCAACAAATATAATATATGCTGTAGATTTTCATTTCTAGTCAGAACCCACATAAGAGGGTGTTTCCAAAAAGGACAGAGCCAGCCAATGTTCAGAACTCGAGCTGCAATTGGGTGCTCCACCAGTCAGGCACCCCGTAGAATATGGGGTGGCCCGGTTCACCTCAGTTTCATTCAGTCACCAACTGGTACCCAAACGTGAGCTGAGGTGTTACCAGAATCCCTAGGCTGACTCACCTCATCACCCGGCTACTGCTCCTCCAGTCCTGGTTGCTTCTTGAGGCCTGTTGCTTCCTGCTCCTCCCTGGCCAGTGAACTGGGGACTTCCCTGCTCGGCTTTTTCTGAGTGGGGGATCAGGGGAGAGGAGGCCTCTTCCCACCTGCAAGCATCCCCCTAATGGGTCCCCTGTTCTAAGGTGAATGAAAGTGGGAAGAGCCTCCCCGTATGCTCAGAAAAAGTCTAGTGGGGAAGTCCCCAGATCAGTTGAACAGTGTGCCAGCCAGGGAGAGGAGCAGCTAGTCTTGAACATCAATCAGGATTGAAGGAACAGCAACCAAGCAGTGAGGTGAGTTGGCCAGAGGAGCCATGAGTGTTAGGGATGTGCGAACACCGGGGGGGAGTTCAGTGTTCAGCACGTTTGGGGTTCGCCACCCCCAAACCATTTGGGTTCAGGCTGTTTGGCCCGAACCTCTTTGGTTTCACCGAACCCGTTCAGAGAGGGCAAGGGGAACCTGGTTTTCCCTCCCCCCTCCAGGCTGGGGCACCAGGGCACTGGGGCACCAGGGGCTCAGTTCCAGTTAAAAACAAAAACCCCACCAAAGGGATTGACCTACCTGGTGGTGCTGGAGCTTTGGCCCTGTGTCCAGCATCAGCAGCAGTGGTGGGGGGTCCAGCTCCGGCTGTGCTCCAGAATGCTTGAGGCCTCTTCTAGGCCTTCTTGGAACTGAAGGAAGGCTTCTGTCCCCTCCCAGAAGGCCTGGAAGAGACCTGAAGTGTTCTGGAGCACCGTTGGAGCCGGACCCCTCGCGCTGCCGCTGCTGCCGCCGGACCCAGGGCCAGAGCCCCAGCACCACCAGGTAGGTCGATTCCTAGGATGGGTTATTTTATTTTTTAAACATTTACCAGGCTGGGCAAGGTGGGTGAGGGAGGAGAGTCCCGGTACCCCTTCCACCCATGCAGCCTGAAGGGGGGAGGGAAAACTGGGTTCCCACCTGTCCCCTGCCCGAATGGGTTCAAAACCCAAACTTTGTTGGCCGGTTTGGGCGGTGGGCAGTTCAGGTTTGGGGTGTTCACCAAAGGCCCAACCCCCCCGAGTTCGGGCCAAACACCAAACCCCCGAACTCTGTTTGCACATCCCTAATGAGTGCCAGGATAGACATCTTTGGGCATCCTGAGACACCCCAATAATACCCATGGTTTGGGGCAGTGGATACACAATGGGGGGATTGGGTACATCGTCGAATGCCTGAAAATATGGATATTGCCTGTGGGTAGCTAATGCGTGCCCACTGCAATTCTGTTCAGAGCCCACTGGGAAATAAATGAACAAAATTTTAGCCAAAAGGCATACTGTCCTTTTCACCAAAGATAAGGTAAGAAGTACAACACTTATAAAATGGAAGGGGGTGGGAGAGAAATCATCCAAAAAGTAGCTACAGCCACTTTGCTGGGTTTAATGGTTTAGAGAAAGTTTTCTTTCTTCTTTGGTTAGGTTGTGTTTAAATGTAGCATTCGTTAGCTCTGGACATTATTTTATTGTTTGATTAACTAATATATTTTTTACTTCATGTGACTTCATGCACTGAATTTATGCGAGGTAGGTTGCTTGAGATTTTCTTTGGAGTCTGCGATTCCAATGAAAATTTTGAATTTTCTTCCAAAGAAAATTTGGAAAATTTGCGAGTCTGGGATTTTCTTTGGAGACAAACAAGAAGGAACCTAAGACAAGAACTTTAAGCAAAATTTAAAATCTAGATGAAATCTACAATGTACAACATTTTCAGCTTCCTCTCTTTAATTATATGGGTCACAGAATTTTGGCACCATTCAGATGATGATGATGATGATGATGATTTTTTCTCAAATCAATTTTCTATTCATCAATTTATTTATTTTTTGGTCTGTGGCTGGCCTTTGAAATATAGCTGACAGATACTCCTTTTAAATGTAACTGGAAGATAAACCATTAGTAAGCCAGCTATTACAGTCTACAGTGATCGAGGCATTTTCTGTTTGTTTGTTTTCCACAACAGGTAGAAAATTGTCAACAAGCCTTTTACAACAAAGCTTCTGCATTTATGATAGAAACAGTGGAAGTGCAGCGGCATAGCTGATAGTTCACTAAAAAATAGAAGAAAAAAATGGAAACTGAGTCCTAGAAGCAAACCACTGTCATTTGTCACTGATTGCCATACACACCTGTGCTTCACAGTCTGTGACATAACACTTCCAGAAGTATAATGTGCAATGTAATAAAGAATTTTAAAAAACTTATCACCAATCTTTTGGACTCCAATCCATTAAAGAGGAAGGGGTGGAAGCGCCGGCATAAGCAAAGGATTGTAAGTCAGTGACCTTAGTGAGAACCAGGTCAGTCAACAAAAAATGCAGGTTTTCGTTTGTTCCTTTTTCCTGCAGTGGGAGATGAGCCCAGATTTGAGTCTTGAAACCTGACCCAGAACACCCTTGGCACAGCCTTGCACATAAGTAATGTTCTTTGTATTAAAACACTTCTTTTTCCCATTAGGCTTTTGTGTTTCAGTATTTTCGTTGTATTAAATCAACAGTATTTTAGCTTTAGCCTCTTCTTTGTTTTACCGCAGATTTTAGTTTTGCTTTCCCCTGATGCTTCCCGTACTACATGTATTGCAAAACACTATAAGAATCTTATTTTTATGACATGCTGCTGCTGGATTAATCACAATTTTACCGGCAATTCAGATAATCACATCAGATGTACCAAATCTGTGACCAACAAACATGTCACAGTTGTCAGTATACTGCTGTCTGTCATGGTCCTGAAGAATTTTATGACATCAGCTGATGCACAGAATCCAGATCTTCCCATTCCAAATTATCTGCACTACCACCTGAGCCCCTCCTTACAGGGCTAGAAGGATGAGCTCTTGAACCTGTACAAATTCAGTGGAGCTTTCTGTAACTTAAGATCACCAGTTATAACAGGGGTAGGACACATTTTCCTAATCCCGAGAGCCATATCAGTTTACCACAATTGGGCCAAAGAGATGCATATGGCTCTAGAGAGACAGTTTTCCAACTTCTGGATTATAATCAGCAGTCTGTAGGGTCCACATAATTGACTAGTTGTGGTTCTATCTTCCAATGAACAGACAATCCAGAGATGGAGTGTGGTCACCGTGTTGGTCCTAAGTGAAAGAGAGACAAATGGTATTTTCAGACATGACGAGCCTTTCAGCCCGCCACGCTGAGCTCTGGACTGGGATCCATCTCAGATTAGCCGTCCATCAGACATGCTTGCCTGATCACAGATGGGAATCTTGGTAGGGACGGGGCTGCACGGTGTGACGTGCGGCCACTCAGCCCCACCCCCTCGTGCATCCATGGCCGCCTGCCCTCAGGGAGACAGGTGGGCGCAGCGGCCAAGAAGGCCGCTGCAACCAATTCTGTCTCGTGGTTGGGGCTTGATTCCGGGACGGGGCTAAACGTCGTTCATTATGACCATTGCCAGCCCCATCCTGGATCGTGGTCAACCTAACCACAGTTCAGGAGGTGAGGCTGGCCTCATCTCCAGAACCATAGTCCATTTTATCCTGACCGGGATCACTGTGGTGAAAATCTGGCCTGGAGTAAATAGACATTCATGGGATCACAGCCACCACCCTGAATCCACTGTGATTCAGGGTGGTTGACTGTGATCCCGTAACGTCTGAAATTACCCAAAGTGGTTCAAATTATGAATTTCAAATGAGACACAAAGTGGTTCAAATGATGGCCCAAAAGCTTGCTTATTTCCACCAACAACAGTTGGTCCAATAAAAGATATCATCTGAGCCACTTTGTCCCAAAGAATAGAAGTACACATGTACAAACTATCCATCTAATTCACTTTGTTACCCTCAGAGTGTAATCCCATGGACAAAAAGGTAGCATATATTCATCAGTCTATGTAAGTAGAGAGCTAGAGCTTTGTTAAACACAAGCTGAAATGAGCAAAAATTAACTTTATATATAATTTTATATTTTTGATAGGAATGAAATGAACATCCAAAAAGAATAGCATATTCAGTGAATTAGCAGCCTGATGCTATACCCACCCATCCATGTAACATGCGTGCAACTCATATGCAGGGGGGGTCGATCCCATGGCCCGCGGAAACCACACACAACCCACACACTAGTCTATAGCGGAGACATTGTGCTGCATGAATCCCACAGGGATCCCACATAGAGGGGGTTTGGGATTGTGGTCGATTTATTGCACACACTTTGCATGCACGTGACGTGTACACGGCACATGCACAGTGCATTGCACATACGCTGCTTGCATATTGTACATACATTGCAAATACAGCTATAGGATGGTGCCGTCTTTGAATCCATCTAGTCAAAGTGGATACAAAGTGCTATTTGAATTTAAGGCTGCTTGCACATGAGACAGGATGGAGGGATGGGATCTCCTGTGAGCTAAAATCATGTCAGGGGGTTCATGTGAAGTTCCACTCATGTGCGGTGGGTTTTTGAAGTGATTAGCCAATTTCTACCATGATTTCAGTGATGGGAGCCAGGGATGAAAATCCATCCCTGTCTTCCATCACTGAAAACATGGTGAAAATATGCTAAACACTGCTGCACATGAGCAGAACTTCACATGATCTTGCTGACATGTTTTCCGTTCACAGAAGTTCTTTCCCCCTCCTGTCTCATGTGCAAGTGTCCTTAATGTCAGATGTGTTGTCTTGTAATGTTGGAATTGTTAAAGCTGAAATGAGTACTCCAAAAACCCCATGTAAATCTGTCAAATATATGCCTCCCAAATTAAAATGATGGCTCAGGCAATAAGTGATAACTTTTTATGCTTTTCCAGACATCTGTTTTGATTATTTCAGGGTTTTTATGTTCAGTTATTTCAAAATGGGTGTTACATTTTATTATAAATGTTGCAGGGCTGAAGGTGTGCTCTATGGGTGACCTGCAACATATATAATAGAATATTTCAGCAGCAGGAGCACTGGTGGGTCGCTATTCCAGTGGTGTTACTCCTACATGAAATGCTCTCAGACTCCTAAGTCCTGAGCAAGCTTTCTCATCTGCAACCTTTTTGACCTGGCTGCAAGGGAAGAACTGTCTTGCTCACCTTGTGCAGAAGGAGGGCAAGCCTGGTGTTGCTAGGGTAGCAATAGATGGTATTTCTTTCCATAGACAGGTCCCAGTGACTTCTCATACCCAGTTTTATGGTTGCATTCCTAAAAGACACACAAGGTTATAAGAAAATCTGAAAATGGAATAGTCAGTGGTGGCACAGGGGAGTAACGCAGGATTTCCAAAAACTTGGGACCTCCTATTCCATTCCCCATTACCAGAGTCGCAGAAATGGGAGAGGAGATGAAGGAAAGTGGGCAGTAAGTCGCTGAGCCTCGAGCAGTCATTTTCCTCTTGTTAGCACTTAAGGCTGGCCTCGGGAAAAGCCTTGATAAAATATGAAAGACTTTCCCCATGAATGGTATAAAATCTTTCAGGCCAGTGAATTACTGTTAGATATCTGCAGGGAAGAGAGTGATACCCATTATTTAAGCATAATTAGTTATTTCCTTTTCCTCCTGAAAACATAATTGCACATCTGGAATGATGCATTTTTAACGCTGGATTGAACTTGGTCTGATTATACTGTGATCTGGGTCTCCTGTAAAGAGCAGTATGAACTTTCCAGTTAGTCATATGTAAAGATTGATACTTAGGCTGCTTTTAGGATATGGTAGAACATCTGTACGTTCAGGAAGTCTTACTGAGGTTGCCAGTTTGGGTTATTTGATAGCTGAATACCTCATATTATTGGTTCTGCATCTAGAAAGCTGGACCGATTTCTGATTCGTTTGTTTATTTCTTCTTAAAGTTTCATTTCTTTTGCTTGGGACATTATCAAGTAATAATTGAGTATTTCTGTCCATATTGCTGATCCATTTCCTTCTCGCTCATATTTTGATTTTCATCACTGAATTTTGATAATCTATTTTGTTCTTTATTCTGGGACATTGTTTTGTTGATAACATACCACAAAGTTACCACAGTACTGGGCTTGATCCAAAGCCCATTGGAATTCATAAATACACTCCTTAAGGCTTCAACAAGGAATTATGAACAAAATTTTAAAAAGTAGTAAACTGACTTTGTGGGTCCACACAACACCTTTAATAAGTCTAAGGCTTGGGGAAAGCTAATCCTCAAAGCATTTTGTTGGGGCAAGGATTCAGATGTAAAACAATGGGTGATTTCAGACGTGACGCGGTGAGATTCGCCACAGTGAATTCCACCCCGGTGTCAATTGCTTCACCACAGGCCGTGGTGAGCTGCGCGGCCCCAACAGATGTGACAGGGGTGGCACCACCACCCGGGGCAAACTGGAGTGAACCCGGGCCAGAGGAACCCAACAGACGTGACGTGGTGGCGAGAACCGCGGTGGGAACCCCACAAGGCACCGGGGTCGCGTGGCTGCAAACATGGCTGCCTGAGGGCAAATGAAGCCACAGACAGCGGAGGGCCCTGCCCAGGGAAGGGAAACATGAAGGGAGGGGTTGGAGGGAGCCACAGCATGAGCCGCGCAAGCAAACAGCGGCCACACAAAAGGTGCGCGGGCTTCAAAACGAGAAGTGCACACACACAAACGAAGCTGCACACCCACACAACAAAGGGGAGCCGAGCAGGGGGAAAGAGGGGGAACACACCAGGGGGGACAGGGAACCCCATGGCTGGTCAGATGCATGGGAGGGGGGGCAGTGAGGGTCCGGCACGGCCAGCCCAGCAGGATGGGGCAGGGGCAGGACCCCAGGGGGCAAGGGGAAGGGGGACCCAGCAGCCCAAGGAGACAAGAGGCAACACAAGGCACAGGGAAGCGCAACAGGCATTTATTGAGGACAGAAGCAGCACCAGCCTGGCACAGAGGCATACAGAGCAGAAGCACACGGGGCCAGGGCATGGGAGAAGGGGCAGCAGCAAGGGGGGAATGGGGCCCAGTCCGGGAGGGAGGGAACCAGCACCATGGCCCACCACGGAGGCCACATGGAGGGTTTGGGGTGGCGGCAGTGGGTCCCAGGTGAGGGGGCAACAGGCAGGCGGGTGGCAGCGGGTCCCAGGGGGTCCAACCGTCCTGAAGAGACAGAAGGCATTGGTGCTACCACCCAGACCACAGACAGAATGAAGGCACTGAGGATGCAGCCGGATGTCAGATGGGCCTGGAGCAACCTACACCCAGCTTCAGGGGCTCCCATCGGGTGGAGGGGGCGGTAATGACATCAGGTGCACATAGCAGGGCTATTTCCACAGTCCCCAGAAGAAACCGCACCCGGCCATGTGGAAGCAGATCAGGTAGAAGGCCTCGAAGGGATCCACACAGCTCATCCCGAGTTGTAAATCAGGGAGGCTGCACACTTCTGACAGGGCCGCCAGCTCTGGGCCAGAGGGTGGGAGCCATATTTGGCCGCAGGGGGCCAGGGCAGGTGGGAAAGCTCCAGAAGATGGTAGTAGGCAGCCCAGCGGGAGCGCGGATACCCACGGGCACCCTGTACGCTGATGAAGTAGGACATGGCCACGGCTGGGCCACCCTCACAAAGGCAGGCCGCATATCCCGGGAAGACATACACACACTGAGCAGAGGCCATCTTGTCAGGGCTCCATGCCGCTAGGCCCCCCAGCATGTCCAGTAATCACCCCTCAGGGAAGGGGGTGAGCCCTAGCTCCTCACAGTGCACGCGGCAGTTGCCAGCGGTCACGACATAGCCGAAGCGCAGCATACTAAAGCTCAGGCACTGATATGCATCCGGCCAGGTGGGCAAGGAGTGCAGGCTGCGCTGAATGATGGGCGAACGCCACAGGTTGCAAAGGGCCATGCTCTCGCGGGTGGTCCAGGACAGAGCCCCTGGAGGCTCCGAGTGGGACCTCGGGCTGCGATGCAGCTGCCATGGTACAGCTCCAGGAGGGTTTGAGCCTCAGCGGCCATGGGGGCAGCATGAGATGTGGGGCCAGGGGGGCTGGACAGGCAGACAGGGGCTGCCAAGGCTGACAGATAATGGCAGGACAGGAACAATGGGGAGGAATGAGAAGGGAGTGGGCAGCACACAGCTTCCAGCTTGCAAGGCCGGACAGCCACACGCATACCCACCTGCTAGTGGAGATAGCAACAACAGCAGGCGCATGTACAGGGAAGGGAAGGGCCCGGGGGTCAGGGCCCGAACCCAGGGGGCTGCACAAGGTACCCCTGATGGTAGACCCAAGCTGGTACATTGGGATGGGGCACACAACCGTGTCGTGTCTGGTGTGGAATGTCTGTGAGGCCGGGGAGGGGGCATGCACCTGTAGGAAAGAAAGCACTTGGGCATGGTTAGGTGTGTCTCATAGCATTTATTGTGCTCCCCTGGTCCCGCCCCATACTCTGGTACACCCGTGTGGCCTCTTGCCCTTCCCCCCTCCCACCCCCCTCAGTGGTACTGGATGCCCCCTCCCCACCCCTTCCCTTATGTTTCCCTGCCCCTCCCTAGGCCCCTGCTGCCCCTGGGATGGCCCCAGCCCCTGCCAACATGAATGGCTGAGGCTACTGACCTCCCCCTCATTCGAGTTGGAGGAGGAGGTGCTGTCACCTGGAAAGGCCGGGGAACCTGTCTTGGAGGATCACTGCCCCCGGAGGCCCCAGTTGCCCCCCCTGTGCTGCTTGCAGTTGTATTGAGGCCCGGAAGCCCGGCTGCTGGCATCTGAGCTGTGGGGGCACGGGTCCCCAGATCCACGGTCCATGGTGCTATTGGTGAGGCGGGGGTGACAGCGATGGCAGAGCCTGTGGTATGGCCGGGAGGGTGGAGGGGGAATGGGTCCGGGTGCTGGCACAGCACCCAGCGGGGCTGCTGCCATTATGAAGGCACTCAGGGCCCCAGCCTGCAGCAAGAGAGACGTGCCCTGCTCCAGGGAGTGGTCCAGTTTCCAGCCAAGCTTCTCGGACCGGCAGTCCTGCCAGTCCGAGTGGGCCTGGAATGCCTCCAATTGGCGGTCCATGTCCCGCTTCATCAGCCACTGGTCCTTCCGCATCTCCGCCAGCAGCGCCCGGTCCCTCCCCTCCACCTGTTGCAGGGCCCTCGTCCCCTCCTCTAGCCAGTTGACAGCTTCCAGCATCTCCTCCATTAGCTGCGTGCTGGTGGTGACAAGCTCCTGGGTGAGGTCATTCCAGTACCTGCATGCCCTCACTAGGTGCTCCTGCATCCTCTGGGCCGGCAGTACCGGCGGCCCCCGGCCGCAGCCCTTCCATGCCCGGTGTGGCTCTGTGGGGTGGTAAAGGGGTCAATTTGGCATGTGGGGTGCTGTTCCCCTTCCCCCCCTCCTGTCTCCGTGCTCGAGGCACTCCCTCACTCAGGACTGGGTACCGCCGGCCCCTGTGTGGGCCCCTCTGCCCATGCCCCATCCCAGCCTCCGAGACTGTGGGGTGTGTGTGTGCATGTGCTGCAATCCCATTCCACCCCCTTTGCCCCCCCCTTGGGGTCTGTGCATGTGCCCTGCATTGCCCCTACCTGCTCCCTCGGTGTCCGTTCCCTCCGAGGCCGGTCGGTTGCTGGGGCTGGTGTCTGCCTGGTCCCCGGGTCAGCATGCCGTGAGGTGCAGAGTGATGGTCTCCTCCTCACCCTCTACCCCCTCGGAGTCCGCTGGGGTGTGCGTGACCTCACCGGAGGTTGCGCTGGGGGGTGTCTGGCATGTGTGCCCGAGGTCCCTGGCAGCTCCTCTGGGGCTTCCATGCCTGGTGCCCGGCATTGCCTGGTGCTCTCCGGCTGCAGGGGGGGTGCTCATCTGTGGGATGCTTCTCCTGGGCACCTGCCCCCTGCTACCGGGTGCCGGGCAACTATGGAGCCCTTACGGTGCAGCACCCGGCTCAGCACATCCATGTAGGTGGAGGCCCGTGCTGCTCACCCTGAATGCCGGTTTTTGTCCATGATGTCCTTATAGCCCATATTGAGCTCTTTGATTTTAGTCCAGCACTATGTGGGCGTTTGGACGTATCCAGCCTCCCCCATCTCCGTGGCTATCTGGGTGAACACCTGTTCGTTACGGGCATTGATAGCCAGCTTGGCCTACAACTCAGGTGTTGCCCAGATAGCTATTACTTTGTGGGTCTCCTGGAGCCCCCCCTGTGGTACTGGCACCTGGGTGCCGGCCCCTCTGCTGCCTCTTCCTCCTCCATGGCCCCCGCCATCTGTCCCTGGCTCCCTCCAGCCTCAGGTTCCTCTGGGGCGCGTGCCCTCTTGCTGCTCTATTTGTGGGTACAATGGGGGCTGCTTGTTAGGCTCCTCGTGGCTGTGGTCCCTCCCCCCCTCCCCCAAATGGTACCGGTGCCTGGGTGCCGGCCCCTCCGCTGCCTCTTCCTCCTCCACGGCCGCCATCTGTCCCTGGCTCCCTCCAGCCTCGGATTCCTCTGGGGCGCATGCCTTCTTCCTGGTCTGTTTGTGGGTACAATGGGGGCTGCTGGTTAGGCTCCTGGTGGCTGTGGTCCCTCCCTCCCTCCCCTCTCCCAGACCCACCTGCTCCCATCTGTCCCTGGCTCCCTCCAGCCTCGGATTCCTCTGGGGCGCATGCCTTCTTCCTGGTCTGTTTGTGGGTACAATGGGGGCTCCTGGTGGCTGTGGTCCCTCACTCCCTCCTGTGCGGCTCCTCTCCCTGGCTCCGACCCGCCCGCTCCCGGCTGCACCCCCTACCTTCTTTCGGGGTGGCCCTGTGTGCCGCTGGGTGTTCCCCGCTGGGCTGGGTTCCCCCTACTGCTGCTGCGCCTCCTCCTCGCCCTCTCGCTCCATCCTCTGCCCGTTTTCCCCCTCCCTCCTCTCCATCGACTACTCCGCCACATTCCCCTACTGTTGCCTGCCCTTTAAATCTCCCTCCGTGTGCCGCTTATTGTTGGTTGCCCGGCAGCGCGCTGTGTGCCGTCACCACGGCCCGTAGTNATTGGCCCCGCCGCCTGCCCGTCTCCTCGGAGGGTGGGCGGTGGGGTGCGTGGAGGGGGCAGGGCCGTGCGTCCCCGCCCCCTCCCAGATTCCCCACCGGGATCCCCCCGGCACATCTGTTGTGGCGTTACGGGGTGACCCTGGCAGGGAACGAATGGGTTGATTTCGGTATGGGGCCAACGGGCCCCGTAACGTCAGAAATCACCCATGAAGCGTCATTAGGTTCACCCCGGCCCACGTTTGACTGTGGTGAACATCTGGATGCAGGCCAATAGACGTGCATGGCTCGTTCACCATCCCCCTCGTTTGACTGAGGTTGACTTTGGTGAATGCCGAAAACGTAACATCTGAAATCACCCATATAGGGTCTTCTGAAGATTTTCCTTTAGTTAATAACTCACAGGATAATTCCAAACTATTAAAGTGAGTGGGAGATTAGCCATTGACTTCAGTGGGTGCACTGATATTTTTTACGCTTTTTTTTAATCTGATAAATCAACAAAACTTCCCCTAATTTTATATTTTCCTAATATGACTTAAAATTGATATTCTCCTTGGGCCAACAATCTTGGAAATAATGGTGAAATTCTCTGAAAAGTCCTAAGTAGAACAGTGGTTTGCATATTTTCTTACATGTGTGACCCTATTTTGAGACTCAAATATAATCTTATGAAACCCCTCCACCCAATATAGAGACATAAGCAAATATATTGAGATCAGCTGAGATCACGACCCAATCTACAGAAGGTTGGGAACCTCTGAAGAAAATCTGTTTGAAAGATTACTTTTTTTTGTTCTTTAAGGAAAGTGCAATGAAAAGGAAGTAGGTGTTCCTTAACATTTTTTTTTTATTAAGGGTGTTTTCAGACTTGACGCTAACCCCAGACTTTAACCACACATGAACATTTCTTATGCATGTTGCAGGGATGCATAGGGCACCAATACAGCCCTGCAACATACATAAGAAATGTTGAAGTGGGGTTAGCATCATGTCTAAAACATCCGAATTTGACCACAAGTGATTTTGATCAAGAAGAGAAAAAAATGATGAGTTTAGTTTGAGGGAAGAAGGAACTTCGGGTCAGTCAAACAATTGATTTTATTAAAGTATGCAGTATTGCAAAAGTTCAGTGCACAGAATTAGATGAAATCCTTCAACTCACTGTACTGTAAGGTAGCTTTCAGGTTAAATGATATGAAAATGTTTGAGTGGTACGTTTTTCTAGGAAAGTTCCATATTTGTATGATACTAATTCAACGTAACAACTGGACAGTCAGATTCAATTCATGTAAGAGATTTGGGAAGACCACATAAGAAGTTAATCTGGCACATATTGGCACACGATGCAGCTGACTGTCAGGCTGGTGGCCACCAATTGTTTGCCCACTTCCACCCTGGGGGAGGCAACTGGCTGCTACACTACGGGTGATTTCAGATGTGACGGGGCACCCATTGGCCCCAGCATGGAATCACCTTTTGATTCCCCGCTGGAATCAAAACGGTCCATCAACCGACGAGCCGGCTGATCCTGGAGGGGAATTGGGGGAGGGGGGTGAACTGCACAGCGCAATGTGTGGCCGCACATCCCCGCACCCCCATGCTCCCCAGGCCACCTGCCCTCCAGGAGATGGGCAGGAGCAGCGGCCAATGGGGTCACTGCGACTGATTCCGTCCCGGGGTCTGGACCACGGCCCGGAATCAGAGGCGGTAACAGACGTTACCGGCCGCCGATTCTGGGCTGTGGTTCAATTAACCACGCTTTTGGAGATTGTGCCAGGACCATCCTTGAAAGTGTGGTTAATTTGCTCGCTGCCGGTGGTTCACCATGGTGAACATCTGGCGGTGAGCAAACACACATTAAGCGACCATCCGTTACCACAGGGGATTTTCTGTGGTTGACTGTGATCGTGTAACATCTTAAAACGCCCTATGCGTCTACCAGAGAAGGCCAGTGATGCAACATGGGTTACCATTGTCCCACTTAGGCCAATGTAGGGTAATGGGCCGCCGCTGTTAGGCTGGTGCTGTGCAGCCCCACTCCACGGTGAGGTTTGACGACACCATAGATCCGCAGGCGGAGTATGCCATTTCTGTACTTCTGCCGTAGGGGAGGATAGTGGTCAGGCCAGGGGTGGTGGGTGGGGCAGGACTTCTGACAGTGACCTGCCCATCCAGTTTCCTCATGGGTGGGGGGAGATTGTCAGAACTGTTCTCCTCACCAGTCCACAGTGTGGCAGCTGTATTTGCCCTGCCTGGGGTGGATAGGGGATCCTGCTGGCCCTGTCTCTCATGACTTTACCGTTAGACTAATCTGGAGCACTTAAATAATGCCCTTTTCTTGTGAAAGTTAGAGGGATGATAGAACAGTCAGGGTACTTAATTTTACGCTGCTCTTGCTTTGCAGAAGCTAGTGGGAGTTTCTTTACTTTATTCAATCAGCATATCTTTAATTTCAGCTTCATGGGCCTTTTTCACATTGTTTGTTTTTAGTGGGCTTTGCATTACCTAATGGCAACTGCAAATTATGACAAACAGCAATGGAGCTCCAGATCTGGGAAGGTTTCTGAAGTAGTATGAAAATGCTGTGCATTTTAAGACATTCATGTTTTAATTCTAGACTTTGTTTCATTGTTTTGGGGGGAAACTCATCAGTTCTTGTAAAAGTATGTAACAGATGCCTCCTAAGGAGAGTTGAAATGAGTACATACAAAAATTGGTATATCTGTCATAATTTCTGTACTCAGTCTGAGTCAGTAAGTCCTAGACATGGTCAGCGGTTCATTAATTCATTCACCATTCACTCCTGAGTCCACTGGGTCACAGGGTTCAGCCCGAAGGTCTAGTCCTAGACCTGGTCAGCGGTTCATTCATTCATTCACCATTCATGCCTGAGTTTACTGGGTCACAGGGTTCAGCCTGAAGGCCTAGTCCTAGACCTGGTCAGCGGTTCATTAATTCATTCATCATTCACGCCTGAGTCCACTGGGTGGTGGGGGAGGGAAAATTTGGAGTGTGTGTGTGTGTGTTGTATGCATGCACGCATATGGGATGGGGGGTAACCCTGTCCCAACCATGTCCAAACCCCAATGTCATCACTCACCTACTGGAGAGCTCTTGGTTTAATCTCCTCTGGAATGCCAGTTGTTTTCCATGGTAGCACTCAGGAAGGCATTAGGCAAGGCTACAGACACAGAGATGCCTAATAGCTTCATAGGATCTGCAGAACACACAATGATGCTAAAAGGCAGCAATGCATCATGCAGTGCACTGCTGGCAGTGTTACATAATAAATTATTCTTCTGTCATTGCTGTGTCTGGTCTTCAATGAGTGTCATTGCAAGAGTCCTCTTCTAGACAGACACAGTCAGACTCCAGGGTGTGTAATGCTTTTTATTTCAAATCCACAGGCTAGACTACAGAGACACACAGGGATCCTTTCTCCTCAGAGGCTCATCAGAAACACCCACTGATGAAAATAGGTCTCATTGCATCATGCAGTGCATTCATTGGGGGTGGCTGACAGTGCATTCATCTTCTGCCTTTGTGGTCCAGTCTATTCCAGATGAGGTGCCATAGCTGGGGTGCTGGAGCCTCTGACATGGAAGGACTCAAGCCTATGGAATTATTTGTATCCCAGGGGACTGTAGTCCTACCGCGTCTGGAGGTGCAGTAATGGTGGTGGGGAGTTGGGGACACATCAGATGACTGAGGGGGACCAGGCTGGAGCTTGGGTGAGAGAGCGGTGGGTGGATGGGGAGGGTGCTGCAGGAGGGGGGCTGGTCTGGGGGATGGGCCATGACATTGGGGAGCATCCCCCGCCCCTGGAAGATGTTCTGCCCTCCCAAAGCCCTCTGCATGTCTTCCTGGGGGTGGGGGCGGCCACCCCACGCATGTCGGGCCAATGTGTTTTTGTGTGGTGTGCTGTGTGCTGGTGTGGCATGCAACTGGGTGAAGGGCGCTGCTGGGGCGTTCCATTCCAGACTCCGAGGATGGAGTGCAATGGACTAGCACCGCTGGGGCACTCCACTTCAGTGTGTGTGTGTGCGAGAGAGAGCGGTGGGTGGATGGGAAGGGTGCTGCAGGAGCGGGGCTGGCCTGGGGGATGGGTCATGTCATTGGGGAGCAGCCCTTACCCCCTGGAAGATGTTCTGCCCTCCCAAATCCCTCTGCATGTCGTCCTGGGGGCGGGGGCGGCCACCCCACGCATGTCGGTCCGATGTGTTTTTGTATGGTGTGCTGGTGTGGTGTGTGTGACTGGGTGAAGGGCCCTGCTGGGGCATTCCATTCCAGATTCCGAGGATGGAGTGCAATGGATTAGCACCACTGGGGCACTCCACTTCAGTGTGTGTGTGCGAGAGAGATGAGTGTAAGAGTAAAGATGAGAGATAAGACGAGTCCACTCCTTGCCCTTCCTGGATGGAATGGGATCAAAGGAGGCAACTTGTGTGCCGGCAATATATGGGAATAAGTAGTAGCTTTCCTGCTATTTTTCCCTGGTGGAGTGCTTGGACTGGGAATATTGCCCTGCTGCGGGTGCTATGCTGTCTGTGCAAACCAAGACCACCTGCTGCTCTCAGCTCATCAATGACACTGCTGACCAAACTGCAGGCTGATGTAATTTGCCTGAGTCTTGTCAGGATGTGCACAGGTGAAGGGGACTGAATGTAGCCAGAGAGGATATCCCCTGGGGATGGGCAAGCACATCATGTCCCCCAGTCAAAGGTCTTGTCATCCATGAACCCAAGAAGGGGAAGGTTAGTCTTGAGAAAGACCAACTCTTCCACTTACTTTGGGTCCAATTTGGAGCAATGTGGGGTCACAATGTCTCCTGCCACACTGAACACCCACTCCGAGGATACACTCGTAGGAGGACACGAGATGTATCGCATGGCTACCTTTGCAAGCAGGGACCACACATGGATCTTCAATGACCAGTACGCCATGGGTTTGGTGGATACAGGGCATGGGGGCTTGGCAAGATATTGCGAAACATAAGTGTTTGTAATATCCTGGTTCTCTGGCTCACATGTAGGTCCTGCATCCTCCTCCGACCATTCCTCCAGCCATGAAAGAGTCATGGCGGACTGGTCCCCACTTGCAACCCCTGTAGGAGCAGTAGCACTTGCCTCATGCTGCAGGGGCTGCTGCGCTTGGCAATACTGCCGCACCTCATTGACAAGGATCGAGTAGCACTGCCAGGAAATGTGGCCGACTTTTCAGCAAGATGTTGAAACATCTTTCCAAATTATCGACCAATGCCATTGACAGCACCCTCACAGACTCTCAAAGGTTACCGTGAGAAAAAAATGCCTGCATTCGTCGCTACAGGATCATGAAAAGCAGTAACACTTGGCACAGACTGGAAAGCTCTGAGCTGAGCTCCACCGTGCCAATGTGAAACGGCTCCAGAACCTGCCTCAGCTGCTTCACCACTGTCCAGTCCTCCCCGGACAGTGGCGTTGCCCCAATGCTCCACGATAAGCATAGGGCATGCAGCACCTCCTTCTGCTCCAGGAGTCATTGCAGCATAAAAAAGGTGGCGTTCCATCTTGTCACTACATCCTGAATCAGCCGGTGAAGAGGGGAGCCCAACTCCTCCTGCTTCTCTCGCAGCAGCCAGCTGGCTAAAACTTACCAGTGGAAGAATCCGACAATCTTCCTGGAAGTTCCAAGGATGTGTTCCATGGCCTCGGTTGCAGAGATGGCATTCTGAACTACCAGATTCAGAATGTGCGCACCGCAGCAAATATGGGTGTAGCCTCCCTGACTCATGGCTGCAACCATATTAGATGCATTATCGGTTACAAAGTAACCAACCTCAAAGCTAGATCCCTCAGCGTGTTTCCACCTAGCCAGCATGGATCTTATTGCCCCGAGGATTTGCTTTGCTGTGTGCTCACTGTCAAACACACAGGCTTCAAGCAATGCCCAGCATGGCTTGCCAGAGGTCACTCCTCCTCCAGTGCTGCTGCTGATGCTCCTTGCTGTGCTGGTGACAGCTACTGGTGACATCTGTCACCAGTGTGCGGTCAACGCCAGATAGGCGTGGATGGCACTCTGGCTAGTCCACAGGTCTGTGGTGAAATGTACCACAGCCCCCTCTGCGTGTGAGTACTCCGCAAGGAGCTGGGACTTCACCCTCCCATACAGAGACAGGACAACCTTCGAGCAGAAAGTTTTGCGGCAACGGACACTGTACCTTGGCTCTAGCAAATTCAACAGCCACTTGAACCCAACACCCTCAGCAAGGTTGAATGGCCGCTTCTCCAGGGCAATCACTTCCGCGATTGCCTTGGTGATGACTGCAGCCCGGGGGTGTCTGGGTGAAAACGGCTGCCTCTTTTCCCAGAGTGCAGTTACAGTCTGCTGGTAGGACGATGACAGGGAAGCACTGGGCTAGGATGAGCAGCTAGCACTCTTCCTCTGCCTCTTCTGGGGACGGGGGGTGGTTTCGGCACCATCACGAGACAGCCCAGCAGTAGCAGTTGTAGTGGGAGTGGAAGAGGGCTGCTCCTCCTCTGGGAAACTATCACCCACAACCTCTACAACTGCCACTTCCCCATGTGGTCGCTTGGAATGTGACCCCTTGGGATCACAGAGGTGCCCGTGGCAATGTTCCATGTGACTCCTAAGGCCAGAGGTGCCCAATTTCATGGGATCAGAGCCACCATGACTGACCTTGTCATAGCAGTGCGAACACACTGCCTTTGAGTTATCTTTCTCCCAGATGTCAAAATGAGACCACACCCAGGATGTGATCTTCTTCGTGTTTGTTCCTGGGAGGGCAGGAGCAGCACGACTGGGAGTAGACCTTGCAAAGGCAGTGCTCATTACAACACTTGCAGAAGGGGTGGTGGCAGCAGGCACAGCATGTGTGGATGTAGAGGGCGGGGCCAGAGGAGACACGGGTGTGCTACGGTGCATGTCGTCAAGGGGAGAGTGCGGGGTTTCAGGCGCGCTAGAGTGTGTGTCAGTGGAGGATGTGGCCGGGGAATCAGGGGACTGTAAGAGTGTAAGTACATGCACAGGGGACAGTGGCGCACTAGGAGCAGGAGCAGAAGCAGAGGCGGTAGCCAGCGAAAGGTCAACTGCACTAGCAGAGGAAGAAGGAGCCCCCTTCTTCTTACTGCTAGGCAGCGACCAGGAGGAAGAAGCACCCTCCTCCCATCCCAGCCTCTGTGGTGGCTTCAAGGTACGTCCAGAGACCTTGGTCTTGGGTGCACTTGAAGCTGGTGTGCTGGAGGAAGAGGCCACAGGTGGCCTTACCTCTGGTGTCCCTGTGCCAGTCAGAGTAAGCTGCCTAAGAGGAAGAGGCTTCTTGCCTCTTCCGGCACTGCCACTCATGGCTGGTTTCTTAGTTCCAAGTCAGCCGCTCATCTTTAAGCTGTCACTGACTGAGTCACTAAGAAAGAACCACCGGCAACAGGTGTGTGTGTGTGTGTGTGTTTTCTCTTGAACTTGTCTGGGGGTCTAACAACTAGTAACTGGGGGTTAACTAACTGGGGGCTAGGGTGTTGGCTATAGCTAGGGTGTAGAACTATGAGGTGTAGAACTATGGAGTGTAGAACTATGGTGTAGAACTAGGGTGAGGTAGAATAGGTGGATTAGAAGAACTAGGGCGTGGGGTAGAGTTGCTGGGCTAGAAGAACTAGGGAGTGGGGTAGAACTAGGGGGTGTAGAACTAGGGGGTGTAGAACTAGGGTGGGGTAGAGTAGGTGGGGTAGAAGTATTAGGGTGTGGGGTAGAGTAGC